>JARHVA010002635.1:0-440000 GCA_037957365.1 Torreya grandis
TTGTAGGTGCTTGAGATAGTTTAATACAACCTTAAATATATTACCTTATCATATCAATTGATTCTAGGCACTTTTGATCAATATATTAAACAAGTCCTTATTAGGGTTTTAAGAGGGTTCAAACCTAGTTTCATTTTTAATTATTATTCATAAATCATAACCCTAAATACAAAAAATAATGCCTATAATTTTTATGTAGGACACTTCCTCATATACCATGAATAGCTTAGGTTCCCATGCAAAGGTTTGATGAGCTAATGAGCATAAGAAAAACGTTCTCAGTTAGAGAACCCTTCATTCTATGCACATAAGAGCCCTTAGAACACATTTTCATCCTTTATCCTTCAAATTTTGACCTTAGACTACATGAATAATCTTTAAAAATTTTAATCACCTTTATAAATGCTCATATACTAACACTTTCCTTAGAAATTGATCTTGATACCTCATTAGGCCATGCTCTCTTTTTTTGCTCTCTAGATCTTGACCTGCAAACCACATTAGATCTTAAAATTGAGATTCATGCCTCTTTCCATGAAATATTTAAAAAATTCACATAATCAAGTAACCTTTCTCATGCTTAAAATTTTTCATACATCCTTCATATGCCTTGAAAATATATCATAATGCCTCATTAGGCTAGGTAGGGTCTAGAAGTGGTCTAGTTATAGACTTGATATGTAGGTCCTACCACTGTAGGCTCAGCTTGAGACTCTCATGAGTGATCCAATGATTCACATGGATTAGCAATCAACCTAATACAATAACTCATGCCTATTTTCACTCATATTACCATTCCATCATACTCATACCTTCTCATGAGGTCTCTTCATGCTATGACTAGTGTTATGATTAGGCTTCTTAAGTACTTAAACCTTGACAAATGACCTTGAAAAACTTTTGAAATTATCTAAAATTAACTTACATGATCACACAATGTCAAAAAACCTCTCACAATCTTGTGCTTACTTCACCAAACTTCACTCCGCATACATTCTCACAATATCTAAACTAGGCTTCCCAAGACACCTTGTACTCAATAACTAGTACTCAAACATGCTTACCTTAATGATATCAAATAAGAACACTCTTTAGATATCACTCTCACACCAATACAAAAATATATTTTTATCAACATTCTCTTATGACCTCATGTAAACTTAGAGCTTCATAACCATGCTTCAATTATTACTTGACCATCATACCTCTTTGTGACAACACTGATAACTTCAAGTTGAATTGAACCTTGACATCAACCAACATAATAATCATTAGGCTGCCTTCAAATTCTCTCTCTGACCTGAACCTTGACATCAACCAATAAAATAATCATTATGTTTCTTTCAAATTATCTCTTATCACATGTATTCCTTGTCACATCAATGACATCAATATTTACATCAATGACAACACTTCTCTCAATAGTTTGGCCGCCTAGTTGGTATATGAATAAGGAATGGTATATATACAAGGCAATTTTAGGCCTATTAAATTAATTAGAGTGTATGAAAATGAAATAAAAACATTTTTGAGCAGAAGGATGTCTTGTAAACCATTATAGGAGTATAGAATATCTATAATAAAGATCTAATAGTTTGTCTACATATGAAGATCAAGGTCATATGACCTAATCATTCTTGAAGACACCTAGTTGAGTGAAAAGGCCTAGAAGGTAGTTTGAGAAGGATAAGACTATAAATAGATGAATCAATGGTCATCATCTATTGGTTGAGAAACATATGTTCTGAAGGTGATCAAAATAATTAGGTGGTTGATTGGGTACTAAGTCATCTAAGGGGTTGGTTCCTCCTTGCAAGTGGATTATTTCTAAATCTTAGTCAAGTGGGTGATTGGATAGTTGGGGTTGGTGCTCCATATGGAGTTTGTGCTTTAATACATTTGGTTTTTGTATTATAGGACTATATTCTATTTGTATATATTAGTGGGATTTCTTCCCCGTTAGGGTTTCCCACATATGTGATGTGTTCTTATGTTTCATGCTTATGTGGATAGTTGTTTATGATTGATAGATACATATGTTTGTTTGAATTATTCATGATTTCTTAAGTGTGAATTGAATAAAAGGTTTTGAAGGATGATCCCCCCCCCACCTCTTAGTCATTTTTATTCCAACATATATATTTTATCCATAACATAGGTAATTGGATTATTTTTTATTAGCATGGGTGCTTGGATAGGATCATTGGTAGAAGGAGGTTGTGGTCATAAAATGTTAATTTTCATCCACCGAGTTGTGATTACACAATCTAGATTGGGTAATGGACCACTATAATTAGAATGAGGATATGGGATGGTAACTCTTGGGTGTTGTCGATCTTAGCTATCCACATAGACCATGAGAGGATTACTAGCACATGGAGATAGTTGGTCATTGTTTGATATTGGTCATTGATGATTGGTTATTAGTCTTGGGTTAATGGTAATGGTGGTTATGTGACTACTCATAATATGTCTTACAATTTTTTTATAGTCATGTGTAATGACATGATAATCCCCTTGGTTATATGGGTCATTCTAACCTTGGTTCCTACCATTCTATGGTTGTGGTTATCATTGTTGTTGTTACTTTTTTTTATTGTTATTATTTTTGTTGTGGTGGTGGTTTATGATACTACTGATGTTGTTCTTAATTTTGATTATTGGCATTGTGTTATAAAAAATGGTTTTGATAAATGCCCAAGTTTTCATTAGAAATAGGGGCCTTATTATCCAAATATATTTCTCCATTTTCTATAATATTTTCAATGAGGTGCCTCAAGTTCACACACCAATATATGTAATGTTCTTTTACTCAGTGATAGTCATAATACTCATGCTCTTTATACCAATCTAGGAAACAAACACCCTCAGGGAATGGTTTTGGAATGGGCCAATTAATTAGATTGGAGGTAGGTAGTTTTCAAAACATTAATTCAATGGTCTCTCCTAGGTTGTTGAAAACTCTTTTTATAGGTGGTCCTATTCTTGGTTGAGGCATTTATAAAGGAGGAGGTAGGAGTGCTTGTATATGTGGAATTGGCTACATAGACGAAGTTGGTTGAGTAGATGGTGTTTATACCATTTGTACATGGTGAAATTTAGTAACTCAATTACACATAAACATTCTTGTTGTGGTTATAAACCTTGGAATTCTTAGCCACTTTAGTTTGGGCTAACACAAGAGCTTGCATTTGAATTAAGCTCTAATTTTGGTTTTGTACTTGGTACTAGTTTTAGCTTTGGTTTAGGCCTTGGTATTAATTATGGCTTTGGTTAGGAGTGTATAACTTGATTAACCTTTTATTAATAAGGGATTTATCAAATTTTAGGCCTTTTTTAATAATATCCTAAATAGTGTGGGCACACTAAAGCTACAAGTGATAAGATATCACTTTGTAAACTACGAGTAAACACCATGACCAATATTTTATCTTGTAAATTATGTGTGAATTATCTATCAAGTATCCTCCATGACTATAAATAACTCAATAAAATATCCCCATGTCTTTATTGAGCTTTTCCTAAATCCACCATAGTAATATCATGATCAAGATTATAGGAGAAGTGTTGCATAAATTTCTCTAAGAGGTTGTCAAATTTAGGTAAAACATTTTTTGAAAGTTGTAGTAGCCACTCCAAGCCATATATAGCTATACTGAAAGGAAAAACAAGAAGTGTGTGTGTGTGTATATATATATATATATATATATATATATATATCACTAAAGGCCACTAACTAGAAAGTAACATATAATTCCTTTAAATGCTCCTTTGGGTCACCTTTTCCTTTGTATTTATTAAACATTATTAGATTAAAACTTGAAGGAAATGGTATTTGAAGACAGTCCATTTTGAAAGGGTATGAGTGTATTTCATTCAATTTAAACTTCTTTGCTTGATTCCCTATTTGAAGAATTGAAATTACATCCTTCACCTGTTAAAATTCTTTGGCTAAGAATGAGGATGATATAAATGGTTTTGGTTGGGGTTGGGAAATCTAAGGTGGATTAACTTGACCAGGGTATAATGGAGAAAGGGAGGACTAAAGAATGTTTGGTTAGTTGGTCACTTAACCAAGAATACACATTCATTAGTTAGGGTTATATTATCAATATGGTATTTGTTATTGGTAAATATTAGGGTTAGGATTGGTAGTGCATATTTGATTTGGAGAAAATTGTGGCTTGAATGGAGGTATTTTATGTTGGGGATTGAATTATGCGGAATGGGTTTAGAAGGGAACTTGTTGATGACTAGTTGAACTTGGCTATATGAAAGGCACCTATTGTTGGTTGAAGTTATACTTCATAAATCAATGCATGATAAGCACGTGTTATGGATAAGGTATATGTTGGGTATGAGGTAACTATTTCCTAGTAAATATTCATTGGATGTTAGGAATGATCTGAGCAACATTTCAGGTGACAATTTGGGTGACGATTCTACCCCAATTGGTGGTAGAACATTTGGGAGACATAATTTTTGCACCATAACTCTGTTTGACTCCCCGTTTGAACCATTGGAAAGCTGAGAATGAGGATAACATGATGAGATGGAATGTAGATATGCTTGATGGGTTTTTACCCCCAAAATTCTAATATAAGTATCTTAAATCTCAATTTTAATAATGCAGTCTAAAAATAGTAAGTTTCTAAAAATAGTAATTTCTCGAATTCTATAATGTTGTAAATCATGAAAGTTGAACCACTTCATCTCCCTCGAGATTGGTGACCTTCCAAATCCTTCTACATTCAAATTATGTATAAACATAGATGTATCCTAAAAAGCCAATTAGACATCTCTTCTCAGAGATAGGCATATGTTTAGATCTACAAATTTGATTAATAAAATATCTCTTCTCAGAGATAACATTATTACAATTGTGTAATTATTGTTTCTTGAATTATCTTTCAACCAAAGATCCTAATTTTTGGATCAATTAGCCACTTTTTATTGGTTAAAAAATCTTTATTGATTAGGTACTTATTTTTGTCTAGGTACTTATTATAAATGAGGCACTAGTTGTTGGATAGGCACTTATTGTTGGCTAGGGACTTGTAATAGATTAGGAAATTTTTGTTGAGTGGCCAAAAGACATTGTTGATTAGACAATGTTTGTGGTATCTGATTTACCACTTGTTATGGTGGCATGTTGTTTTGAACCTGCTGAGGTGGAATATTTGTTACCACCTATTATGGTGAGGTAATTAATACTGGTTGATTGATTAATCTTTGTTATACATTTGAGGAAGTAAATGGTCATGGAGAGATAGTTACATATTACAAAGTAGATGTACCCACCCCCTATTTTTGTGATCACATTGATGTACTTGAAGTATGGATCTATTGGGAACTATTTGGTGGTGTGTTCCTTGGTACATTAGAGTATACTTGGTATAGATTAGGTAACACCTGGGTGTTATCTACTACAATTTAGAAAGAGGTTCCTAAATATTCCATTGATTTTTATTCATTTAGAGGAACATTAAACATGTATTCAAGTGGCATGTTTTGAACAAATGGATCTATATGTATATTGGAAGAGCCTACCAAACTAATTTGTAGTGCATTTGATGGACCTAGCTCGATAAGCAACATGTTCAAAATAGTCATAGCATTAAGGTTTATTGCTAGATCAAGGTAGGTTTGGTATGCCTAATTCACTTGAGAAAATCAGTCATAATTTTTAATTTTTCCTTTAGAAATGTAACAAGTTATTGGTTATGTTAGGTATAAGGGCCAAGTTTTGACTAGTAGAGGCCTGTTCAAATGTTTGGATGAGAGGTATACAACTAGGTGCCATAACTAGGCAAGTTATACTTTATTGAGGAAAATATCATGGAAAATTTGAACCTACTTCAACTTATTTGACAAGGATCTCATCTTTATGTTCTAAAATATGATGATCAAACACGTTTGGATTTATATAAAACTAGCACTAGACAAGGGGTTCACATGATATGGTTTTTTTGGTTGAACCATTTCTATACTAGGTGGAATGTTGGTATGTTATTTGTAAATGAGTCTTATTCTTTCCAAAGATATAAGTTATTGTTTTAATTTATCTTTTTATTATTGTGTGTAAGGGAACACATACATGGGATACATATATGTCTCATACGTTGCATTATCAACTTGCACCTCATAGTTAGAAGGGCCACTTATAATAATGTTCTCATAATATGTATTAGACATAAATCCACTATATGTATATCAAATCATGGTTAAATTCATGTTTTTTTCCTTTGAAAATAGTTGGTCTAATGTTTGGAACCTTAGAACTTGGCTTACAATGATCTTTCCTTAAAAACTAATAATCAAAACTTGTTCTAAATTATCACTAACACTCTAGGTATTTGGATCAAATGGTAAACAAAAGGAAAACTTAGATTTTGACTTGGAAAATTGTCTAAATAAACTTTAATCTTGGAACTTGGAATGTTAGATTTAAACTAAGTAGAAAATAAACTATGGTCTAGGTCTAGGCACATGAAATCAGTCTTGGAAACAAAATTAATCTAGGCAAAGTGAATTTAATCTTGAAAAAAAAATTGATCTAGGAAAAAGAGAACTTGGTCTTGAAAAAAAACTTTGGTTTAGGTAAAAAAATTGGTCTTTATGTACAAAAATCTAACTAGGTCTTGAAAAATAAAATTATTCTAGGCATATGAGAACTTGGTCTTGGCATATGAAACTTCTAATTAGGTCTTGTAAACAAATTTTATCTAAGTAAAGTAAAATTGATTTTGGCATATGAAACTTAAAACTAGGTCTTGGAAAAAAAATCAAACTAGACATATGAATACTTGGTATTTTTAGGTGAATTTGGAACTACTCTTAGGTCTAAGGATCCTAATTTTGAACAAAAGTCACACTTGGTCTAAGTGAAACTTGGAAACAAGGAAAAACGTGGTTTTGTCCCAAAATGGAACTCAATATAGGTAAATTAATTTAAACCAAACTAAAAATATCCAAGTTACACAATCTAAATATAAAGAGGTTAAAATTTCGAGCACAAGTTGTAGGCAAGACTCAACCATAAAACAATTGTCTTTAGATCTAAACTTTGAAAGATGTATTTTGAACTTGGTTTACAAGATTTGTATTTTTCAATGGTTTAGAATAAAATTGGTAATATAAAAATGTCTTTTAAAAACTAAATCATAAATGTCTTCTTAAATTTTTTGGTCTAATGAAAATGGTCTCACCAAATTTGGGCAGCATGTCACTTCTGAATGTGAATGGTGTGTATATCAAGTATTTTGGTATCAGACTTATTTGTTTACATGAATGGTTTTGGACTCAATTACTATTGTTAGCAAATATTGTACCATAGAGGATTTTTTTTAAATCCTACTCTAATATTTATATAACATTGGAATACCTTTAGGCCTGTGGGTTGCCTATAGTAGAGGTAGACCTCTAGGTTTAAGTGCTAGCTCCCCGAATTGACCTTTAAGTGCTTCTCACCTATACTAACTGATTGATTATGGGAAAAGGGAATATAAATATGTATGAAAGTAAAATAATTTAATGGGGTGATAAACCATAAGGATTTACACAATGATATCATACTTATTTCACTAAAAAAGATCTACAACACTAGCTTCAAAGTCCTAAGATGTTCTAACATTAGTATTTCAATATAGAGGTGATATACATAATAATTATCAAGGTAAGTAGACCATAGTTCATATTTAAGACTCTAAGGACACTTGAACACTTTAAGGGAGACAAACACACTAGCTACACTCCATATGACCTATTAGAGTGATAACTTCTTACACTAAATAATTAAAGGATAAAGAGCAGTAAGGATAGATGTTTATCGCTAGACCTCACCATACATCACTTTGAACACTTAAAAAAATATGTTTGTGAAATAAAAAATCATATTTAATGTATTATTAAAATGAAAATTATAACATAAAACTAGTAGGGCTTCACCATATATGGTGTAGAATTAGAAAATAAGAGCCAAAATGGCTAGTACTTATAGAATGTAAGAAAGGATAGAGGAGAATGAAGCTCAAGAGTCACAAGAAAAAGTTTCAATCTAAGAGAGGGAGATGGAGAGAGAGAGAGAGAGAGAGAGAGAGAGAGAGAGAGAGAGAGAGAGAGAGAGAGAGAGAGAGAGAGAGAGAGAGAGAGAGAGAGAGAGAGAGAGAGAGAGAGAGTGAGTTACATATATAGAGTAATTAATTATGAAACATACCATTCAATTTATCTTTGGAAAAATTTCTCTTCAATCATGAAAACTCTCTAAATTTGGTGTAGGACCTCTCAACTGGCTTCTTTGAAACTATCTTCATCATTGGCTTCCCTTGAGATATCCATAGTAGACTAGGAAAAATTTACACATGTTTATTGTATGGGGGGGGTTAATAAAAATATATAACATGAATTATATGTGTACCTAAACATTGATATTATTTTGGACAAGTATTCTGACTACTTGCAATCACTGTCATCCTTCTTTCACTCATTCCTCACACTTGTCACTAAGATGCCCATTAATTTTTCAATCCAATCCATAAAAGTGGTGGTATGACATATTTAAATATTCCTCATATACTTATATCCATTAATTATAACTTAAAATTCCTCCCAATTAGAATTATCACCTTCTCACTTGGTGATCACCTTCCATTCACTATGCCAATTTGGACTACCTGAAGTGAAGGTGCTTGTAGAGGTACCTATGTGATTTTTTAAATAAATATATGAAAATTATGGGTTATATTAGGTCCCAATTGATCTACCAAATTAATCCTCATCCTTTTAAACTCCTTTGTACCTAAAAAAACACCAAACAATTTCAATAAATCTAATTTTGTACCTTTTTTGTATAAATAGGGTATAAGTCAACTTGATGGGAAGGAGATTGGGGGAGTCTTATAAAAGTCCCAATCACTTTCCATGTCATAATATCTCATCTAGATTAATTTACATATTTTTTCCCATTGGGTCATTAGCAAGGGTTTTGGATGGTTTTGAAGTGTTTTGACCTTTAAGGATTGTTCATAAAAGTTTGACATTCAATCCTTCTAAAAATTCCACTAGAACCTTGTTTAGGTCCCTCTTCAACATATCCTAAATACTCAAGTTCCCATGCTAAATTTAAATATATATATATATATATATATATATATATATATATATATATATATATATGAGCTTATAAACCTAGCCTTTTTATCTCTTATTTGTATTTTATGCACGAGTTACCATGTTTCTAAGCCAAAAAATGACTTCTATGTGACCTTATCTACAAACTAAAGGTTTCAAACCACCTTATAACTCCCCATGAAGGTCCTCCAATTTTTTTAAAGGATAATATATCCCTATAAGTGGTATTAGACCCATTTTAGGCATTAGGCATAGTCTAGTGATATAGAGCTATATTCTCAGCCTCCAATACTTCACTGTGCTTTGCTTGCAAACTTACAAAGCTTCATTTGACAAAACTAGATTTATATTATTCCACTTGACCAAATCACAATTCCCCACTTAATCAAAATTACAAAACAATATATCACATTTTTCCTAACCATATCAAACTACTTTCATCATTTAACCACTCTGCCTTTAACCTTCATTCATTCCTTCACTCTTTCTACATTCATTCATTCCCCATAATCCTTTTAGGCATTATGAAATTTATTTGGATATAATATCACAATGGTTTCTTATTAATAATACATTATATTTATTATTTCATAGTTTCTTTGGACCTCTTATCACATTTTATACCTTCCATAATGCATTCAATCATACTTATACAACTTTGCCTTGTCTTATGACCCACTCTTATAACCTTTTTTCTTGGAAATCTGATCTATATAGATTAGTAAAAACATATTTGGGTAAACCATAAACTAAATTGATTACCCTATATCCTAATACTTCTTTCCATGAAGTATCAGCTTCCAAATTTTTCATTAGATCACTAAACTAGACCTTTTTCACTCTTTAATTAGGTCTATTAGACTTTATAGAAGCTAGTTTAGATAGTCATCCATAAATGTACCCTCCTATAAATAACCAATTTTAAAATTATAAAATATATTAGTATACCTTCTTACCTAACAAATAACCAAGATTCATAATTTTGAAGGGTTCAATCTCTCACAAATGGAGAAACCCTAGTTCTAGGGTTGCATTAGCCTACACAGTCCCTTGGCCTTACAAAATGCCATAGGAGTTACACAATATTTCAAAAACTCATATTTATTTCAAAAGGTCTATTTTGACTTATTACACCTAATCCAAGAATTAGGCACTCACTTCTAGTCCACTATTCATCCTTTCAAGCAAGTTATTATCACTTTGTGCATGTAAATAGAATGAAACTATAGTCTATCTACCTGTAGAGAGATCACAAAACATAACAACGTTCAATAAATATTACTTGAAATTATAAATACCTCCATATAACTTAACTCAATTTTTCTATCATTCATAATCTAACTTACTATCCATTCCTTTCATAAAACAAATTCGCATTCCCATTACACTAATCCTATTTTAGGAATCAGGGGTCTCTCTTGGAAAGGTCTATGCACAAAAGAAATAAATCTATTGAGATATATATATATATATATATATATATATAATTCTTTAAACTATTATCAATAATACATTTCCTTTTGAAAACATGATAAATAATTACCCATGTATGTATTTATTCATTTAGACCAACTCAATCAGAATAGAGACATTAAATGACAATTAGGGTTTCTTCCTCAAAACCCTTACATAAGGTCTATTCATGCAAAAGTCTGAGTAAAAAATGCTTGATCACTAATTCTAGTATTTCATAATCTCAACACATTCAAACAAAACCTTAAATGGTGTAATTTACCATGATTATATTCCATTGATTACCCCTATTGCAAATACAGTCTATGAACATGAACACCATACAATATATAAATATTAATCTGTATACTATCCTTCAAGAATAAAGGTCAGTGGTAAACCTTCATTCTATAGAGATTTATTAAACTCATTGGATTCAATTTATTCATCACATTATATTAATATAATCTTTAGTATATTACACAATAAGGACTTACACAATCTAACTCACATCTTGGTAGACCTTCTTTCTATCACAGTTTTGTCTACCTATTTTCATCCTCCCTTAACTTATATAAACCACATACACTATATAACCTTTCTATTATGAAAAATAGTCTCAAATAAACTCATAAGCATTTCTTGATCAATAAAATTTCTACAATCCTCAGGACCCACGTAGGGTGATGGCTCTATGACTGCCACCTCATACTTTTTCAACTAGACACATACATTCAAACTAGCTTAGGTTCTTCATAAGACCAAAAAAGGTTTAATATAATATTATTCAATAATTACATTTCACCAACACTTTTCTAGACTCACTATAACACTCACAATCCTTCCTTACATATTTGAAATTTCAAATTAAGAAAAAGGTGGGGAAATTGAATATTTAAATTTGACTCATTACCATGGCTCCAAATCACATCCAAGATCACTTTTTATGCATTATTAAGATGCCCTTGCATCATAATCCTAAGGGGAGAAAATAACTTGACCTTTAGCTTCTTTTTTATTCAAGTTTTCATACAATTGTGTGTGTTCCTTGCTGCCACACCTATGCCTTTGCTTCTTCAAGTGCTCCTTTGCTCTTGCTTCTGCTACAGCTCATATTTTTTCTTGTACCTAAAATCATTATTATTTTTTTCTTTCTCTCATTCTATTTTTCAATCTTCATGGCATTGAACATGAATTACCATTATCTATCAATTTCCTTCTCTAATAATGTCATTATTGCCTCTTCATCCTCATACCTTATCCATATCATGATATCTCCCTCTTTTGACCATTCCAAGGTCTCTTTCTTATTCATAATCTTGTATTCATCACCTTATATCCTTATGTCCTTCATCATAGCTACTTCTTCTTTCTTTACTATCCAACCAACCATGTCTTCACCTTGCATCTTCTCTTCATAGACTAGTAAGTTAATCTCATCTTCCTTTATCTATTCACTACTTTCCTCAGGAACTTCATGTGCTACTTGATTCTTAGCTGAGCCAATGACTTCTTAAAACAAACCTATGGTGTCCTTGTACAACACGTCATCTTCATCCTCATTATATTTATCAAAAACCACATGCACTTCATTACCTATCATGTCTTTGATTTTTTGATCACTTGTTGTTTGATTTTATTCATTTCTCCACTCTTCTCCATCAAATAACTCTCCATCTTCAGGGTGACAAATCATCTCAGATTCAATTACACCTACACCTTTCCATGTATCATCATCTTCTTCTTTATGGATTGTTATCCATTCATCTCCTTCATTCCAAGTATATTCCTCATTGTCTTTGTCTTTATTTACATTCAACCATGACACATTATTGTTAAATAAAACTTTTGAGGATCTATTTTCTCTCTCTCATCCTTTTCCATGGAAAATTGTGTGCCATCTCCTTCAGCTACCTTTCTAGACGTTTCATCACATGATGGTTATCTCTCTCTTGTATCCTTTCCATAAAACTACACTTGACTCTTAACTTGATCTTGAGTCCACATTGCAAACTATACATAGTCCACATCCTTTATAAACTCTTTCTATCTTGGTCAATTCCTCTTTCATCTCCTTTATCTCTTTTTCCATCATTCTTTCTTTATGGTTATTAAATTCAACCCTGTCCTTCACTTTTATCTCTACTTCTCCATTTATCTTCCCCAAGTACCTTACTTGGGTACTTAGTCTCTCTAATATTTAGCCTCACCTGGACCCCTTTTTTGGTTCACACTAGTACATTTTTTTCTTTATTAGACCACACTTGGGCCTTTCCACCTATCGTCCTTCGCATTGGACTCTCTTCTCCTTCTCAATCTCTCTTTATGAGCTTGTCTCTCTCACTTGAGCTTGTTAATATCTCTTATTATTTTATAGCTTCCACTTTACCATTCACTATTTTATATCAGTCATACATTCAAATCAATAAAGCAATCACAAACCATACTTTATTTATCTATTATCTCTCAACAAGACTCCATGCCATCTGCCTTCTTGTCTCATACCTATAATTTCCTGCAAATCCTTGTCAATCATGTAGCATGAATTAATTACCAAATTCATACCTTTACCAACCTATTCCCATAGCTTCTAGATGGCTCTGATACAAAATTATGTAGAACTATATTCTCAGCCTATAATACTTCATTGTGCTTTGCTTACAAACTTGCAAAGCTTCCTTTGCCAAAACTAGACTTATCTTATTCCACTTGACCAAATCACAATCCCCTTCTTAAAAAAAATTCCAAAAAAATATATCACATTATTCCTAACCATATCAAACTAATTTCATCATTCATCCACTATTCCTTTCACCTTCATTCATTCCTTCACTTTTTCAACATTCATTCATTTCCTACAATCCTTTTAGGCATTATGCAATTTCTTTGGTTATAAGCTCACAATGGTTTTTGATTAATAATAAATTATATGTATTATTCCATAATTTATTTGGACCTCTTATCACATTCTCTACCTTCCATAATGCATTTAGTTATACCTATACAACTTTACCCTATCTTGTGACTCACTTTTGTATCCTTTTTCTTGGAAATTTGACCTGTATAGATTGGTACAAAACTATTTGTGGAAACCATCAACTAAATTGATTACCCTCTATCTTGATAATTATTTCCATGAATTCTTATCTTGCAACTCCTTCATTAGATCACTAAACTAGAGCTTTTTCACTCTTTAATTAGGTCTATTAGGCTTTATAGAACTTAGTTTATTTACAGTCATCCATTAATGTACCGTCCTATACAGAACCAATTTGAAACTTTAAAAAAATTTAGTATACCTTCTTATCTAATAAATAACCAATTTGAGTTTTTCAAGGGTTCAATCTCTCACAAATGGAAAAACCTTAGTTTTATGGTTGCATTAGCCTGCATAGTCCCATGGCCTTACAAAATGTCATAAAAGGAGTTACACAATGTTTCAAAAAATCATATTTATATCAAAAGTTCTATTTTAATGTATTAAACCTAATAAAAGTATTAAAAACTCACTTCTATTCCACTATTCATATTTTCAAGCAAGTTATTATCACTGTGTGCATGTAGATAGAATGAAACTATAGTCTATCTACCTATAAAGAGATCACAACACATAACAACATTCAAGAAAGGTGACCTGAGCTTCTAAATACCTCCATAAAACTTAACTCAATTTTTCTATCATTCATGATCTTTCTTACTATCCATTCCTTTCATAAATCAAATTCATAGTCCCATTACACTAAGCCTATTTTAGGAAATAGGGGTCTTTCTTGGAAAGGTCTGTGCACAAAAGAAATAAATCTCTTTATGTATATATATATATATATATATATATATATATATATAATATTATATATATATATATATGATTCTTTAAACTACTATAAATACTATATTCATTTTTGAGAACATGATAAATAATTACCCTCATATGTATTTGTTCATTTAGACCAACTCAGTCAAAATAGAGACATTGAATGATAATCAGGGTTTCTTCCTCAAAACCCTTACATAAGGTCTATTCATGTAGAAGTTTGAGTAATAGATGCTTGATCACTAATTTTGGTATTTCATAATCTCAACACATTCAAACAAAACCTTCAAGGTTAATTAACATGATTAGATTCAATTGATTACCCCTATTATAAATATAGTCTATGAACATGAACACCATACAATATCTAAACAATAATCTATATACTATCCTTCAAAAATAGGGGTCAATGGTAAACCTTCATTCTAAAAATATTTTTTATACTCACTAGATTCAATTTATCCATCACATTATATTCATATAATCTTTATTTTATTACATAATAAGGACTTACAAAATCCAACTCACATCTTGGTAGACCTTCTTTCCATCACAATCTTGTCTGCCTATTTTCATCTTCCCTTAACTTCTATGAACCACATACACTATATAACTTTTTTATTATGAAAAAGAATCTCAAATAAGCTCATAACCCTTTATTAATCAAGAAAATTTCTACACTCCTCAAGACCCATGTAGGGTGATGGCTCTATGACTATCACCTCATACTTTTTCAACTAGACACATACATTCAAACCAACTTAGGTCCTTCATAAGACCAAAAAAGGTCTAATATAACATTATTCAATAATTACATAGCACCAACACTTTTATAGACTCACTATAACACTCAAAATCCTTCCTTACACATTTGAAATTTCAAATTAAGAAAAAGGAAAGAAAACTAAATAATCAAATTTGACTCATTGTCATGGCTCCAAATCACATTCAAGTTTACTTTTTTGGTTTTCCTAAGATGCCCCTACATCATCTAGGACTAATAGGCCTAACTGTACCTATGTGGGTTTAGGCCACCATGTTTTTCCTCTAAAACTTGTGAGTTATTTTCCATGTTGGTTCATGTTAAAATCAAATCCTTACATCTCCTTTCAGTGATCCTACATCTCCCAACACACTTCTTACCCTTTAGTCACTCAACCTATAGTTATTTAAATTATGGGATTACCCTCTATCTCAGATAGAATAGAGGGTATATCCCCTATTATCTCAATCATTTTGGTCATTTAAGGGGCTTAAATAGGTCTTAGGGACCCTCTCTATTTAATCTCAAGGTTAGGTCACACTTATATAACCTTTAATCATTCTAAAACTCCAAAACAAACTTCTGTTAAATACTCACTATGTACAGGGTTCATAAGTATGGCTACAGATTGAAATTTAGAAGTTATTCCTTATCTTATGGGTCACCTAAGATATTCATCACCACTATGATACTATTCCAAGTCATATCCATCATCCTAACCTTTTCCAATTCTCTCAACAAGTATTCTCTTCACTGCTCTTGGCTTAGTTGGTAAGTTATGTGATTGTGTTTCCACTCTAAAAAGGGGATGCATGTAGGGTGTCACTTAGATTTATACCTCATAATATATTCATATTCTCCCTTTGAAGTCATCGAGTTCACTTCCAACTTAATTTATAACTCACTTCATGCTTAAATACATGTGACAAGACCAGACTACCATATGATGGTGGACTGTCACACTATAATAAGACTATAAATGGCATTTCTAAGGATCAAAAGGATACTTTCAGAGGTTTTTTAGAATCTTGAAACATTTTATTCAATCCCCTATAATTTTTATTTGGAAAAAGTGCCATATGTCATCATGTGGGGTCACTTACAAGATTTGCTTTTATTTCCAATGCCAATAGAATATGTTGCAGACCTTGACCATAAGCACATTATTTGAGAGACTTGGGGTCTTCCTATAGGTGAAAATATACACTAATCATTTAATATCAACTCTATTGATTTCCCTTGGAGGTAAAATATCATCTTTGACTCACATAAGGTCATTTGTGTTTGAAATATACCATCACCTATCATTATTGTCTCATATGATCACTTAAACTTTAAAGTGCTATAAATAACACTAAGAAAGTGTAGTTAAAGACTACATGAGTTGGGATCCCACTATCATTATACTCTTTTGGACAAACAACCAATTTATATGTTAACCCATTGCCCTTATGATTGGATCACCTCATGGAAGCATTCAAATCCATCTAGACTTCATGTTACCCTATTATATGATAGCACCAAATGTAGACAAGGCCATATTTTGAAAAATTAAGGTAAATATTGAGTTTTTTAAAAATATGTCCATAAGGTGGCTAAGTGTATTCATTAGTTGATATGAAAGCATGGTTCTCAGTGACAAAGTGTGCCTTAGTGATCATGCATGGACCCTATTATGTTTGCTTGATTAGGTAAGGTGATAGATGTTGGTGAAGTGATGACCATGTTTTATGTTTCATATTAGGGGTGAAGAGTGTTTGGTGTACTTGTGTAAGTTAAAGTAATTAATTAGAATAGCCTTATAAAGGTATAGGTTCTCCTAGTCATCTTGGTAGAACTTCTTGAGTAAGTAGATTGATGATGTTAGAATTTACAAGTGTGAAGGTTTCAAAAGAAAGTGGTCACATAGGTTGGTTCAAATTTGTGCCTAGATCATGTGTTTAAAATTTCATGTCTTGACATGATGTATAATAAAAGTTATGGTAGTGAAAATTTGGTCTCTCAAGCAGATTTTACTAGTTTCCATAGTCAAATTTGCATTAAAAAGTGACCGTTGGAATTCAAATATTTGAATTTACAAATGAAAACCAGTCTATAATTTTTTGTTAATAAATTTTGATGATGAAATAATTTTATGGTGGTATACAAATAAAAGTGGTAAATGACTTCAAGGGTAATCTATGAAAAATTATTTGGAGGTTTGATTGGTTATACACCTACATTTATTGTGGTCTAAAGTGGACTGAGGGTTTGACCTTCTTCTGCAAATGACCTGAGAAGGATGTTTGAGTTTTTATTGATATTATTTGGATGTTTAAAGTTAATTTATCTATTTTATAGTGTTTTATAGTAATTGAGGAACATATTTATGGATTTTATAGGTTTGACCAATCCATATTTGGTATGAATAATTGCTTACAAGTTGACTTTTGGTTCATTCATGGTTTTTTCATGTACAAGGCAAATGATTGATAGGTTTTGCATATGCAGAGGTGTGTAATGATGAATGTTATCATTTAATTATGTATTAGGGGTCATGTGGCATGGACATATGTTCTTTTAAGTGTTCTTATGTTCCTAGTTTTGCTTGGTGAAGTGCTAAAAAGATGAATAGGTTTCCATGGACCTATAAGGGCTTTTTAGGCCTAATTAAAAGGTGTTATTTATTAATGCTGATATATCCAAGCTATGGAAAAAATATGTATATTCAATTGATCCTATTATAATTTTTATATAATCCTTAAGGGTTAAGTCAAGACTTATATCTGACCAAGAAGGTGATGATCATGAAGGCTCTATAAAGGGCATAAACAAAGATGAAGGTTTCTAGAGTTGACAAGCAAACAAAATACAAGTGTGAGAGTGCTAAGTGGATAGATTGAAGAGTATATATGTTACACCCTTAACCATTGGTGTGTCTAGGGATATGTGTGGCTAACTTGTGGCTTACAACCTCTTTTATTTACTTATTACATTTCTCTATGTTCTTAGATAGGTCGACCTATGGAATAACCTTGGCTAAGTAGACTATATATAAGAGGTAGTGGTTAGTATTTATTCATTATGTTAAGTATTCTACTATTAGTGCATTGATGTGGAGCTTACCCTGTCAAAGTGGCTTTTCTATATTATCTATTATTCTATTCTACTATCAATTATCGCTATGTGATCTATCATATTTGCTTATTCTATGTAATATAAGATCATTATATGTGAACATCTAAGTAATTTCATTATAAGTGGTATCCAAGCTTCAATTTGGGCAAGTTTTCTGTGGTATTTTTTTTGGATCTAGCAAGGTGTGGCTTCTGGGAGTGGTGAGATCAAAAAAACATAACTTGAAATCCAGAAAGAATTAATTTTTTTCCTTAGCATAGTATTGCTCAAAATAGTTTTTTGAAAAAAAAATTAATAAAAAAAGTCTAAAAAAAAATTCCCCTTACACAATTGTAGTCATTGGATTTGTCTTGATGAGATGATTGCCAAGGTATATTCTATTGGTACACTTTTTTGGTACCAAAGTTTTTACCCTAGTGCACAAAGGTAGTCATTGGATTCATATTAATAAGGTGATCAAAATGGTAACTTTTATTGGTGCACTTTTTTCAAGGTCAAAACCCTTCTAGGGTTTGTATATGGTAGGTCTAGGTATTCAAGGAAGAAAAGGGGGAAAGAAACTCCTAAGACTTTTGCTACTGATGACATAAAATTTAGAACTTTAGATCTAGTGATTTCTCAACTTCAAGTAGACATAAAGAAATTGGTGAGGCATGATGACTTTAATACAGTCCAAGCTGATGTTTTAGGGATGTAAAGAGAGGTTAATGGGGTTCATAATGAATTACAAGATATCACTATGAAATTGGCTACCCTTACATCTTAGTTTTAGCCCAACAACCCTCTACTTTAGTATTCAAATCCTCCTCTCAAAAACTCCCATGTTGGTATGAAATTGATGTTGCCAAAAGTGGACATGCATAAGTTTGATGGTAAGGATATTCTTGTGATTACCCAAATTGAGAATTTATTTAAGTTGTATCAAACCCCTAGTTCTTAGAGGGTGATAGTGGCATCCCTGTATCTAGAACTTGAGCAATTCATTTGGTATCATTGGTTGTGTGCTCAAAAGAAAAATAATGGTGCTCCTATTACATAGTCTATTTTCACTAAGGAGTTGTTAGCTCATTATTGAAATAATGTCTTTGAGAACTATTTTACCCAATTAGCCAACCTATGGCAAACATGAACTATGAAGGATTATATTCATCAGTTTCATAATCTCTTTTTATGGGTGGAAGATATCATTGAGGAAAATTTGACTAGTCTATTTTTGAGTGGCCTCAAAGATAGCATCAAATTCAAGGTTCAAATGTTTAACCCAACATATTTATTAGAAGGTATCCCTAAGGCATACATGATAGAAGAAAAAGAGATGGTTAAAAGGAAAACTTTCACTACTAGTCATGATTGCAACTTTTTAGCACCATCATTTCCATAGCCCACCAAATTAACATAACAATAAATTGAGGAGAAACAAGCCAAAGGGTTGTGTTATGGCTATGAAAACAAATGGAGTAAAGACCATCATTGTGCTAAAAAGAATTTATTATACATTGAAGGTGTTAATGATGATGAAGATAATGAAGAAGTACATGATGAGGATGCAAAAGTTCTTGAGGAAGAATCTAAAGACTCTCAACCTACTATTTCCTATCATACCCTTTTAGGTATTAGTACTCCCCAAACTCTTAAGGTGATGGGTTTCCTCAAGAAATAGAAGGTCACTATCTTGATTGATTTTGAGAGTACACACAACTTCATCCATAGTAATTTGGTTTCTCATTTCAACTATTTCATTTATCCATCTCTAAAATTTTAGGTTATGATTGAAGATGGTGGTACTATCAACTATTCAAGAAAATGTCTTAGTATCAAGTTGGTCATGGGAGACTATTTATTAGATTCTCGTATCTTTTCTATTCCTATGGGTGGAGCTGATATTATTCTTGGAGTCCAATGGCTCACCACTTTGGGCACTATTGAGATGAATTTTCAAGAATTATTAATACATTTTCATTCTAAAGAAAGGACATTTTAGCTAAGGGGATTAAAGGCTAAATTTCCACAACTAGTTAGCTCTCATCAAATGACAAAGATTCTCTATAAGGGTGTTGAAGGATTTGTATCTCACTTTTTTTTTTTGGAATTACAACTAACTCGACCATCTCCACCTCTTGATCTACAATAAGTAATTGATGCTCATTCTATTAGTTTCAAAGATAAGACAAAATGACTTACACCTAGCCGCATGCATGATCATCATATCACACTTATTCATGGTATTACACCACCCAACATCAAGCCATACAGGTATCCCTATGCCCAAAAAAGTGAAATTTAAAAGATGGTATAGGATATGTTGGATGCAATAATCATTCATCATAGCCAAAGTGAATACTTTTCACCAGTTGTCATGGTAAGAAAGAAAGATGACACCTAGAGGATGTGCCCTTACTATAGATAACTCAAAAATTACACTATCAAAGATAAGTTTCCTATTCTTGTCATTGATGATTTCATAGATGAATTAAATGGTGCTCTTTATTTTACCAAGTTAGATACGCATTTTGGGTATCATCAAATCTGGATCCATGATGAAGACATACCCATAATTACTTTTAGGACTCATGATGGCCATTATGAGTTTTTGGTTATGCCTTTTGGTCTACCAAATGCCTTATCTAGTTTTTGGAGTTTGATCAATACTATTTTTGAGCCATTTTTGAGGAAATTTGTTTTGGTATTCTTTAATGATATCCTCATTTATATTAAAAATTGGGAAGACCATTTACAACATGTGAAATAGGTACTCTCCATTTTGGAGCAAAATAAATTGTATGCAAAACCTTCTAAATGTACTTTTAGGGCTGATAAGGTTGAATATTTGGGTCATCTAGTGTCTTATGAAAGAGTGAAAGTGGATCCTAAAAAAATCCAAGTAACAGTGTAATGGCCAATTCCTAAGACACTCAAGCAACTTCAAGGATTTTTGGGGCTTACTGGTTACATCATAGGTTTGTCAAAAATTATGCTAGTATTATATCCCTAATCACCTCTTTGTTAAAAAAAGACTCCTTTTAGTGGACTAATGTAGCTACTCGAGCATTTGAACAATTGAAATTGGCTATGTGCATAACTCTAGTATTGGCCACTCCTAATTTTTATAAGACTTTTGTGGTTGAATTTGATACATTTGGGTATGGTATGGGTGATGTACTCATGCAAGAAGGTGGACCACTTAAATTTTAAAGTTGTCAACTAAAGGGTAAAAATTATCACAAGCCCATATATGAGAAGGAAATGATGGCCATTTTGCATGGAATTAAATAATGGAGACCTTATTTGATGGGTCATCACTTTCAGGTAAAGACTGATCATGATAGTCTCAAATATTTTTTAGAACAAATGTTGTCATATGAATAACAATGGAAATGGGTAACTAAGATGTTAGGCTATGATTTTGAAATAATCTACAAAAAAGGCAAGGGTAATGTGGTGGTAGATGCACTATCTAGGAAAAATAAATCAGTTGAGGCATTGCTATGTACCATAACCATTTTATAGGTAGATTAGCTAGATGAAGCATGATCAAAATGGGAACATGATAGTGCTACCCATGATTTGATTCAAAATATTCAGCAAGGTTTAGGTGAATTTGAAAAATTCACATGGAAGGGTAATGCATTATGGTATAAAGATAGATTACACATATGTAAGAATTCTCTTCTTAAACAAAAAATCCTTTAAGAACTTCATGCAACTCCAATTGGGGGTCATTCAGGATTTTTGAAAACCTATCATAGAATCAAATAGGATTTGTTTTGGGAAGGTTTTAAGGGGGATGTCCAAAAATATGTGGCTAAATGTATGATCTATCAACAAAACAAAGGCAAAACCATCAAAACCCCAGGTCTTTTACAGCCTTTATCCATCCCTAGCCAATGTTGGGAAGAGGTATCTATTTATTTCATTACAAGGTTACCAAGATCTAATGGTAAAAATATTATCATGGTTATTATAGATCATCTCAATAAGTATGATCATTTTTGTTCTTTATCCCAACTATTTGTTTCTAGTATAGTAGCTACTACTTTTCTTAATATAGTTTAGAAACTACATGGGACCCCTAAGATCATTGTCAGTGATAGAGATCCCATTTTTAGTAGTAATTTTTGGACTTAGTTATTTACATGTTTAGGAACCCAATTGGCTCATAGTTCATCCTATCATGTACAATCTGATGGACAAACTAAGGTAGTCAATAAATGTCTAGAAGGATGTCTCTGTTGTTTTGTTTCTGATAAATAGGTTCATTGGTTGTCACTTGTTGAATGGTGGTATAATACTTATGTTTATAGTTCTTCCAAAATGTCTCCTTTTATGGAACTCTATGGATACCAACCTCCATCCATCAATTCAACCTTAAAGGTCCATACTAAGGTTTGTGTAGTTGAATAACATATTCACCATCAATAAGAGGTCCTTTCAAGTTTGCATGAAAATTTAGCTAAGACCCAGAATCACATGAAGCAATAGGTAGATCAACATAAAAGTCAGAGGCATTTTAGCATTGGTGATTGGGTCTTTGTTCACTTATATCCATATAAATATATGTCATTGAAGCAACAAAAAAAGGATAACAAGTTGTCCCCTATATTATGGGCCTTATCAAATCTTGTAAAAAATTGGTAGTGTGGCCTACAAGTTAGAGTTTCCTTCATCCACTCACATACATCTAGTATTTCATGTATCATGCTTGAAGAAAGTCATTAGACACAAATTTTCCATTCAAATATAATTACCAAAATTAGATGAGGAAGGTAGATTTTTTATTGATCTTAAGGTGATCCTTCAAAGGTGCACTAAGCAACTCCATTCCAAAGTAATTATAAAGTACCTGATCAAATGGAAGAATATAACATGTGAAGATGCCACTTGGGAGGATGAAGAATTTGTGTTGTAGCATCCAAATATACCATAATTTTGAGTACAATACTATTTTGAAGGGGAGGTGATTTTTATGCCCTTAACCATTGGTGTGTCTAGGGATATGTGTGGCTGACTTTTGGCTTACATACCTCTTTTATTTACTTGTTACATTTCTCCATATTCTTAGATAGGTCAGACTATGGAATAACCTTGGATAAGTAGACTATATATAAGAGGTAGTGGTTAGTCTTTATTCATTATGTTAAGTATTCTATTATTAGTGCATTGATGTGGAGGTTGCCCCCTCAAAGTGGTTTTGCTATATTATCTAGTATTTTGTTCTGTTGTCAATTATCATTGTGTGATGTATCATATTTGCTTATTATGCACAATATAAAATCATTAGGTGTGAAAATATAGGTAATTTAATTACAATAGTAGGTTGAATGATATATACATGACCTAGATTTCATATTTTTAGTGTTATAATAGTGTTCTTGCAGGGTTAAAGATTTAGAGTGAGTGAAGAAGTGTAGAGTGATCCAAAAGATTATTTTAGATGTAGTTCTGTGTGAAGGTTTGAGAGAGTTTCAAGGGTTGAAGATAATTTATATTCACTATTTTTCCATTAGATTGAAAGGCAATTAGATCTGTATAGGTGTTGATATCAAAAGGTTTGTGTGGGTGCTCAACATCTAGGATAAGTGGGTGCTTGTTCATGCTTAAGGGTTGGTACTCTTTGTGAAGTGGGCAATTCACTAAATTATATTGTTTGTGACTCCATTATAGGAATTTAGTATACTAAATTTTAGACTTGAGAGTTTGTTTTATCCCCCATGAGGGTTTACCACATAATCCATGTGTTATGAGTGTTGATCTTACATAGTTTCCTTTGTTCATTGTAATAACTAGTTAATATGCTTCATGAATGCTTATGTTGAGTGGTTGAGAGTTTGAAGTATTAGAATTGGAATTGAATTTCTTTCATCAATGATTCACCCCCCAATGATTGTACCTCTAATAGTAACATGTCCCTAAACTCACTTTCTCTAGTTTTAAACATGATTTAAGCCTATTTGTTATTCTATGGCCCCATATTGATTACTATGGAATTTTCCAACTTCTTAATCCTATATGAAGATCTCAAACATGTCTGAACACTATCAATCCAATTATTCAGTCATCTATATAACCTTCTTGTAGATGCATATGTAGGTCAAAGGGTAGTGAGGATATGATATAGATAATGTGTATGGTGGATGGTTCTATAATCCATCCTAGACCTCATATCAATCTTAAAATTAATCCCTTCAACTTTTAAATACTTCAAACAAGTTTAAATGCCTTATTTCAATGTGTTTAGTCTTCTATGGGGTACCTATAGGTGCATGTGTAAGATTCAAGATAGCGAATAGAGTTTGAATTAGTTGTCATAGTCCATTATATATCACTTGAATATCTCATATTTATTTTTTGTGTTCTAATAATGTGTTAAAAATATTTAAACTCTTCATTACATCTCCATGACTATGTTCATAACTTTCATTCACCTGACTGTAGGTGAATACATGCAAGAAACTAACTATGTTGGCCTTTCTTGACTACAACTTCATTATTGTTAGCCTTTGAGATTGAGATTCAAAGGAGAGGTGATAATCATGATATAATAGGTATTAAAATTACATATAACCTTTCATTGAAACCACTACAAGAAAGTAAAATCTATGTAGTCGATAAATACGTCTGCAACACAATAATGGAGCTCCTACCTAATAAATTGAGATGTTTTACTCATAAACCCACCTCCACACATTAAATAAAATATGTAAAACATGAGATAATTATTTATACATCTTATAGAATTATTTTAATCAAAAAATTTGTACATACCAACTCAAACAAGGATTAAACCTGCAGGGTGTGGATATAAGCATACAGAAAAGAGAAATCAACTTTTAAATAATGGTTCATAAATCAAAACCATTCAATCCATAAATTTATTCCATGAAATTGAAGTATAATAAGTGAATTAACATTTTTCATAGGCATTCGACCTAATTCCTTTCCTACTAGCCGTACCAGGAGAAAAACCATTGATTAGTTTTGCATGCCAAGAAGATCAATGGAATGCAGTGTTTTTAAGCCATTTTAAAGACTTAGATTTTTTATAAAATGTATATTTAAACTTAGGGAATATTAATACTAATTTTACACCCTTACAAATGTGCCAAAACACTTGCATAGGCCATATAATTGCTGAAACTTCCTCTTTTTCAACTATTTTCTTGAAATGACTTAGGAACCTGCACATTTTTAGTTATAAATAACATTAATGACATTAATATGACATGAAGGAAATTTAGGAACAAATTGGAACACTTTTATACCAAGGAAAACATACAACATTTTTAATGGATCAAATATGACCCTATGTGACATAAAATGGTACAAAGACTAAAAGTTAACTATGAAAAATCTAATGACACATTGGAAAACATTGTTAAGACCATGATACATCCTATAATACCCATAATATACCCTTATAAAATTTTCAAACTATAGGGTGTTGACTTATTTTGACTTATGGTCAAAATAGTTAACATTCTTAGTGATTTTTTAGGGGTGACAAGCTAGTTATGCCAAGACCAATAGCCTACTCCCATCCATTGGCCCATGGAGTCACCTATGCATAATTTTTACACTTAATTTACTTTTATACTACACCAAACAAAAAAATATACATAAAAAATAAGGCACACCAAAGGAAACACATATGTTCTCTCAAGAACACTTATAGAACACACACACAACTAAAATAAAGACACACACCTAACCTAATACTTACAAGACCTCACTCTTGAGGTGAAAAATAACTCACCATGCTTCAATAAAGTTAAAATATTTTTATTATTTCATCCTTTATACTACATAAAAATAAAATGTCATGTGAGGCATACTTTTCATCAAACTCTTGACTATGTTGATGGTCAAAAGACTTAGCCTCCTTGGATTTATTTCTACTTGCAAGTGGAATACTTTGGGCCTTTACAAATGTTCTCTCTTACCTTCCAAAGACCTTGTTTGGAGATTCAACTAGATTAATCTCTATCATATCCATTTTAGGTTATTTAAATCATAGGTTAAGAGTGATTAGGAATATCTCACCTTCACTCCATTCACTATTATGAAGCTCTTGATGTATGAAACCATCAGGACCATCTTCTTTATGCTCTAAAACTTCTAAAAATGATTCATCTTCAGGTTTAAGTCTTAATTTTTCTTCAAGCACAAACATGACTACCTTGAATTCACTAGGCTTCTCCATGATCAAACCCTTGGATAGTAGATTGATGTTCATCCTCATTCATAACATGACACTCATTTTCAGGCTTCATCAAATAGTCAAAAACCTACTCATTAGGTTCATCAACTAACCTGGCATTAGACATGAAATTCATTAAAGGAGGAATAGCCTTACCTAGTTGCTCAAACTCTTGACTTATGGAATTAAACCTTTAACATAGGTCATCTTCTTCCTCATGAATACCATATTTAAGGGTTGATTAATCAATTATAGGTAGAAAGACATGGTTATTCTCACCATAGTGATCTATCATGATATTCATTCTATCATCATCATACACATGAATCAAGTAATTACCCTTAGTAACTTGTGAGAAAGAATGTTCAATACTCACCTTAGATTGCTCAAACGCTCCTTCATAGATGATATAGGTGCCAAGGTCAGTTTGTTCAAAATAAGTTTATGGATCATATTCATAAGCATCTACACCTTACTCATCTATAAACAAGTTAGATATTCATTCAAGTTTGGAATAATCACCATCATCTACAACAAACTCTTCTTTCTCATTGATGACATAATTCAAGTTGGAGCTTACTTCTACATAGGGCTCAATATGGAATCTAGCAAGTGGTTAAGTCCTTATGGTCACTTTTATACCATATGTTATTCTAAAGGCTAAGAAGGACCAATCAATAGAGAGGTATCCTTATATCTTATCTATGAAATATATTGAAATGTAGATTATAAAGTGGGAAGGTAAGTCAACAACCACAATGTCTTGAAGGATGGGGAAACTAGGACAATAATGCAAGAAAACCTTCAACCCTTTGATTAATCCTACTAAATTTTTAGGTATACCATCTAAATGAATCAATCCATTACTATGTGATTTATACTTTAGACCAAATTTGTCAGCTACAACCTTGGGCATCACTAATGTGTTATCTCTACTATTAACTATGCAGTTATGAACTAGTTTATCCCCTATAATGAGAGTGAGGTATAAGGGTGGAGGCTTCTCAGAATTGGTAGATGGTTACAAAATATTATTATGGTCATTGGTAAGATAAACATGAGCATGACCATGGCTTGATGATGGAAGATTAACATGGATAGTGGATAGCTATTTTTGTAAGAGTTCTTTTTGGCTAGGCATATGAAGGACATCCCAAAGGAAAATAGATGTCTTAGAATTATTCAATGAATATAAAATTTTTAGAGAATGAGCACTTAATTTATATTGAGTCCTTATAGGTAATGAAGTTTTTTTAATTTGAGGTATTGAAACACTTTGAGAAGGCCTTCCAATATTTTGATTCGAAGGAGGTGTAGGAGTAGTAGGGACTACCATGCTTATAGTCATGCCTTTCCACCTTATAGGAGGATTTTTTACAATTTTAGTCACACCATTACCATATAATATAGCCTTTTTCTTATCTCTAGTGTTTTATATAATATAAATTCCTTGAATAAGCACATAAGTGTCTTCAACTAGGAAATTGGTGAAGCTTTCTCCTTGAGGCTGCCAATATTCACTTGCTTACATTAAGACTTCATCTTCTACTAATATTAGAGGAGTGAATCCTCTTTGATAAATTAGATTTTGATCTATAATTTCATTGGCATCTATAAATTAGCCTTGTTTCCAATATTCCCCTTGAATCATATTGCTATGCACCAATACCATTTATCTTGTGTTGAATGTTGAAGTAGGATTATATGCATTGGTAGGCCTATTGAAATTCCACTATCCTTGACCTCTCCCTTTCCCATATTTTTGACCATATTACTAATGATAGAGATAGGTATTTTTATTTACACTATTTTTAATTCTTTATTTCCTATGTTGAGTTTCTAACAACTTAATTTTTGCATCTTTATCCATGGCATCATTTGCCTTCTTAGGGGTAGATATAGGCATGGTTTTTACATTGGGAACTTGGGAAACACTTGGGGTATTAAAAAAACTATTTGTTAGTAGAGGAAAAAACACTTTTGGAGGAAACTTTCCTTCTTGACTAAATCCATTCTCAGCTCTAATGGCAAGGTCATATGCCTTAGGTAAGGTGAAACCACCTATGGATTTAGCATAATGGCAATATCGATACTAATGGCCCTCAAGTATGTGGGAAAAACAAAACTAATAGGTGGTCTCATGGGAGGAGGAAACCTATACCAAGTCTTTTGTAATCTCTCATTTAAGTCATGAGTTATCTCCTTGGGGTCTATTTGGATCACATTGAGTTGGTGAATGAGTGAAGTGTGGTCACTTTTGTCCTCAAACCTTGATGTTAATATCACTCCAAAATCATCCCATGTTATGATGTAGCCACTGGGAAGAGTCCTATACCAATAAAGTGATTTCCATCTAAGGGAAATGGAAAGGAGTATAATAGCAATTTTGACCTTAGTGACATTATGAAAACTATATAATTTTGAGATATCCCTAATATGTTCACTAGGTGTGACATGGCCTTCACCATTAAATGTAGGAACACTCTTTATAGCATTAGGGGGGATGCCATCATAGGCCTCAAGATGGATTATGTTTTAAATGTTAAAGGCTAGGAAGGCATGATACCTAGCCATGTTTTCATCAAATTCTTCCTCACTCTCTTGGTATTCTTGGCTAGCAAAGTCCTCTTCTCTTTAAATGGAAAAATAGGCTGATGGTGTTTAACTTTAAGAGTAAGTTCAGGTTGAAGAGGTGGATTGATAAGATTGAAAATTATACTAGAAGATGACCTATTAATTAACATGAAGTATGATAATAAATATATGATAAAATAATGGTCTAAAACTATATTTTACATTAAAAGGAGTTACCAAATGTTGAGTAGCACACCATATACAATTGATGTTGTCAAGACCAACATTCACCTTGACAATTTATATTTAGGAAAATGGGTCCCACCAGATGTGCCATAACTATTGTCATAAAATCTTACACCATATAAGATGTTAAATACTAATCAAATATTTTTTCAACATTGCATTACCTCTAGGATTTTGGGTTGCCTATAGGAGAGGTAGACCTCTAGGTTTAAGGGTTAACTCCCTGAATTGACCTTTAAGTGCTTCTCAACTATACTAACTGATTTCTTGTGGGAAAAGGGAATAGAAATATGGATGAAAGTAAACTATTATAAGGGGTTGATACACCATAAGGATTTTTACAATGTTATCATACTTCTTATACTAAGTAACAAGACCCACAACACTAGCTTAAAGGTCCTAAGATGTTCTAAAATTAATATTTCAATATAGAGGTGATATGCATAAAAATTCTCAAGGTAAGTGGACCATAGGTCAGATTGTATACTTTAAGGACACTTTCACACATTAATGGATACTAACACACTATCTACACTCTATATGACCTATTAGAATGATAACTTCTTGCACTAAACAATGAAAGGATAAATAGAAGCAAGGATAGATGTTTATCATTAGACCTCACTATACATCAATTTGAAAACTTAAAAAATATGTTTATGAACTCAAAACTAGATTTTATGTATTATTAAAAGGAAAATTACAACATCAAATTAGCATGGCTTAGCCATACATGGTGTGGAATTAGAAAATAAGATCCAAAATGGCTAGTGCTTATAGAATGTGAGAAAGGAGAGAGGAGAATGAAGCTCAATATTCACAAGAAAAAGTGTCAAGATGAGATATATAGTAACATAGACAAATTAATTAAGTATGAAATATACCATGAAATGTCTCTTTAGACAAATGTATCTCCAAGCATGAAAAATTCCTAAATTTGGCATAAAACCTCTCAACTAGCTTCTTTGAGACTATCTTCATTATTGGCTTCTCTTGATCACTTTGTAGTAGATTATGAAAAAATTTCACGTGTTTTATATGATGGGGTGGTTAATAAAAATATCCAAAATGTATTGGATGTGTCCCTAATCACTTATATTCTTATGGATAAGTGTTCTCAGTGCCTACATTCACTATCATCTTTCTTTCACTCATTCCTCACACTTGTTACAAATATTCCCATCATTTTTTCAATATAATCCATAAATGGGGTGGTATGAAACTTTATAAGAGTCATCATATCCTTATATCCATTAGGTAGACCTTAAAAGGCCTCCAAATTAGAGTTATCACCTTCTCACTTGGTGATCACCTTTCATTCACTATGCTAGTTTAGACTTCCTAGAGTGAAGGTGCTTAAAGAGGTACCTATGTGATTTTTTGAAGTAATATATTAACATTATGGTTTATATTATGTCACACTTTATCTCCCAAAGTAATTATCATCCTTTGAAACTCCTTTGTACCTGTAAAACACCAAAATCTATCAAGAAATCTAGTTTTGTACCATATCCATATAAATAGGGTATAAGTCAACTTGATGGTAAGGATACTATGGGAGTCCTATATAATTCCCAATCACTTTAAAATTCATAATATCTCATCTAGATGCATTTCCTTCTTTGTTTTTTCCATGCGGTCATTAGCAAGGGTTTTGGAGGGTTTTGAGTGGTTTTAACCTTTAAGGATTGTTCATAAAAAATTTATGTTCAATCCTCAAAAAAATCACTATAAACTTGTTTAGGACCCTTTTAAACATATCCTAAATCCTTAGGTTCCTATGCTAAATGTTTGTATAGATGTGAGATTCTAAACCTAGCCTCTTGATTTCTTTGTATTTTATGCACCTTGTCATGTTTCTAAGCCAAAAATGACTTCTATATGACCTTATCTAAAAAATAAAGGTTTTAAAACACATTATAACTCAAAATTAAGGTCTTATAATTATTTTCAAGGCTCTTATGGCCCTAGAAGTGGTATTATACCCCTTTTAGGCATTAGGCCTAGTCTAGGCCTAATATGTTTGTCTACACCTATGTGGGTTTAGGCCACCCTATTTGGCCTCTATCACTTGTGATATATTTTACATATTATTTAATGTTAACCTAAAATCCTTACATATTATTTTAGTGATCCAACATCTCCCAACACACTTCTTTCCCTTTAGTCACTCAACTTGTAGTTTTGCATTTTTAAGGAGTGCCCTATCTCTAAGACAAAATAGATGGCATCTCTCCTATTATCTCAATAATTTTAGGAATATGAAGGGATAAAATAGGTACTGGGGACAATTAGTATTTAATATCAAGGTTTGGTCACACTTATAGCACCTTTTTTTCATTTCAAAACCCTAAGATGGACTTCTATGTAATACTCATTATGTGCAAGGTTAGTAAGTATGACTACAAATTGAAATTTGGAAGTTATTCCTTTTCTTATCAGTCACCTGAGATAGTCATCACCACTATAATAATTTTCCTAGTCATATCCATCATTATAACCTTTGCCACTTCTCTTAATAGGTATTCTCTTCATTGCCCTTGGCTTAGTTGGTAAGTTATGTGACTGTGTTTCCACTCTAAAAAGGGGATGTCTGTAGGTTTTCACCTAGAGTTAGACATCATGGAATATTTCTATGCTCCTCTTGAAGTCATAAAGGTCACTTAAAACTCACCTTATAACTCACTTCATGCTTAGATACTTATGATAATACTAGACTACCATATGTTAGTGCACTGTCACACTACAGTCAGACTGTAGGTGGTTTTCCTTAGGGTCAAAAAGACACTTACAAATGGTTTTTAGACTCTTGAAACCTGTGCTTCAATCCCCTAAAATTTTTTTTGATAAAAATTTCCATCTCTCATCATTTTGGGTCACTTACTTGTAGGGTTTGCTTCTATTTCCAATGCCAACAGAGTATGTTGTAGACCTTAACTATATGCACCTTATTTGAGAGACCAGAGGTCCTCCTATAGATGAAAATATAGACTAAGAATTAAATATAAAATCTCTTTATTTCCCTTGGAGGTAAAATATCATCTTTGGCTCACATAATGTCATTTGTCTTTAAAACATACCATCACCTATCATTATTGTCTCACATGATCACTTGAACTTCAAAGTGTTGTAGATAACACTGAGAAAGTATAGTGAAATATTGCATGAGTTGGGAGCCCTTTAGCATTATACTTATTTATGTAAACAACCACTTTTCATGTAACTCACTGCCCTTATGATTGGATCACCTCATGGAAGTAGTCAAATCTATCTATACTTCATGTTACCCTATTACATGATAGCACCAACTGTGGATAAGGCCCTATTTCAAAAGAATTATGGTAACATGTCCCTAAACTCACTTTCTCCAGTTATAAACATGAATAAAGATTGATTTCTGCTCTATGGCACCACTATTTATTTATATGGAATTCTACAACTTCTCAATCCTCTATTAATGTCAAACATGTCTAAACACTAGCACTCTAACTGTTCAATCCTTTGTATAAGCTTCTTGTAGATGTATATGTAGGTCAAAGGGTAGTGAGGATATGATATAGATAATGTACATGTTGGATGGTTCTACAATCCATCCTAAATCTCCTATCAATATTCAAATTGATCCCTTCAACTTTAAAATACTTCAAACAAGTTTAAATTCCTTATTTTAACATGTTTAGTCTTCTAGGGGGTGCCTATAGGTGCATGAGTAGGACACAAGAGAGTGAATAGAGTTTTAATTGGTTGTCATAATCAATTATACATCAATTGAATAGCTCATATTGATTTCTTATGTTTTAATAATGTTTTCAAACTCTTGGAAATATTCATTACATCTCTATGACTATGCTCAAAACATTCATTCACCTGACTGTGGGTGAATATATGTAGGAAACTGAATGTGTTGGAATTTATTAACTAAAAATTCATTTATGGTATACTCTAAGATTAATATTTGAATTAAAGGTTACCATAATGATATAATAGGCATAAACATGGCATATAACCTTTGCTTGAAACCACTACAGGAAAAGAAAACCTTTATAGTTGATAAGCATGCTTGCAATTCAGCAATGGATCTGCTACCTAACAAGCTGAGATTTTTTTATCATCAAATCAACTCAACACATGAAATCAAATATGTAAAATATGACATAAATATTTCCAAATATTATATAATAACTTTAATCAATTAGTTTGTATGGACTAGCTCAAATAAGAAGAAAACCTATAAGGTATGGGGATAAACATACAAAAATGAGAAATCAACTTATAAACAATGTTTCATAAATAAAACTAGTTAATCCATGGAATATTACCATGAATTATAATTATACTAAGTTTATTAACATCTCTCAAAGTCATTTGACCCAATTCCTCTCCTACTGGTCATACTATGAGAAAACTTGTTGACTAGTTTTGCATGCCAAGAAAAGTGATGAAGGAGTGAAATAATTTTAAGACATTTTAAATAATTTAAAATTATAACATATAATTGAAATTAATAAAACTTAATAATCATTTTATAACCTTCCACACATGCCAAAACACTTGCATAGGCCATACAACTACCAAAACTTCCTCTTTCTCAACCATTTTCTTGATCTAACTTAGGAACCTACACATTTTTAGTTAAAACTAACATGATTGACATTAATATAACAATAAGGACATTTAATAAAAATTGTTAACACTTATATACCAATGAAAACTTTATAACTTTCATTAATGGCTCAAATATGACCCTATGTGACATAAAATGGTACAAGGACTAGAAGTTGACTATGGCAAATCTAATGACACATTGAAAAACATTTTTAGGACCATGATACATCCTATAATACATATAATATACCCCTATATAAGTTTTTAACTATAGGGGGTTGATTTATTTTGACTTGTGATCAAAATAGTCAACAATTACATAAAATAAGATGCACACAAAAATATGTTCCTATCTTAATAACTGACATAAAGTTTGCATAATATCTACCAAACTTCATAAATATACCAATTCTTGAGATGAATTAATTTTTTAATCTAATAAATAAAGAGCACATGAATGTAGAGTGATTATCCCCCCTCTGTCTCTCAAGAACTTTTACATGGCATAGAATTTAGAGCACAAAAAGAAATCAGCATTGGTAGGATAATCCATGGCAGGTAGAGCCAATTAATCTAAAAATTTTGAATTGGATTTTCTAAATGGTCCACAAGTGCCTAAAAACATTTGGGCATCTTAAAATATTTATCATTTGGATTCAAACCATCTATATTGTTATGAAAGGCTCTTGTCACTTTCATAACCACTCCATATGTTGATTGCTCAGTAGAGTGTGATGTCTAGACCACCACATGATCCGAGACCTTATTTGACCAGTTAGGTTAACCACTCAACCACTATCCTAGTGAATAGTATAGTCAAATTTTATACCCCACCAGATAAGTGTGGTTGGTAGAATGTTGGAGGATGAAACCCTAGATCAAAACACCCCTAAATAACTTATAAAGAGGTGATGAATTCCCACCATGAAGCCAAACAAAAAAATAAGAAAGTGTTCATTTATAAGTCATATACATCCCTAAGAATATGGAGAGAGTATACATGATGTTTCTTTGAGATAAATTGAACAAAAATCTTAGTCACATTTTTGAATCGCCCTAAAAAGGGGAGAGCATATGCACAACTTTGCTTAAATAATGATAAAAAGGAAAATGTGGAATTGAAAGTGGAAAAAATGAATTATTTTTAAACACCAAAATTGAAATGTGTGAAGGCCATGAAAAATAAATTGGAAATAAAAAATCAAGAATTATGCCAATGTTTTAAACACTAAATGTAGATGTGAACAATATTTTTAAAACACCAATTTCAAATGTGATGGAGCATTTTTGGGATGCAATATGGTTTCTCCTTGCTTGAGAAAACTTGAAAACACTTGTTATAAGTTTGATAAATCCAAGATAATGAGGGAATCCTACAAATTAGCTCAAAAAAACATGAAATATGATCTTTATAATGATTTTTTAGTTATATAGTAAAGGTAAACTATGAAATTGTTAGGCTAATGAAACTTAGAAAACACACATAGCTTACACTGGACAATTTTGTTATTCTAGGATGATTTCATTATTATAATGGATGATTTTAATGTTTTGATGGACGATTTCATAGCTCAAAAGGATGATTTCACACTTTTGATGGATGATTTCTTAGCTCAAATGGATTATTTTATAGCTTAAATGGATAATTTCACTACTCAAAAGGATGTATTTACTATTCTAAAAATTTACAGGGAATAGAAATACAAAAATATGATTTTATGATTCTTCTATGATTTTTCAACTCTTTTCAATTTTTTCACAACTTGGTCAAATGATTTCACTATTCGAGGCCATAATTTCATACATTTTCTAAAAACTTATAGAAAACCCCAAAAATAACAGAGGATGATTTCATGATTCTCTTGCATAATTTCATTGTTAAGTGTGTCAAATTCACTATTACATAGAAAATGCAGAAAATAATGAAAAATTATAGAATGAATTCACTATTTACCCTAAAATTTTCTTAAAATAGAGCTTTAAATTCATAGTTCTATAGATCAGGGCTGAAATAGAGATAATTTCTCACTTTTCTATGATGATGTTTCACTTTTTAATAATTATTTCACTATTTTTGCCTTTGAATCTACTAATACGTAGTAGACAAATTTTCACTTCCATAATCAATCTAAAACATGATAGAGATAAAAAAACTAAAACAAGGTTATGATTGATCTTTTCTTGATTTATAAGGGTCTCAAGATGTTCCTAAGATGAATGTGGGGTGTGTGCCCCACTAGGTATGGCAGTATGTAATGTAGGATTAATAAGAAAATGTTAGTTTATCTTGTTAGTGGATTGAACCAAAACTATCAATGACAAATAGCATTATAATCCTAAGTACTAGGGTGATATATGGTAACAAAATAAAGAAATCTACTAATGACAGACAAAAACATCATTTACCTTCTTAAATTGACTACATATTGCAATCAGCATGAGATAAACTTGTGCTCAGTATTGTGAATAAGTGGTATTTGATAATGCCAATGCTTTTTGGTCATGACCTCCTCTTTTCACCTTGAAAATTGGTTCTTGGCTTGTGCTAGCAATGAAGCTTTTTAGTAATAATTTGGCATTATTTGTTTGCACACAAAATCTTGGTTAAGAATGGTCACAACACTTTTATTTATAGGTTTTCAACTAACTTTAACTCATGTGTGATTAGGTTAGGGTTAAGTTTAGGAATCTAAATGCAATTAATTATGGTTTTAATTATGCATTTATGGGGGCATGGCTCAACATTTATGATTTTTATGGAATTTATGTTGATATTTTATATTTATTGACTTTAAGGATGATGACATCATCATGACCTCATATTTATTGAAAATTCCTTTTTATAAATTACATATCCATTAATTCAACATGTATTTTTATTTAATTTTTAAATTAATTATAATTAGTCTTTTTGTCATTTCAAGAATGGGGTTAAGTGCCTAGCTTAATTGGTCAAAAATGTTAGTTTTCTTGGTCTCAAGCTGACTGGGGATGAATTTATGAAAATTTATCATTGTGTATATGGTATTAACCCAAATATGGAATCCTTGATATAATTATGGGCACATAAATCCAACGTATAGATGAATTTAGGATGTTTAGGTGATTTTTAGGCTTAATTGTTCATTATTTTCTATAAATTGGTTTAAATTCCATTTAGACATAGAAGTGGGAAAAAAGGAGTGTCTACATGAATCACTTTAGGACCACAAGTAATAGGTAGTGTTATGTTTCCAAAGGAGTCTTTCCAACCTCCTTTACTTTGTAAGTATTTTAGGCCAAAATGATGTTGTTGTAAGCATCTTACATTAGAAGTAGTTTTTATTTATGTATAATCAATATGGTTATGCCAAAAATAATCACCACCCATGAATAATGTGTTTTTCAAATATTTTTGGCATGCAATTTTTTTAGGTTGTTCACCTAAGGGTGTTTGTATAGGATGTGGACCTTGGATTTGTCCCATATTGAGTAAACCATGTAGAGATCCCATATAAAGATTAAGAAATCCATAATTTTATTCATAATGATCATTTGGTACTTCATCTCTCTCTTTTGTGTGAGGAATAAAACTTTGATATTTATAAGGGTATATGTTAAGCTCTTTTGGATAAGTAAGTATTAATGAAATATATCTATGAAAATCCACATATAAGTGGGTAAATGACTCATATTATTTATGCAATTATCTTTATTTTAATGTAGAAATAATAACTCTACTAAAAATGAATTATAATTCCAAATATGAAGGTCTAAATTCTAGCTCATATGATGTAATATTGAATCAAATAATATAATCTTGAATGGATTCATCTTCACATTGTTTGCAATTGTGAAAATATTCTAATGTAAGTTTTAGCAACTTATGGATATTGAAATTCATGAAGAAAACATATTCTAAGTGTGAAAAATTGGTTAATGGAACTTTTTGATAGGATATATAACCAATTATGAGCCTAATTGGAAATGCTTGTATGGAATACTTTTAGTAATAGTTTATCATATTTTTCACATTGACCAAGACAATGCACATAGTTAATCTTGTGGTTGAATGGGTCCTTATGACTCAAAATGAGAGGTAAATATAGTAGTTCAAAATATTATGGATGTGGATATTCAAGTATACATTGTGAAAGAGGTTGATTACTTAATGAGGTAACATTTTCATTAATATTAATGAAATCCATTTGAATTTGAAGTATAGAAACACATTTTTGAAGATCCCTAATAGTTCACATAATATAAATAAGATACTCCATGGGAATGTGGTGCTTGGCATAGGTGTTATTATTGATTCTAATCCACCATCTCTATTGAATACAAGCGTATGAGTATCATCATCCTTGTGGATAACAAGTGCAATTTTTGAATCACAAAATTTAGGATACTTTGGTAATGGTATTGGATATATGAATTATGGTACATTTGGTATATAATTTGATTATCTTTGTTCATTCACTTTTTAATAGATATATAAATTGGTATTGGATGTATGTTTTGTAAATATTGCATTAAATATAGATATAAATATATATAGGGTTAAAGAGGTAGAGATAGCCTAGGAATAAGTATGGTAGACTATCTCTAAATTAGGCCAATTGTTTTTGAAACTTAGATAGAACATATACTAAACTTATTATGATGATTTTTTAAAGATAGAAATTAAAATTTATGCTAGATTTCCCAATAACAATGAAAATAAGATACTTATTTCATTTTGATGCTAATACATATCTGAATCTGGAATAGGCAAAAAGTGGACTGGATTTAGATTTTGAAATAGTCACCTCATTCTAGAAATTGTGCTCTATAACCTCAGACACTTGTGTCAACCTGGAATGGTTGTGTTGACACTACTATTTGTATTGTATGTAGGTGTATAGCACAAAATACCTACTAAAAATGGATGTGACCACCTAGATGCTTCTGAGCTCAGTGTCACCTTTACTCTTATGCATTCAGATTTGGGTCATGTACTATAATTCATTGTCAAATAGAAAAATCTTAGTTCCTAATATTCATATTGGTTGTAAGAAAAATAGGTTAATTTTAACATGGTGTCAAGCTTTCCCAAAGGCCTCTATATCAATGATAACTACTTACATATACAATACTCTGAAGAGGGGCTCAAACTTATGTTATTATCCCTTATGTTTTAGATTATATATGAACCATGCAATGTGTGATAAGCATGTAAAATTGTAACCTGGCTTGTAACTTAGAAAATATATATCTTGGGATGTTCCTTTAGTACTTTAGACATGTATATGTGGTGTCCTTATTATTGATATCGAAATATGAGAAAATAGGGAAATTTTTCTTGCTTGAGTGCTTGATTGAATGTTTTTTGTTGGTTACCTTGTGAGTAGGTAAGAAGTTTATAGGTGAGGAATAAATGAGGGTTGATATTATTCTTATATTAATCCCTTTGGAGAATATCTTGCATTAAATAACTTACACTAATCTTTAGGATATGTTTAATTTTCAAATTGCATGACTTAAGGGCACTAGACACTTGCATTAGTATAGGACACTTGTGTCAATGTAGGACTCTGAATAGGATGAAAGTGTGTGGGAAATTGGAAAATAGGTGTAGGTCCAATACATACAGAGATGGAAGGTAAGTAGGTTTTTAAAAAATTGGGGAAAATAGAGGGTTTGAGTCATTAGAATAACATAGGTCAGACTAAGAGATAAGGAATTGGGCATAGAGAGATAGTGTGTGTGATCCTTTTGGAAATGAGAAAGGTCTAGAAGATGAAGGGTACATCTATGATATGTATTTTCCAAATGTATAAGACTTAGGTGATATATAATTCATAAATATTGTCTACATCCCCCCTAACTTTAATCTATTAATGAAATTACTAGTTTAATTAAAAAAATAATGCATACCTACGTGTGCATAACACACATTTCCTTTGCTACAATAAAAATTGAGTGCTTTGTTGATGACTGAACTACAACCAAGAATATGTTATAGTATATAATTAGTGAATATAATATAAAATTGAAAGCATTGAAATAATTTAAATTGAAAGAGATTAGGTTTAGGAGTACATGTGTGTTGATGCAACCATCTTGCCTTTTTATAAATTTGATTTAAAAGTTGTATCATTATGAATCATTAAAACTGATATTAAGACAATCATAAATATTGAAATTTTATATATCTAAAGAGATAGAGAGATAAATTAGAGGGAACATGCTCCCAACTTTATATAAAATATAAGTTTCCACTTGGAAATTGAGATTAACTCAATTGTGTAAGCCAATCATATTTATAACCTAGTGAGTGTGAGTGAGCCTAGGCAACTCACACTATAAACTAGTGAGTCTAGATTATGTACTAAATTTCAACCTATAAACATGGAAATATTGAGTGATTCAATCACCTCAACAATACCAAAAATTTAACCAACTAATGTGGTAGATTGGCTCAATATAGTCTATAAAATTCCAACATGGTGGGTGATGATATTTCTTGAAAGTGTTTGGAATATGAAACTGATTTGATTTTGAAATATTAGGTGCATAATGCACAACATAATCACCTTAGATATGTCTCATACTAAAACTATGTATAATAATGGTAGTAATGTATATAATTCTACTATAATTATGTATCTAAATCATATAACTCTAAATTTTCTCTAATTCAAAACTCTATAAGTGTGGATAACATGTTTCCAAAACATGCCCCCACTATAATTTGGGTATGTTAAATATTGAATAAGTGTGAAGAACATGTCTTCAAAAGATTCCCTAATTTTAATCTGAATTTGAGAACTAGTCTAAGTGCCAATGTGGAGGACATGTTTCTAAAACATGCCCCTAATGTAATTTGGGTCTACACCAAATTTCATGTTTAAGCAATATTATCACAACAGAAATAACAACTCAAAAATTGATAACACTAATAATAATGGATAGGGAAGGAAACATAGAATAAATAAAACATGCTTACCATTATTTTTACCTTCTCATGCCTCCATTCCAGGACTTTCACTTGTATGATTGGATGTCAAAACTTGAATTGTTAGATTTCTTTTGAGACCTTGATGATGGCTTCCAATGGATGTGTGATAGGGATAATGGCTTAAACGGATGCTATAATTTTATTATGTATGTTATAGGAGAGCTTGTGGCTTGAATTGATGATTTTTAATTAGTTTGAGGGTGAAGGGAAATATTAGTTTTATAGGTAGGGAGGGAAAGATCAATAGTCCAAAATCAAATATGAGCCATTAATATCAAGGGCTAGGAAATTTCCATGGAATATTTAATTCCATGGAAATATCTAGAATTAAAGAACTCTAGAGAAGGGGGATAGATTGGGGAAAATTTTTATAATGCTCCAATTTTGGAAATCTCCCCATAGGATTTAGGGTTTTAGGAAGGGCTAGCATAGGGTGGTGCATGGGTAGGTAGATTATTTTTGAATTTTAAACTGGCTAGTGGATTTAATAAATAGGTTAATAGGTAAATAGGGTCTATTATGGGTTTAATGAGGGGATTAATTAATTTTAAGATAGGGTAAAGGATATGTGGGATATAGGAATGGGATATGGGTATTAGTTTATTAGTTAATATAGCTAATAAATATGGGAATTACGCTAAGTTAGTGGGAATTAGTGTAATTAGTGAAGCAAGCATAAATTATTCCATACATTTTCCCCCTCTTTGAAAGGGAATTGTGAGTAGAATGAAGTGAAGGGATTAATGGTATTTCAAAGAAAAACCATAATATTAGATGATGTCAAATATCAGTAGGATATGACGCCTCCTCAAAGGAACATGCGGGGAGGACACCGACTTGCATGGTCACTTGAAAAAGAATCATAGGGTGGGATAAGATTGGGATATTAATGAAGTTGAGGTACCCCAATTGACCAAAGATATTCCCCATAAGAGGGATTATGATGAAGTAGCTCAAATGATGGATTCTAAACAAGTGATAATTTGTCTAGGAAGTGATTTAAGTAATAGGATGAGGTTTATTTATATGTGATGGGTTTGAGATGATGATGAGTATTTTAAAAAGGATAAATGTTAGGGAAATATTGAAAATGGATGAGAGGGATAATAATTATTGATTGGTGATAAAGAGCTACTTTACGTAAGAAGTGGGGCTTAAAAAAATGTCATGTGAATGTTAAGTGACTAGTCTAGAGATAGGATGGTGATGAGTAATGAATGGTCATTGATTTATCCTTGGGAACTTGAAAACTAGCCAAGTATTGCCTAAATAATCTAAAAATACCTTAGGATGATGTAGTTCTAGCTATGGGATCAAGTGAATAATAGAGATTTTGGACATGCCATGCCCCAAATTATTTTGATAGATGATAAAAGTGGATGGGATTAAGAATTCTGGATTATTATATGAGATTGGGGATAGGGGTTAGTACAAAGTCATTAGAGGGTCATATAGGATAAAAGATCTAGTTTTTAGGTCATTTATACCTTTTATCTTTTATGGATTGAGCTCTGAGGAGAAAATCATGGACCAAATTCCTCGATCTTACCACTATGGTGAGAGAGTACAAGAGCACCAGAGAGATGTAGACACTAGACTTGTAGTGAGTAAAAGAACATTAGCTTAGTTGGTTTTATGATTTTAGTTAATTTTTTATAGATTTAGAGGTAGAATTAGTAGAAAAAGAAGCCACCTAATTCAGTCAAGCAATCCCATGACTGGCAATGTTTCCCTCAGTCATGGGGTTATTGATGAAATTGTTGGTATTATGAAAGGGAGTTGCAAGATTATAATCTCATAAGTAGTGAATGGTAGGATTACAATCTCAAAATTGAGGATTCATGGAGTTGTAACCCCATGATTGATGACTCATAGGTTTGTAACCCCATGACTGAAGACTCATAGGTTTGCAACCCTATGATTATGTAATCATAAGTTTGTAACCCCATGATTATCCAATGGTGGGTTTGTCAAAAAAGTGACTATGGGCATTTTTTGGAGTAGTAGGATTGTTATAGATAAAAAATGGGGGTATAACATAGGTTAGATGATGTGTATTAGAAATACTTGGGGTGTGAGGCTAGGGGATTAGCTATGTGAAATAGGTGAAGGGAGTGAAGTGAGATAGATGAATAAGATGCATTTGGATGGGGGAGGGTGATTAGAGGAATTAGGATTAAATAGATATTAGTCATAGGGATAGGGGATTGAGAGAGTGTGAGTGAGATAGAGGGTAAGTTAGGTATTTTGATGTTGTGGATAGTGATAGATGGATGATTATTGGTGCAAGAGGATTTGGGCATATTGGCATCACTATTGAGACATCTAAAGGTGCTACACAAGATGTGGTAAATGATACCAAAAGAGTATGAGATGTTGGAGATGGTAGGACTATATGATGTGGTGGTGATGCCCATGATCTGTATAGATCGGGCCCTAAATTAAAAAATTAGTGGATTGGTGGTATATAGAGATGAGTACCTTTCAATTTGTGACTAGAGATATGATAATGACATTAGAAGATGTGTATAGGATTTTCCATTTGTCTATACAGGGAGATAAGATCTATCGGTAGTCTTATATATTGATTCAAACATTACAATGATTGGGTGTGAGTTTGTAGATTAGGATGTGAGATCAATACATTGATCTAGATATATGCCATCATGAGGGAGATTTGGATAGACTAACACTAGTGGTTATGGATCTTGTTTCTATCATTTTACTACCAGATAAGAATGGATGGTGGTTCCATCTTGGCCTAGGTGATGTGGTTGCTAACATGATCCATAATCACCAAGTATTTACTTAGGGGCCTATCATGTTAGAACACTTGTATAGGGAGTTGCACTTAGAGGCCTATAAGGGATCATGGAGATTTGGACCTTCACTGTTGCTTTAGATTTGGAGCTAGAAACATATTATGATCTAGTGGCCATTGGGGAGACTTGTAGGGATTGAGACTATTCATTCAATGGTGTTTTGATAGTGTGTGGTCTAAGAAGTATAATTAGGTCATGTTGGAGAGATGCACTATTATAGAAAGGCATTTGATAGCTTATGCCCTAAGCATATATGTGGATGCCTTATAGGGGGATTTGATTTGGTTGGGTAGATGAGGCATGGACACAGTTCAAACTTACACCATGTTATGTGATAGGATGTCAAGATTATGTCACTGAGAAATATCATCTAGATAAAGTGTAGCATCAATTTGTATTTATTTAGGACATGCCTGGCCCCAAGCACATATTTACATGTAGTGAGTAGGAAAGGTCACATTAGGGGAGACTAGTAGATAGAGGAAATGCATACATAGTGTATGAGGGTATTATTCCTATTCAATGGGATTTTTACACACCTATCCTAGATCTAGGTGTGACAATGACATATGTAGCTTAGTGGAAGCCTCAAACTCTTATTAGATTGAAAAGGCCTTGGGTGGTGTTGAAGATAGGTGTAGTGAGGAGAGTTTTAGAGGCACAAGCCAAGATACATAAGAGGGTGAGATATAGGATATGAATGCCTACATAGGGTGATTGGGATAGAGGAGGGAATATCCTTTATGTGATGGATGTAGATGGGAAGGATGGTGATTAAAAAATAGTAGTAGCATAGGTAGTGCCCTAGTTACAAACATAGGTAAGGTTGCAGGTATAGGGAGTTGCCCAACCACAAACATAGGTACATGGTAGTAGTGGTGGTGTAAGTCATTCTTAGATATCAAGGTTAGAAAAGGATAAGAATTTGATAACATAGTTATAGATAAAGATCTAGGCATGTATATCAGATATTGTAGGTATTACCCATTAGTGGGACCAGTTATAGGCCCATATATAGAGTATGATGGATTAGGGTGATAATTGAATAGTGCAAGCATAGGGATAGATCATCATGTTACAATCTTGTATTGAATAGAGGGATGGGTAGATCACACAACTATAGACACAGGTTATAGAATTACAATCCTAGGTGATGTAGTAGGATACATAACTCACCAAAGCATAAGGATAGATTCCACTTTGTAGGGTTAGGTGACAGGCTTATAGGGGCATATATCATAGTATCATGTCCATATCTAGACATTGACTAGTCAACTAGAAGTGTTAGAGAGGGCCCAAGATGAGGCAGGTGAGGCCTTGAGAGGATAGGGTATGATGGATCGTATTATGTTGTTGACATGGGAGGCCCAGTATTATCAGACATTGTATGAGGGTGTGGTTCCTAAGGGTTAGTGTGAAGGGTCTTTTTGTGCTAGCCAGTCTATTTATTAGTCATCTATAAAAGATCAAGGTCACGAGGACCACTAGGGCCACCAGGTCCATATCCCTAATTTGATTATGTTTATACATGTATAGGGAATTTTTGTATTATTAGCTCACTCTTTCCCCATGGGCTCATGTGATTGTATTATATATTTTGACATGGATTCCATGTGGATATTGTATTATTTAACATTATATATATATATATATATATATGAAGAGGATTTATACTAATGAGTGTTGTTTATTGTTCCATGTTTAAGGATATATGATGTATTTATTATTTTATGTGATGATGATATTGATTATATATACATGATTTGATTCGTTTTAGATGTAATGGAGTGCATACATATTAATTCCAATATGTACATATCGATGGATACTATGGATGTAGCATATATATTTTGTATATGTTATGATTCACTATGGATGATGCTACACATGATATTATACTTTTGATTTTATGCATGCTATTATATGATGTGATTAGAGAGGTTTATGGGTTCATGATGATATGGAATGATGTGATTAGATTTGTGTATGTATCATGATGGTTACACATTATTCCCTCATGGGATGGTGATGTTAGTATACTAGTAATCCCCTATTTAGTTTATTATATGCTTAGGATTTATGATAGAGATCCTCCTACACCATAGAGGTAGGGTGGTAATGGGGTGGGTTTAGGTTTATAATTAGGATGAGGGTAGGTATGATAGGGATTAGAAGCCTATCAAGATATAGATATATGCAATCCCTTTTAATATTGCATCTTTGTGCTTTGTGCCAATGACATGGTAGGTCCTAGGCATGGTAGTAGAGATGCATGGGGAGTTAACTCCATTTGAGGGATGACCTTTTCTAAATAAACCTTTGGGGGGTCACCTATTCCATCCTTGTTCCCATTAAAATATTAAAAAGACAAAATATATTCATGTATACTAGTTTAATAAATAAAAATTTTGAGTATGTACATAAAAACATTGTACACATACAAAATACACAATCATACAAAAGAAATCAAAGATCAACAACAAGAATTGATATCCATAAGTGATGAAATGGCTAAGGATGGGTATGTATAATGGATTAAGTGATGATGTGAGGGTTATATATAATATATGTGACATAAAAAAAAATTTCATGCCAAGGTGAAAGGTCCACCAAGTTACAATATAGGGGTCATGATGACCCTTCAAGGATCAGTGGCATAGTGTATGTTGTGATTCCTATAAATATTTTTTTTAAATGTTGTGACCCTCCATAATGATGATTATATGTAAGAAGGACTTGAGGATTAGTGATAAAAATGGATGGATGGTGATGGACTGTAATTTTGAGGTTAAAAGGAGACATACGTGCCAAAGAATATTTGGGAGGGTATTGTGGGGATGATGAGGATATGATGGGACTTGGGGATATATGAACTAAGTTTGGATTAATGACTTTAGAAATCCCTCTAACAAATATTTTTTTGAAAATCCATGTCTGTTCTTTGAATTAGTTATCCCGTATTATTGTTCCAATCCTGATGATATATTCCCACTATTGAGACTAGGGTCAGGGTTATTTTACCATGATGTCAAAAAATAGTTTTCATCATGGTACTTGCCCAAAGCACTAGTAAATTGGTTTTCACCATTAGATGGTTTTTTTTGGATTGATGATGAAAGGTGATGGATGGATGAAGTGATATGAGGCCTCCCATAGATAGAGGATGATGATGCATGAGTTAGATATAGAAGCACTTGAGATGCATAATGTTCATGGGATCATCTAGTTCTTCTCCATCAAGTGTGGCCAATTTATACATTCTTGATCTAAACTTGGAAATAATGACATAGGGACCTAACCGATTAGCTTCAAATTTCCCCTTCTTATCTCATTATAGATTAGTGTTTTCTAGATTCTCCTTTAGGACTAAGTCACCAATTTCAAACTCCCTATCCTGAATCTTCTTATGGTATTGGATTTTTAATTTATTTTGATATTCTTGGAAGTGATTCAAGGCCTTCTATCACTTTTTGTCAAGGATTTATAGTTTTTACATCCATTCTTATATGAGATTATGATCAGTAATGTTCCCTCTTAGTGAAAGTCAAAGAGAGGGGAGTTCTACTTCCACTAAAAATATTATTTCAGTCCCATAAACTAAGGCATATGGAGTTACCCCAGTGGGTATACAAAAACTTGTTTGATAAGACCATAGTGCTATATATAATTAAGTGTGCTAATTTCTTCCAGCTTAATTAACAGTGTTTTTCAAAATCTTGATGAGGGTCTTATTAGTTGATTCTACTTGTCTGTTGCCTTGGGAATAATATGGGGAGGATATATTATGCGTGATGTGATATTTTTGACATAGGGCCTCAACTTCCTAATTTTTGAATGATTTTCCATTATTTGAAATTATATTAGCTAGTATACCCAAATTGAAAAAATATTATTTAGAATAAACTTGGAAATCTAGAGGCCTATTGTATAAGTGGAATCACTTCTACCCATTTGGTAAAATACTCCATAGCCATGATAATGAATTTATGACTATCTGATGAGGTAGGATTAATCTTGTCAATTATATAAATTCCCCATATGAAAAATGGCCATGGACTCATAATAGGATGCAATTATTGGGCTAGAGCATGAGTAATATTCCCATGCTTTTGTAGGCCACACATTTACACACATATTGGCAAGAGTCTTGTTCCATTATTGGTCAGTAATAACCAATTTGGAGGAGATTTTTGGCTAGTGCCATTCTACTAATGTGCCCTCCATAAATACCATCATGGACTTCTTTGATTACATGAGATGCCTCTTCTAATGTTAGACATCTCAACAAGGTTTCATCATAACCTCATTGATAGAATGTACTACCAAGGATCATGTATCAGGTAGTGTAATGAAGAAAGGAGTTGCATTGATGGTAGTTGAGGTTGGGGGAAAGATATCATGAAGGTACCTATAAATATCATGGTACCATGGGATACTGGGGTCAGTGATTACACAAATTTAAAGGAGCCATTGATTGATAGGCTAGGATAATTAGATGATCAACCATCTAATTATCTTCTAAAACATCTTCATGGAGGTTAATAAGTGAGCCAATAGTGGCTATAGAATTAGCTGCTTTATTGCTTCCTCATGGAACTTGTTCAAGTATTATAGACTAAAAATTTATCTTTAATTGATCCACTAATTACTTATAAGGAATCAATTTTTCATCCTTTGTTTAGAATTCATCATTAACCTATTTTATAATCAATTATAAGTCTCTAAATACCTATAATTACCAAATGTTCCACTGAATAAATAAATGAAGTCTAGCTATTAAGGCTTCATAACCTAAAATATTATTAGTACATAAAAAGGCAAGATGAAATGTTTTTAGAATGATATCACCCTATGGGGTGACTAGAAGGATGCCTACCCCAAATCCATGTATAATGAATGAGCCATCAAAGTATAATTTGTAGCTATTTGAGTTTGAAGTATTTAGGATGGACTCATCTAAGAATTGGTTATAATTGGCTCAATCATGTTTAAAGGTGCCTCTATTAGTTGATCTATGATAATCTAGCCTTTGATAGCTATTTTATTAATATAGTCAATGTCAAATTCATTGAGAAACATTATCCATTTTTATACTTGACCTATAAGTGCTGATTTGGATAGTAAGTATTTCAATGGGTCAACTTTGTGATGAGCTGTACTTGATTATTAAGCATGTAATGTTGGAGCTTCTATGATGCAAAACCTATGGCTAGACATGCCTTTTTAAGAAGAGTCTAATTTAGCACATAGGATGTCAATGTGTGACTAAGATAGTATATAGATTTCTCCTTACCCCAATCATTATGTTATGTTAGGAGAGCATTGATAGCACATGGTGTTGCTTAAATGTATAAGAGCAAAGGCCTTCCCAAGATTGGTGGAGATAAAATAGCTGGATTGGCCAAATATTTTTTTAGTCTTTCAAAGGCTTGTTGGAATTTTGCATTCCATTGGAAGGTAGTCCCCTTATTTTATAAATGATTAAAGGGGTAACATTTATTATCAAGTTGAGAGATAAAATGTCATATGGCTTGAATTTTTCCCTAAAGACTTCAAAGCTGATTGAGATTACAAGGTGGAGGAATTTGTTTTATTGCTTTGAATTTTACTGGATCCACCTCTATGCCCCTTCTTAGAACTATAAATCCCAATAATTTACCTGAGGTTACTCTAGAGACACACTTTTTGGGATTCAGTCTTATTTTATATTCTCTTAATCTTTCAAAAATTCTTCTTCGGACCACATAGTGCTCTAACCTTAAATGTGACTTCCCAAAAATATCATCGACATAATATTCTAAAATTTCATGCATTATGTCATGAAATATAATAGGCATATCCTATTGATAAGTTTCCCCTACATTCTTAAGACTGAATGACATGACTTGATAACAAAATGTCCCTTATGGAGTGATAAATGTTGTTTTATGTTGATCCTTAGGAGCTATTATAATCTGATTATACCCTAAAAATCCATCCATAAGGGAAAGCATTTCATATCATGTCAATATTTGGGAGAAAGAAGTCATCTTTAGGACTTGTCTTATTGATATCCTAGAAGTTGGTACAAATCTTAATTCTATCATGTGGTTTTGTTATATAAAAAATAGTAGAGATACAATCTAAGTAATATATTAGGAAAATTAATCCTACTTCCAAAGTTTTTTGTAATTATTTTTTGACTAATAATGCCACAACTAGGTGGTGTACTATCAATGAGGTGTCTGATCTTGGCATGTCAGTGTAGCTCCATGTGAAGATGTCAATAAACTCTTTTAGCAACTCAATAAGGACCTTGTATTCCTTTGCTATGAGAGATACCCCTAGTTTCACTATTTTATTATATTTTTCAATTATAACATTAAATTCTATCACATCCTCAAAAAGTGAGGGTGATTGATCTTACAAATAAGGGGGTAATGATATTTTTGGAATATTAAAAGTGAAGAAATCTATAAGTTTAGTATCAATATCAAAATAATCTTATGATGTGAAGGATTTATATGAGAGTTCATCTAGTTATTAACAAGGCTATCCTTCTTATTTTAAGTGTTCATCCTCACTATGATGATGCGATGTTTATTGTCCCCTAAAATATGCAGACTGATAAAGATTAATAGAAAATCCCTTTTTATGATCACTAGATAGCATGAAGTCTCTAACTCCCATATATTCCAAAATGGCCTCATCATTTTGAAATGTATCAAAGGTGGGATCCTATTTTAATTCCTATTATATGATATATGGATAGTGGAAGGAAATAATAATGGTGGATATAGTGGTATCAGGAAAGAGGTTGATGTCAATGAACTCCTTAAAGAGGCTATAGGTAGAGCCTATTTCAATGTCCTCATTGGGAAGAGATGACTCATTGGTCAGAAGAAAATCCATTATGATATTGGTTGGGTCATCATCATATAGTTTGTACCCTAATCCAAAATATTGTGGATGTTCTTAAACCTTGAGTGGTTCAAGTCAGCCTTGCTCTTATTTTCCCAATCCCTTTCCTTTATACTACATGTTTTTCATCATTCTTTGGACTCTAGGATAGTGTTATTTGGGAGAGATGAGGGCCTTATCATCTAGACTAATCCAATAATCATCTCCATATTTAATATAATTAATATCAAAAAATCTAGTGCTCAAAAATGCCATCAGCCTAAACTGATATTTAATGGAATTATTCTTCCATGTAGCTGGGGAACCATAGATTCAAGGGTATAGGGGGAGATTATTGATGTAGAATGTTTTATACTCATATTCCCCACATCCTATGGATATTATCTTTAGGTAGGCCATATTAGGTTATAATTGAGAAGTGGATTCTAATTAGTCTAGAGAGATATACTTAGTAGTTGTTGGGCTAAGGATAGTATTTTTAGTGCCAAGGTAAAGTGTTGGAGATAATGACTGATCCATCTAAAAAATATGGAGATGATCTATGAATCTATGAATGGTGACCTCCATTCCTAAATAAGGGAACTTAAGGCACTTATGGAGAGTAGAGGGCATATTTTGCATTTCATGAATCTAGGGTCTTTTGAGCAACATGTTATATGGTAACTCAACATCCATAAAATGAACCAAAGTCTGATGAACTATAGGTCCCATAGAAATAAGAATATAAATGGTCTTGTTTGATGGTCTCTTATTATCATCATAAGCTTTAATCATTATTAAAGTGGGCCCAAGTGATGTCTCAGAGTATCCTAAATTTTTTTTAAAGTCTAGATTACACAAGTTGAGTGTGGATCCTCCATCTATGAGGACACAAGAAACTAGGTGATGGGAGATGGTGAATTCAATGTATAAGGGATAATTATGATGTGGTCCAATTGGAAGAAAATATATAGTGCTAAAAGTAATTTCTACAATGGGGATAGATGTGCCACTAGTGCCTAAAATTGATTAATATCCAAGCCACTATGTACCTTGAAATCATTCAACACTTGATTCAATATCTCCCTATGTAAGGTAGATATTTTAAGAATTTACATTAATGAGATTTATGTGGGAGTATTTTATAATTAATAAATGATATCATAGGATTTTTTTGAATTACTTGAATCCTTTTAATAAATATTCCCCTTTTGGGCAGTAGATGAGGTAAAAGGATCTTGGGAAGGTTCCATGGGAATTATTATCTTATTGCATCAAGTGGTTACTATACAATCAATAGAGGCCATATTATTTTTAAAATGGGGGATGAAGGTGGGATGGACTCTTAGATTTTGAAAAATTTTATGGTATTAATGTAATGGTAAGGAACATTATGGTAATTAGTGTGATGGGATGATGACACTTAACCCTAGTCCTTTTGGGGTTTTTAATTCCTCTAATCATGTTTCAGGAGTGAATCTTTATAAATTCCTAATTTCCTTTTTGTTTAATGATTTGAGGTATCCTCTCCTTTAATTTATATATCACATATTTTAATTAAATCTTAGATATAATGTTTTAATTGCATACACCACTCAGTGTCATGTCCTTTTACTTTGTGGTATTTACAAAATTTATCTTCATGATCCAATCTAGATTTGGTTGGTGGTCATTCATAGGTCTGATCTTAGGCAGATAATCATATTGATGTTGACCAATTATTCCAAGAATATTTCTAGTGGGACTCCCAGGCTTGTAAGGGGTCATTTATATATGAGAGGCTTAGGCTTACCTCAAGGTACTCTAATGGAGGAGACATTAAGGTGTTGCGTGGGGCTCTTATTTTGGATAGATTTTACATGTTATTGATTGGAATATGTCACCCCATGACCCATAACATTTTTTTTACTGAAGACCTTAGATTTTCATGAAAAGGAACTCTCTAGATTTGAAGTGTGCTCATTTTAGGAATATAGTTTTATGGTCCCTTTTTTTATAAGAGATTTTTCTATCTACATTCCCTTTTCTATGATCTCATCAAAGGTTTTGACACACTATAATTTTCATTGATACTTCAATTTATTATTAAGGTTATCCACAAAGATTTTAGCTAATCCCTTTTTAGGTACATTTCATCTCAATCAACTTTCTAGGTTAAGCCATATTTGTAGGAAATATACTAGGCTTTCCCCACTTTGTTATTTAGTATTGTAGAGGTCAATGATGGAGATATCATTTTCTATATTTAAGGATAAGTGCTTAATAAATTGCTCTATTAATTCTCCAAAACTCTATATTGACTATTTGGGCAAGTGCATGAACCATTCCAAAGTTGGCCCTATAATAATTTGGGGAAATAACCTCAATAGATAAGCATACTCATAGGATACCTCATGGAAATATACATAAAACTCCTAAACATGATCTCTAGGGTCTCCCTTTCCCTGATATTTCTCAAATTTGGGTACCTCCAAGTGTGAAGGGAAGGGAATATATAAAATGATTATATCCAATGGTGATGAACAAAAGTCTTTGTATATGTATTTAAGGGCTTGAGATCATGGATCCATTTTTTGAAGGGTATCTTTGATCATTTTCCATTCTTGGGAAAAGGTAGGATCCCAAAGAGGGTTGGTAGTTTGATTTTGACTACCTTGAGGGATATGGGTGTTATTGATGGTATTGGTAATATTGGTATTATTTTGTTTAGGTGATGGTAGGTGTTTATTATGGAGTAGCAAATTAATTTGTTATATCAATTAGTTAAAGCAATATTCAATGGTAACCTATCTCTTATTAGCCTCAGTGTGGCTGTTAAGAAGGGGCTATGGGCATTCTTCTTCATCAATAAGCCCATATCCACACCTTCATCTTCTTGGGGTATGTGATTAACATGTTGATGTGGGTTATTTGGTTATAATGGAGGTCAAAGTAAATTATTCAAGATGGTATGATTAAAAGTGGAAGGGAGTGTGTCCTCTATTTCTATAGCTCAGGATAGGACTTGGTCATTATTTTCATATAAATAATGGTTGATGAGATTTCTTACCTCATAATTATGGATGGGGTTATATCTTTCATTATCTCCCTTAGGCATGTGCATGTCACTATGATTTTTGTCATATTATTGATTTGGGTTAATCATATGCCCTAATGGATTGTTATCTTGGTTAGAACCTTATCCAATTCAAAGTTGAGCTCAGGTGTGGATGACCATTGTGAAAGGGTGATGACATGAAATATGGTAGCTGAGATGAAGGTCTTTAAGTACTACTTCATTCTTAAAGTTAAATTACTAGTGTTCAAAAGGTGATGTTGTAGGTAAATGGGATGACCAAAAATTACCAAAAGATAAGGTCTTTTAAGAAACCAATCTAGTGAGGATGAAGTAAGAGTGATGGGATCAAAGATCCTTTCCTGATAGCAAATGGATAAGTTGATGGGTGTTAGAGGTCAAAGATATTTGATAGAGATGAGGATAATGATGGGTACTAGATTGAGATCTTAAAAATATGTATAGTGATAATTTTAAATCAAGAGTGTGATGAATAATGATTCAAGAAGGATGGGTGACCACTAAAGTTTTGGATTTAGGACCAAAACTAGTATTTAAAGAGAAATGGAATGGGTGGAGGACAAGAATCGTATGATGTGTATGAATTGTGATGTGAAGGATTGGACAAGATCAACTATTCAAGATGAATAAATAAAAGGGATGGACATAGATGAACCAGTTAACAAATAAAGATGTAAGTAAAATGGATGGGGGTTTAAGTACATGAGTAGTGACTATATGTGTTTTATAAAAAGGATGGGTGTAAAAAAGAGATGAAAGAAGGGTTTATAGGATGGACTATGGATGAGAAATGGGATGAAGAATAAATAGGATAGATGTGGAAGATTGAAATATGGATCAAAATGGTATGGGGTGGATAACCAAGATACAAATGATAAACACATAAGCTAATTTCTGAAGATGTGAGATTAAATGGATATATGAAATGGTTGTGGAGTGATTATGGATAAGATGGGTAATTAATGATCAAGTGTGGATGATATTTGAATGGGAAAAAAGGATGATATATATAAAAACTATCCTAGCGATGGGCTTGAGAGGATATGATATTTACAAGTACAAGAGGGGTGGATGCAAGAGATGAATATATAAATGAGGTATGATGTGTATAGAGATGTGAGAGGTGATTTACTATATTAAGGGATAGATACTAGGTTCAATATTTTGTGTGTGTGTGTGTTGTGTGTGTGTGTGTGTGTGTGTGTGTGTGTGTGTGTGTGTGTGTGTGTGTGTGTGTGTGTGTGTGTGTGTGTGTGTGTGTGTGTGTGTGTGTGTGTGTGTGTGTGTGTGTGTGTTTTGTGTGTGTGTGTGTGTGTGTGTGTGTGTGTGTGTGTGTGTGTGTGTGTGTGTGTGTGTGTGTGTGTGTGTGTGTGTGTGTGTGTGTGTTTATGTGTGTGTGTTTATGTGTAATGAGTATCATATATAATAAATTTACATAAAAGGAGATAGAGAGGAAGATAAAATGTATATATGTAATAGAATGGATGGATATGGAAAATGAATGGATAGTAAATATAGATAGGATGACTGGTATGTGATGAATGAGGGAGGATAGAATATATGTGAATGTATGATGGAATGAATAAGAAAAATTGATCAAATATATATAATAAAGGGGTATGAAAATGGGATGGATACTAAGTATTATGGAATAGATGTATATGACATGAATATTTGTAAGATGTAGTATGAGATGGAAATGAGGTAGTGTGGTAAAATTTGATCCAAGACACATGAGAAAGGATATGGAAAAGGAGATGGATACTAGATATTAAGGGATGGATTAATATTTGTAGGATGTAGAATGTTTGAGTGATAGAGTAAATGTGGTGTTAGTATAGGGTGAGGTGGTAATAAAAATTGGCCAAAATTATTATGAAATGAGGATGAAGATATTGTAGAACAACTAGGATGGATGTAGGAAGTGATGGAAAAGGAAAAAGGTATGGAAAATGGATATCTAAATCAAATGCTATATGGGTGGTGTATGGAATGGGAAAAAAGAGGTGGTAGACTAGTATATTATGACTATCTAGGATGGGATGATGATTGGAGTGAGGAAAAATGAATGGATAGTGAAAAATAATGATAGGATGATAAATTTTAGCCTATGGGTCTTCTAAGGTATCACACAAAGTATGGATGTGGTTGAATCAGCTAAAAAACAACAAGGTTCTAGTCATAACACTCAAACAACACACTCAAGTATGATCCTAATTAGTAAACTATAAGGGTGTGTAACCCAATGTCCACACCACCTAACAGCTACATAGGTGAGGATGTAGATCAGTGACCCATTATAGAATTAGTTAATCCCTCTCAACCCTACTTGTACTTGATGGCTAATTTAAAGATAATACTGACTCCTATAGTGAAACACCTATTAAAGCTAAAGTCCCCTACTCTAAGGTATACAAAAGGATCTAGGTGCATCACTGATATACATGATGGTACTTTGGGGCCCAAGTACATGTAGGAGGCTATCTAATTCCTATGGATCTTGGAGCTTGATCACCCCTCACTCCATGAAACCCTTTATGGGGAATTCTACTTAGGCTGTAGTGACAAATCTCCTAATATTTAGACTCTATCAGAACACAAAATTTGATTAGAGCATAGTGGTGAAATCCATGACACTAACCCCTATATACTAAGCCAATGCATGGTGATGAAATCCAATCATGTGTTATCCTAAGGGAGGGATTAACAAACAAAAAAACACATGATATGATTAATTGACCACTCTAATTACCTATGTGTGATGAGCATGATACAACAAACTATCAATAACACACCCATACAAATAAGCAAAGTATATACAAAACTGATTTTCACACAAGAGACAATGATATATTTAGACCAATAACTTTTTCCAAAAATATAATGAAATATAAGATGAAATGAAAAATGGAAACCCCTCCCTAAAGATACAAAGGTTATTATTATGATTGGGGTGTCAAAATTTTGAAGGGCCCTACAAGAAAAGGGTTAGTAATTCAAACTTCTATAAGCTTGTGAGTCCTACAAAACCATGAGTACACAGGGAAATATTGTGATAGAATGCACAAGATCATGATTGGACTATCAATCCCATAAGTTTCATGTCACAACTTTTAAAAAATTTAAAAACTGCTATGGTTAGCTACAATACTGTGACTATCTAACAATACTGCTATTATAAATCACAAAACCACTACTAGAAAAAAATCATAATTAGTGATATTATAAATACTAAGAAAAACCATAAAGTGTCCTAAATATCTACTATATTAAAATGATTAGAAGGATTTTACTATTAAATACAATTTTTTATGATAAAATATGATTTCAAAACCTCACAATAATCTAAATGAGCCTAGACTACAAAGTCATGACTATGGGTGATAAAATCATTATTGACAGGGCAAAGCCACAAATCACAAGTAGTGGTATTGAAAAAGGGAATCAAAGAAGTCTATATGATGGATTTTTGATATGTTTTTCTTCTCCTTACCCTATGATAATCTTGAAAAATAGAAACCATCTTTAATCAATAGCCTTTTATAGGTAAGAGGGGGGTTTAAGTTTTGTGATAAAAGAGATAGTTTTCTAAAATTATGACCTATAAATATGTAAAATTCCTTTGGTTAGAACCTAGAAATACCTTGAAGGATAATTTATAAGGGTAATAAATGTAGTGTTTTACCAGTTTCAAGTAGGAAGACAATATCATGACTCCCGACTACAAATATGTGATTACTAGGTCAATCCCCCTATTAGGAGAGTCACGATTTTGCCAAGAAATAGTCAAAGGATCTAAGTTTTGGCTTACCATCTTATTTCCTACAACAAAAACTTTAAAATAGTATCCTAAACAAAGCAAGTAGATGTTAAGGATCAATTTTATCTATTATTAAGTGATAATAAGGCATAAGAGATAGAATTACCCCTAATTACTATATTTGACAATATCGCTATTGGGATACATAATACCATGATTACCAAAATAATCTCGCTACTTGGTGAGTTATAGTTTTGTTTAAAATGGGTAGTTACTTGGATTTTGGGTGGTTTCCTCCTTGTACTACACATAGAAACAACAAGAACATACAAGACTCCTAAAAATTTAGAGAGTCAATAGAAATAGGTTATAATTTAGACCCAATTATGAGATTTGACAATATTGCTACTATAATCTATAATACCATGATTACTAGAACAATACCACCACTGTGTGAGTTATGGGTTTGTCAAATTTGTGTAGACTCCTAAAATTTAGGTTATTTCCTTCTTATCCTACACACAAAATCAATAACAACAGATAAGACAACTAAAGGAGAGAGTTAGCAGAGAGAGGTTGTAATTTAGATCCAACTATTAGATTTGACAATATCACTACTACTACTGACAATATTTCTATTATCAAGAAAAAATCATGACTAAAAAATTCATGATATTTTCAAAGAGTTAAACCCTATTAAAATAGTAACTGCTAGCAGCTAATAGACCATATCATGACTAGCATTATCAAACCTATGACTGCAATACTTTGATCATCAAGACAATATCATGATTCACCCGTATGTATCAAAATTTAAAAGTATAGGCTTGGATTCACCTACAGTTGGTCCTATAATCACTTATAACACTTCTAGAAATGGTATTATATTAAATGAGGGAGTTTTTCCCATTGTGGTTGCCAAAATGTGTACCAAACTTCAAGTTCAAGCAATATTATCACAATGGCAATAACAACTCAAAACTTGATAACACCAATAGGAATGGATAGGGAAGGAAAATTATAATAAATAAAACATGCTTACCATCCTTTTTACCTTCTAATGCCTCCATTCTAGTACTTTTACTTGTATGATCAAATGTCAAAACTTGAATTGTTGGATTGTTTCTGAGACCTTGATAATGGCTTCCAATGGATGTGTGATAGGGATAATGGCTTGAATGGATGCTAGAATGTTATTATGGATGTTATAAGAGAGATTTATGGCTTAAATGGATGATTTTAAATTAATTTTTAGGGTTTAAGTAAAGCTTAGTTTTATAGGTAGGAAGGGAAAGATCAATGGTCCAAATTCAAATTTGGGCCATTTGATATCAAGGGCTAGGAAATTTCCATGGAATATTTAATTCCATGGAAATCTCTAGAACTAGATAATTCTATAAAAGGGGGATATATTGGGGAATATTTATATAATTCTATAATCTCCCCATAGGGTTTAGGGTTTTAGGAAGGGCTAGCATAGGGTGGTGGGTGGGTAGGTCGATTATTTTTTAATTTTAAATTGGCTAGTGGATTTAAGAAATAGGTTAGTAGGTAAATAGGGTCTATTATGGGTTTAATGATCAGATTAATTTATTTTAAGATACGGTAAATTCTATGTGAAACATAGTAATTGGATATGGCTATTATTATTTTTAGTTATTATAGTTAGGAAATATAAGAATTAGGCTAAGTTAGCAAGAATCAGTGTAATTAGCAGGACAAGCATAAGTTAGTGTATACATTAGGAATATGAAAAAAGTGGAATTCATGCCTCCATGCTATTACCCCAATAATATGCCCCACTTTTGAGGTGAGAAAAAGGAGTAACTATTAGTTACCTTACCTCAAAAGGATAAGATAACCATGTAAAAATTGAATATACTATTTATCATATAGAGGGAACATGTCTAGGTAGATATATCATTAAATCACAAAGGATGTGATCATACCAAGTCCTTATATGAATGATGTAGATCATTTAAATGTATAGATAGTATCAATACATTCTCAACAAGCAATCAAGCAAACACACAAGAGCACTCAAAAAATAAATCAAGAAACAAAGGTCCAAGGAGACTGCAAATAAGGGGCATGTTCAAATTCCATGAAATATAAGGGATATGACTTAGTCAAATGTCCAAAAATTAATAAATGACATATTCAAATGTTAAATAGACAAATAAAATAATGATGGCCACAAATAATGGAGCATATTCAAATTCTTAAACAAAAAATATAGTATTAATAAAAGACACTCAAGGAAGTGTATACATGAAAGCATAAACAACTAGCATAACTATATCATACTATTCCTTGGATATCAAAAAATGTTAAGTACATATCATATCAGGTAAATTTTAAAATATATAAGCATGTATAAAGGCATGTTTACGTAAATATGTGAGTTATAACATGATAATGTAAGGTGACTATAGAATGATATAATCTGGATGTATCATAATAAAAAGGTGGATGCCCCCCACATCACAATGATGTGAGTAAAGTGAAATCCCAATGTCCAAAATTGAATAGATCATGTATCTATGTATGCCTAAATCACACTCAAAATATGTGTGAAATGTGTGTGGATATAGGAAATAATGATATTCCATCTACCAACATGGAACCATCAACATGTATGCCAAGGAACTAATTGAATATGTAAATACTAAACATATTTTTGGATTTTTGTAATTTTTTAATTTTATTGGTATTTGTTGGCATATGTGAAAACAAAAAACTATCTTATGATCACATCTAAAGGATGCTCATATATATCTCCCCATTATGAATCTAGTGTAATAAACTGGTGATGGTGTTGAGGAGCATGTATAGGTGAAATATATGTCAATATAGTATATGTGATGTTCTACATATGTAAAATAGGAATTTATGGTTTTGAATTAGAAATAGTGGGATTAGGGGTTAAAATAACCCATTGTTGAGTGTTAAATGATTTGTTTGGAATAATAGTAATAGGAACATGCGTAGGTAATATGGATATCTGAATATGGTGTAGTAGATGAAGATTTTATGGAACCCACTATGGATATTTGATGTAATGGTTTTTCAAGTACTGGACATGTAGTAAAGGAGATTATATATTTATTATCCTTTTGTGAAATATTAATCTTAGGAGTTTTGATAATTAATTACCTAGGTACAAATTTATCTTGCTCAAGAGGATATTCATATGGAATTTCAAAAATTATAATTAACCACTTTGCATGAATGTATTTAGCATAGCCATGCACTTAATAAGGTACTACATGAAGTGTATGTATCTAATTTCATCCCAATAACATATAAAATACACCCATGGAAGGTATAACTGAGAAGCTAATAACCACATGGGTATGACCCACATGTAAAATTAAATCAATCTCATCAAGAACCTATTGTGAGGTCCCATCAAATGATCTAACTAACTCGGTGTCATAAATAAATTCATAAGGATGGTATAATATCTCTTACCCATTTAACCCTAAAATATAGATATGGAGAATCTAGGGTTAAATGGGTAGAGGTGGCCTAGGGCACAAGGATGATAGACTATCTCTAGAGTAGGCCAATTATTTTTGAAACTTAGAACATATACTAGATTTATTATGTTGAGATGATAAAGATAGAAATTACACCTATGATATGTATTTAAATAACAGTGAAAACAATATACTTATCTATTAAAAATGCTAATATAAATCTAGACCTAAAACATGGAAAAAGTGGACTAGATCTAGATTTTGGAATAGTTACTTGATTCTATAAATTATACCTCTATAGCCATGGACACTTATGTCAACTTGGGATGGTTGTATCAATTCTAATTTATGACTTAGACATAGGTGTATTATATGGAATACCTTATAAAACTAGATGTATCTACCTAGATGATTTTGGGTTATGTGTTGCCTTCACTCTTTTGCATTCATATCTAGGTTATGATTGTCACTCTTTTTCAAATGAATAAACCCTAGTTCTTCATCTTCATATTGGTTGTGATAAAAATGTATTATTGAGAACATGGTGTCGATATACCCCAAAGACCCCTATATCAATGAGCACTACCTACATAAACAATACTTTGAAGAGGTCTTTAGACTTATTTAGTTCTCCCATACATGTTGGCTTGTGTGTGAATCATGCAATGTGTGATAAATAGGTACAATAGTGACCTATATTGTAACCTATAAAATTTATCTCTTGGGTTTCCCCTTCAGCACTTTAGACCTGTAGATGTGATGTCCTTATGACTGATATGGAAATATGATAAAAAAGGGAAGCTTTGCTTATTTAAGTGCTTGATAGAATGCTTTGGTAAGTTTTCTTGGTCTCTTTAGGTCTTTTCTAGGTGAGGACTAAATGAGGGTTTATCTTTTAGTTATACAAATCCATTTTGAGAATATCTCATAGTAAATAACTTAAGCTAACCTTTAGGATATGTTTCATTTGAAAATTAGATGACTTTAGGGCACTAGACACTTGTATTGGGATAGGACACTTGCATCAATGCAGGTGTCTAACTGGGATGAAAATTTGTAGGTATTTATAAAATAGGTACATGTCTAGAACTCAAAAAGATGAAAGATAAGTAGGTTTATAACATTTTAGGCATGATATCTAGTCTGAGTTATTAGAATAACATTGGTCAGACTAAGAGATATGTAATTAGGCATAGAGAGATAGTGTATGTGATCCTTTTAGTAGTGTAAAAGTTATATAAGTTGAAGTTACATCCATGATATGTATTTTCTAAGTGTACAAGATTGAGGTTTTATATAATTCATAAATAGTGTCTACATTCCAACATTTCATCTAGTAATGAAATTGCTAGTGAAAAAAAGGAATGCATAATTAGGTGTGTATATAAAACACCTTGTATTTAATTTATTCTAACTTGAGTGATTTTCTAGTGACTAAACTATAATTAACATCATGATACAATATATAGTTAGTGCATATAATTTAAAATTGAAAGCACTGAAATAATTGAAATTGAAAGAGAGCAATGTTTAAGATTACACAAGTGTATCAATGCAAATGTCTTGCCTTTTGTAAATATGATTTGAAATATTTATCATTATGAATCAATTAAAATTAGATTAGTATAAATATAAATATTGAAATTTCATATATTTAAAGATACATAGAGATATTGAGGGAACATGCCCCTAACCTTAGAGAAAATATAGTTGCCACCTATTAGTTGACATTAACTCAACCATGCAACCCAATCATCCTTATAACATGGTGAGTGTGAGTGAACCAAGTCAAATCAATCTATAAAATTGGTGAGTTTGTATGATGTACTCAATTCTAAATTATAAACTTGTAAAGATTGAGTGATTAATCACATCTACTATACCAAAAATTGAACCAACTAATGCATTAGATTGGCTCAACATTATCCATAAAAATACAACCTGGTGGGTGATGAAGGTTCCTAAAAATGTTTGGAATATGAAAGTGATTTGATTTTACAATATTAGGAACACATTTCATAGCGTATGGACCTTAGATATATCTCATGGTGAAACTATGTATAACAATGATATTAATGTATATAATTCTACCACAAATGTGTATCTAAATCATATAACTATGTAATTTGGCCAATTTAAAAATGTGTAAGTGTGGATAACATTATTACAAAACATTCCCCCACTATAGTTTGAAAACTAATATAAGTTCCAATGTGGAGGACATTCTTCCAAAACATGCCCCCACTATAATATATGTATACTTAATATTAAATAAGTGTGGATAACATCTTTCTAAAACATGCCCCCACTGTAATCTGGGCATGTTAAATATTAAATAAGTGTGGAGAACATTGTAAAAAAATATGCCCCCACTATAATTTTAATCTAATAATTGGGGTAAGTTCCAATGTGGATGACAATTTTCCAAAACATGCACCCACTATAATCTTAATCTATGAACTGGTGTAGGTGTGGAGAAGATGTTTCAAAAACATTCCTCACTGTAATTTGAATCTATGAAGTAATGTGGAATTCATACCTCCATGGTAGTCCCCCACATATATTCCCCCATTTAAGGTGAGGGAAGTAGAAATTGGTAGTTATCTTACCTCAAAAGGATAAGATAACCATACACTATGAATGTACCATGTAGCATATATAGGGAACATGTCTAGGTAGATATATCATTGAAGAATGAAGAATGTGATCACACCAAGTCCTGAGATGCATGATGTAGATCAAGGAAAAATTTATATATCAATATTAAAATATTAACAAGAAATCAATCACATACACAAGAGCACTCAAAAATCAAATCAAGAGACAAAGGTCCAAGGAGACCATAAACAAGTGGCATGTTCAAATACCACACAATATTAGGGATGTGACTGTCAAATGTCCATAAATGAATAAATGGCATATTAAAATGTCAATATACAAAAATCAATGACATATTCAAATATTAAAGAGGAAAACAAAGGCATGGGGGACACAAACAACAGAGCATATTCAAATGCTCATTCAAGTAAGATAATATCAAGGCAAGACACTTAAAGAAGTACATACATGAAATCATAAGAAACCTTCATAAAAATATCATACTAGTCATTGCATATATATGTTAGGAAAAAAATTATGTATATATCATATCAAGTACACTTCAAAAGATATAAGCATGGATAAAGGCATGTGTAAGTACATATATCATCTTAAACATGATAATGTAAAGTAACCATAGAATGATATACCTTGGATGTTGTTGGCCCCTTTTTGATTCAAAGTAGTGGACTTATGCCAACATGGAAACCCTTGATGTAAGGCAATCATATGGAGTGATTGCCCATTTTTGTCATTTTACGCCAGTTAAAAATATCTTGTAGATCTTGTGTCAGCTAGCAAGGTAGGCTTTTAGTACCAAGTTTCATAAGAAAATCTCATCAAGTACTTACATGTGGTGGATAGAATGTAAAGGTGTGAGAGTTATCAAGCTAATGGAATAATTACTCCCATTAATACCTCAACACTCAATGTACACCCCTCCACCCTGGTAAAAAGATGCCTTTACCCCTACAAAACCAAGCATGGGCTAAGGTGAGAGTAGAAGAACAAAATTTTATCAAAGCTCTAGAGGATTAAAACTAGATTATGTCTTAGTTTAGATTTTCTTATGAATCTAGTGAAAAACTAACATTGTATCACCAAAGCTTATTTTTTAGCCTCTAAGCACTATTAGTTTAGCATTGAGCATGAGGCTCTATTTTATACTATGAACTCTATATGTTGAACCCCTGAATTAATGAAAGGATTATATTGAACCCTATTGGGAGTTGACCTATTTGGCATGAGTTTATATTTTGTGGATAAAACTAGTTTATATCTTGTAAACATAATGAAATAATTGGTGTAATTTGGATCAATTGTAATTTGAATGGTTGCTTCAAGTTACTAATGGTGACCCTATGTCATACAGTAACTTCAAGGTACTTATAAACATCAAAAAAAATGTCAAAATTAATACGCAATTAATTCCTACCCTCTCCCATGCTTAGGTGTTTTTAAACCTATTATCCATAAGGATTTCACTATGAAGAGTCGGTAACCAGACCCAATGGAGAGTTGTGCCACCATGGCTAGAACTAAACCCTTCAAATAGGCATGTGCCTCTTAGCCTTACCTAGTATAACATCATGTAGATAGATATTTTGAGTGCATCATAACCATGACTAAATCTCTTTCATAACCAAGTTATGCCATGTACCAATTAGCCCAATGTGGGCCCTAGTCCCTTCATTGCCATGCTTCAAGAGAGTGCATAAAGCTTGTGCCTTATATGAAATTGATGCCAGCATAATAGGTGTTAAATGGTGTGATCCCCTGACCCCCTTAAGACTTAAACCTAGATACACCAATCATGGATTGAACATGGACTACTTGCTAAGTGCATGACTAAGCCAATGGTTTAATAACAATAGATTTAGACCTACTTAAGGGATGCTTACTCAACTTGAGACTACAAGTCTATAACATTTTGGTTCCATTGTTGGGACCTAGTTGAATTTTATTGCTATAATGGTGTAAAAAAAAGATGCAATACCTTTCACTCAAGAACATCAAGCACTAGCTAGAGCAAGTAGAGGATAACTTTGTGTAGAAAATCTTGACCTACCAAGGTTAAAATCCAAGACAATGGGCATAAACCTATCTATATGATCCTTTATATGAAGTGTTCTTTTGTGAACTAATTTAGCACATATATAGGTGGTTGGTTGCATATTCCACTTACTAAAGATAGAGTTATGATCAACACTTGGAGTGGACCAGTAAACACTTGGAAAGGCTTGAAAGCATAGATGACATTTGGATGCATGCCATAGATAAGTGGTAGAGTGGAGTGTTGAACAACTACATGTTGGAATTCATGGTATTGACCTACTCTTACCCTAAATAAGTAGAACATGAGTTTTTTTTGTGAACCAAGGGGCATGTTTAAAATATAGTTCAACATAGAGTTGAAGAATCTACTTGTAGATTATGGCTTTAAGACTATGAGAATGGTTGGCTAAAGTTTATGCGCATATGAGTGAGCATAGAAGGGAAGAAGGAGAAGCATAAGTACAATACAATGGAGAGGAATGAGTAACTTGATACCTAAGAGCTCTAAAGGTAGAATTATAATAAAAATAGGTATAAGCTGATAAAGGATATGGATCTTAAAAGTGTCGAGAAGACCCATAGTGAGTAAGAAGGTAATAGGGAAGGATCCCTTGAATTGTAGTATCATGAGGATAGAGAAGATGAAGCCATATAGCAATCTCAATAATTTATGGGTGTAGGATATAGTGGGTTCCTACAAGACTAGGCAAATAAGGATGTGCTAGATGTACTTACCCCTTTCAAACCTGAAGCATAAGCTCATGCACTAGATCCCCCACCAAAAGATAGAATAATGGTAATTGACCCTATTATCAATTTGGAATTTGTAAAACTTTGATATTTGAGTCAAGACCCTATGATTGAATAAGTGATTTCATACAAATAATTGACAAAGATTACCTAAATGATAGTAGATGTAAGCATAGGTGAAAGCATAAGCACAAGCATCCTAGTTCAAAATTTGTCTACTATATCAACTAGGTGATATCCCAGTCAGAGTGGCCCTACATTTCAAGTACATAGTACTATGTCATCTAGTTCCATAATACCATTGATGACAATTAGGCCAATGCTCAACTTAGGAATTGAAGGCATCAAAGGAATGCCCCCAACATAGACCCTAGGGGGTCAATCACGTCAAATATAGGTGTCACTCCCTTAGCAAATATACTATGAGATGACAATGAACTTGCTAGAATATTATGGTATAGAAAATTCCATAGAGTATGTACTCAAATGTGAGCTCCAATGGTATACTTAGGGAATCACCTAGTTAGAGTACAAAGCCACCTAATTTTCAATGATACTATTTTATCGAGTGCACAATTGGTACCAAAAGTTAAATCCAAACCAAGAAATGGTGGATTATAACAAATTGAAGGAGGCCTTTTTGAAATAATTCAATATCCCCAAGTTTGAGCAATAAAGAATAGTTGTTCTCAAATAAATCATCCAAGGGTTATCCAAGAGCATGTACCTATATGATGCATAGTTTAAATGATATTGTCTAAACTAACCTATAATATTCACCTCTCCCAACATGCACAGTGGTTTTTGGGGTATGTTGGTCCCATTTTGAAGGTCATTGTCAATGAAGACATTAATAGATCTTCGAGAAGCACTTGAAGTCATTCTCCATGCTGAGGTAGTCAAAAGCATAGACATAGGTATTATCCAATTTAAGGAGGCATAGATTACATCTATGGCTTCAAAACTATAAAAACTAATGGTTGGATTAGTGCATGACACCCATAGTGGTTTGTGGTGTACTAATTGTGACATAGAGGGGCACAAGAAGAATAATTATGCTTGGAGAAACATGTGATCTTTACTCCTAAACTATGATTTTTTTCATGGGATGCATGATTCATGTAACTATCCACTATTATATCATGAAAACTAGGTAAATATAATGATATATTTCAAGTTATGTGATTCCTATACCCACATAATAGTATACTATCATGTTATTGATGAAATATGTTAGAACATGGAGAGGGATGAAAGACAAGCAACCATGATAACTAGAGGGCAAGCATAATAAGGGAATGAGGTTTATGGTGTACTAATTGTGGCATACAAGGGCATAACAATAATAATTATGCTTAGAGAAACATGTGAGCTTTACTCATAAACTATGATGTTTGTCATGGGCCGCATGATTCATGCAACTATCCACTATTATAGTATGCAAGCTAGGTAAACATAATGATATATTGCAAGTTGTGTGATTCATATACTCACACAATGGTAGACTATCATGTTATTGATTAAATTTTTCATAACATGGAGGGGGGTGCAAAACAAGTTACCATGACAATCAAAGGGTAGGTGTAAAAGGGAATGAGGCTTATGGTTAGCAAAATACTAGCTATGAGCAACATCAAGGCACCTAAGGATGAGGAGGAGGATGAGGTGGAGGAAGATTCCCACCAAGGTCATACTATAATTATATATTGATAGATAATTACCAATGTGACTTTCCCAAGCATCCAATGTGTGGGTACTATCAAGGACCGCATCCAGTCAAAGAGTGCCTAGACCTATATAAAAAACTAACTTTAGGGTATCCTAGCATGGATAAAGGTGTTGGAATGATAAGTCTTAAGCCAAAAGTGGAAAATGGGCCATGAAGAAGCAATAGGCCTATAAGGATCCTTCAAATGTATAAGTCACTACTCATAGTGGGTATACTATGCATCCACCATTGTACTAGTCTTAGAGTTACACTTGGAGTATGGAAAGCCAAGCCTCACTAAGTGCATCACTCTACCAAAACCCAAGGCTACCACATACCCTAATCGTATACATCAAAAGTACATATTATATCAATCTATGAGTGCTATCCAAAACTTGTAGGGAGATCTCCAATTGGGAAGAGATTTAGAGGTGTAAGTTACTACCTCATGAAAAAAATAAGATAGCTAGGAGGTTGAAGTACAAGAATTGATGGAGATCATATACCTCCTACAAATAAAATGGATGTTTCCCTTACTAAATAACATAATTTTAGATCATATAGGAAAGAGGTCAAATAATATGTTGTGCATCATAGGATTGAAGTTGTAGCACCACATATGGAGTGGGTGTGTGAAGTCAGAAATACTCAGAATGCCAAGTATGACAAAGAATTGATGATAAGTGCCACCATCAATGGATGGTTGGTTTGTGAGATCATTATAGATATAGGTGTAGAGGTTAATATATTAACCAAAACTACTTGAGAAAAAATGGAAAGGCTACCCTTGAGGCCATCCCCTCACACGCAATTCATGGTGAACAAGACTAGGGCTCAACCCATTATAGTTCTCATAGGTGCCATTCTGAATATCATGGGCATCAAATTTTGAGCCAATTTTGAAGTAATTGAGTTGGCAGAATAGGAAAACTACCTAGTGCTTCTAGGAATACCATGGTGCTATGCTAATAATGGAGATATATGTTGAAAATATTATCATTGATGTCAAAGGTCTACTAGTACTAGTGATAAAGTCCCCATAGTATTTAATATTTAAATGTGTTCTTATTATTCATATATTTGCTAAAGTGTGTTAATATTAATGAATATATTTTTGGTTGCATAAATTTAAACCAAGGCCCATGAAGAAGTCAAAGAGTCATGAGATAAAGACAAAAGAGGGAAAGGATGCATTTTCCCATGAAGAGTCACCTTGAAGAATTTGAAGAGTCACAAGATAAATACAAAAGAGGGAAAGGATACATTTTCCCATGAAAGAAAATTTTAAGGAATTCAAAGGGTCATGTAGGACATGTTTGACACCATTTTCCATGAGGATTGAAGAGTCACAAAGGGTAAATGCCAAAGGTCATTCGAAAAGATATAAAAGGAGGCTTGAGAATCCATTTGTGATAGGCATGGATGTGAATGGTTTTATCTAACTAAGAAAATCAGAGGAGAGAAGAGAAAATATAAGATATAGTAGTGTGCTATCATTTGTTGAGAAAGCAACATTGAGAGATAGTTGTGTTTTATACACAAGAGGGGTTGTTGCTCCTGCGGGTTGGTACTTAGCAAAGGGGTTGATGCTCCTAAAAGTTGGTGCTTGTGAAATTTTCAATTTGAGTTGGTGCTCATTCATATACTTGAGATTTTTCTCTATGGTTTTTCCCAAATTGGGTTTTCACGTAAAAATACTCTCTCTCTCTCTCTCTCTCTCTCTCTCTCTCTCTCTCTCTCTCTCTCTCTCTCTCTCTCTCTCTCTCTCTCTCTCTCTCTCTCATGTGGTGCATGTTATTATTTTAGTTTCATTGCATATCTTTAATGTATGGTTAAGTGGATTTTATTAAGTAAAAGTTTTAATAAGATATATGATATACTAATTCACCACCACATTGGGTTTCCACGTAAAAATCTAATCTCTCTCTCTCTCTCTCTCTCTCTCTCTCTCTCTCTCTCTCTCTCTCTCTCTCTCTCTCTCTCTCTCTCTCTCTCTCTCATGTGGTGCATGTTATTATTTAAGTTTTATTGCATATCTTGAATGTATGGTTAAGTGGATTTTATTAAGTAAAAGTTTTAATAAGATATATGATATACTAATTCACCACCCCCTCTCAATATATCTTGTGCTTAACAATTGGTATCAAAGTAGGTTATTCAGAAAAAGTTGAACAACTTGAAGGTAGATCAAAGAAAACACGATGGCCGAAGCACATGAAGGTTATTTTACAAATAAGGAACCTTTGTTTAATGGGACAAATTATGCCTTTTGGATCATAAGGATGAGGACTTACTTGATGGCCCTTGGATTCAACATTTGGCAAGTAGTGATAGATGAATACGAAGAGCCATAGACATTTGTAACTACTCCCTTGGATAAGAAGGCAAGTAAAAACAATGCTAAAAATTTAAATGCTATTTTATATGGTTTATGTGAATCAGAATTTGTTAAATTTATGTAGTGAAAATATGCTCATGAGACTTGGGTAAAGCTTGAGAATATTTACAAAGGTGATGGAAAGGTTCAAAAAACTAAGCTCTAGACATTTAGAAGATAGTTTGAAAGTTTGAAAATGGAAGAGAAAGAAAATATATCAAGTTATGTTTTGAAAGTTGATCAAATAGTTAATCAAATTCAAGGTCTTACAGAAAAGTTAGAAGAGTCAGTAGTGGTAAAAAAGGTTTTGAGACCTCTACCATTGAGTATTAAGCATGGGATATACTGAGAGGGGGGTGAATCAGTATATCATATATCTTATTAAAAAAAATTCTTAACCAAATTCCACTTAATCAAACATTCAAGATATGCAATAAAACTCAAACAATAAACACCACACAAGATAGAGAGAGACACCAAATATAACGTGGAAACCTAATGTGGGAAAAACCATAGAGAACAATCTCAAGTATATGAATTAGCACCAACCCAAACAATATCTGCAAGCCAAGCTTGCAGGAGCACCAACCCCTTTTCTGAGCACCAACCTAGCAACTACTCGTGAGCACCAACCCATAGGAGCACCACACCACTTTGCCGAGTACCAACCCAACTACTATTCATGAGCACCAACCCCTTTGTTGAGTACCAAGCTAGCAAAAATTTATGAGCACCAACCCACAGGAGCACCATCCCCTTTGTGTATACCACACACCTATCTCTCAATGTTTTTATCTCAACAAATGATAGATCAATACAACATCTCTTTCATCTCTCTCACCTTTGCTCTTCTAAGCTAGATATAACAAATACAAATCATATTCATCTCTCATAATTGCTCTTCTAAGCTAGATATTACAATACAAATCAACCTCTATCTCTCATATAACAAATGGCTTCTCAAGCCTTTATTTATAGCTTTCCAAATGACCTTTGGCCTTCCCCCTTTGTGACCCTTCAATCCTCATGGAAAATGGCACCAAACTTGTATGACCCTTCATATTCCTGCCTTTGAAAATTCATGTGGTGACCCTTCATGACCAAAAATGTCCTTCCCACTTTTGTCTTTATCTTTGGTGACTGTTCGTATTCCTCAAAGTGTCCCTTCATGAGAAATTGTGCCCTTTCTCTTTTATCTTCACTTGGTGACTCTTGGAATTCCCCAAGATGACTCTTCATGGGAAAATGCATCCCACCCTTCTTTTGTCTTTACCCTGTGGCTCTTTGACTTCTCTATGGGTCCTTATTTTATCTCATATGCAACCAAAAATATATTCATTAATATTAAATAAATATTAACTCATATTAGCCAAGATAAATCTATTACAAATAACATTAAATGCAATGGGGCCTTTATCATCAATAATGCTAGACCTTTGACATCAATGACAATATTTCCAACAATCTCCCCCTTTGTCATTGATGGAAATCTCAATCCTAAAACTACCACATCCTATTACCTGCACATACTATCATCTGAAAACATATAATAACTCCCCCTTATTGTAGCAACATGTACTTGTTCCTTATACCTATTTTCAGCACCTGTACCTATACCTATTATTCTACCCCTTTAACATCAATGTCAAAGGGCCTACCTGGAGCTAACACTTAGCTCCCCCTCAACTGATGCTAAACATCAATGGCATGAAGTAATAGAAATTACTCCCAACTCCTCTCACTGATCTTTGAATGTATCCTTTGATCGTGCCTTTGAGAAGATATCTTTTTCGACTATCCTAGTAGTGGTTTTATCTCTGAATCTTACTGTACCACCATTGATCTTCTTTAGAGTTGTGAACTTACTTTTATCACCTGTCATGTGCCTCAAACATCCACTATCAATTAACCATGACTAATCTTTACCTCTTACATGCAGATCTATCTGAACCATCATAGAATCCTCAAGTTTTTTCTTCTACCATGAACATGTATGAGCCTTCTTGATGAATGGAGCTTTGAAAATCTGATCCTTCTTTACCGACTCAAACACACTTCTACAATACTGAGCTATGTGTTCAAATTTGTTGCACTTGTAGCATATTATGGTCTCTTCATCAAATCTTGATAGAGGAGTAAAAGAGTTGTGGCTTCTGCTTGACTCTCCCTGACTTTCCTTCTCTTTATTTCTGAAATTGTTAGCTCTTTTTCTACATTGTAATTTTTTTTGACCATATCCATTACAATAAAAACAATAGCCATAAAAATAAGACCTATCTATAAATCTCTGACCTGATTATCTTTTGTAGCTTTGTTCTCTCCAGCCTTATCTATTTGAAATGTCCTCTGTATTTTTCACTTCTCCTTTTTTGTTTTCTCTTTTGTAAGAGCTTCAACATAGCTCTTTTTCTTTTCAAATTTGATCCCTATCTTATCTAAATTTGATTTTTGACTTTCCAATATCTTATTCAGCATGTTAGTGCTATCTTCAAATTTTTAATCACTGACTACTTTATCACTAACTGCTTTCTTAATATCTTCTTTTAAAGAGGCAATTTTAATAACATACCTTTGACATTCTTTTCTTGCTATTTCCAACTGTGATGTGAGGTCTTCTTCATTCTTCTTGGCTTCTTCAAAGTGTGCTTGTAGATCTTCAATCATTTCCTTTGACTCTTGTTCATTTTTCTTGATCTGGCACTTTAATCTTTGATTCTTCTTCTAAACAGCTTCTAACTCTTGTAAGGCACAAATGAGCTCTCCTTCCATATTCACTTTAGCTTCCTCCTCTTCTTCTTCTTGATCATCTTCATGTATAGCCATCAATAGAATCTCTTTTTCTTCTAAATCACTGACTCCACTATCTTTGCCTGAGCTAGGATCCTTAGAATATAGGCTCTTCTTCTTGAATCCCTTCTTAGATTTGCCTTTGAAATTCTTTTTTTATGTAGGCTTTTATTCTTCATCATCATTAACCTTATCTGCGCATCTAGCTAAAAAATGTCTAATCTTTCCACAATTAAAACATTTAAAAGTTAATTTTATTTGATATTTACTGGTTCCTCTTTTCGGCTTGTGAATGAAAAGTGCTCCATTGTCAGCTTCATCATCACTGAAACTATCACTTGATTCTTAAATCTTAGCTTTCTCCTTCTTTTATGTCTTGAAAGTTGCTTCTCTCTTTGAGGATTTATTTTGCTCTGTCTGCATCTCATATGCCATGAGAATACCATGATGCTCATCCATGTTTAGCTTGGCTAAATTCTTCATCTCCTCAATTGCCGAAACCTTTGCATCATATCTCATTGGTAGAGATCTCAAAACCTTTTGTACCACCGTTGAATCTTCCAATGTTTCTCCAAGACCTTAAATTTGATTTACAATCTGATCAATTCACAAGAGATAACTTGCTATATCTTCTTCTTCTTCCATTTTCAAACTTTCAAACTACCTTCCAAAAGTCTATAGCTTAGCTTGTTGAACTTTTCCATCACCTTTGTAAATATTCTCAAGTTTTACCCAAGTTTCATGAGCATATTTACATTGCATAACTTTAACAAATTTAGATTCACATAAACCACATAAAATAGCATTTAAAGCTTTAGCATTACATTAGCTTGCCTTCTTTTTTGTTGGAGTAATTGGAAATGTCTATGGCTCTTCATATTCTTCCACCACTACTTTCCATATGTCGAATCCAAGGGACATCAAATAAACCTTCATTCTCATACTCCAAAAAGCATAATTCATCCCACTAAACAAAGGTGCCTTATTTGTAGAAAATCATTCATGTGACCTAGCCATTGTGCTTTCCTGATCTACCTTCAAGCTATAAAACTTTTCAAAAAGGAACCTACTCTGATACCAATTGTTAATCATGGGATATACTAAGAGGTGGGGTGAATTAGTATATCATATATCTTATTAAAACTTTTTCTTAACCAAATTCCACTTAATCAAACATTGAAGATATGCAATAAAACTCAAATAATAAAAACCACACAAGATAGAGAGAGACACCAGATATAATGTGGAAACCTAATGTGGAAAAAACCATGGAGAACAATCTCAAGTATATGAATGAGCACCAATCCAAACAATATTCACACGCTAAGCTTGCAGGAGCACCAACCCCTTTGCTGAGCATCAACCCAGCAACTATTCATGAACACCAACCCATAAGAGCACCACACCCCTTTGTTGAGCACCAACCCAACTACTATTTGTGAGTGCCAACCCACAGGAGCACCAACCCCTTTGTCAAGCACCAACCCAGCAACAATTTGTGAGCACCAACCCACAAGAACACCAAACCCTTTGCCAAGCACTAACCCAGCAATAATTCATGAGCACCAACCCATAGAAGCACCAACCCCTTTATGTATACCACACACCTATCTCTCAATGTTGCTATCTCAACAAATGATAGATCAATACAACTATCGGGGAATCCAAGAACAAACACAGCTATTCTGATTCCACTTGTTAGGATCTTGCTCTTTAGAAAGAGCACAATATGATTACCAAACTTAAGCAATTAAACATGTAGAAATACCCAAAAATACAAGTAACTAGAATTCACCAATAACACAGAATATGAGAGACAATACACTATCTTGTATTAACATTTGTATAGAAAAGAATACAATAAAGAGCTGCCACACTCTTCCACCTTACAGAGGCTTCCCACACCTCAAGTGTATAGTAATTCTTCTTCAAAACACTCTTCTACCAAAAACGGTCCCAACACACAACTCACACACAGAATTGGTGTTCACCTCTCCAACCAGTCAGTAATAATCCTACCAATACACCAAGCACTCTATAGTAATTCAAGTTGATCTCCCATGAACCTGCAACCTGCAATTCAATAGACCATACTTACAATGGAAGGGTCTTCCTTGCCTTCCTTTCTAGCTCATTAGTGGAACTAGGAGAAACACACACTTTGTTCTCTTCACTAGCACACAATACAATACATGCTAATGGGTCTATAAATAGATTCCAGACTTAAACAATAACTTAGACTCTTATTTTACTATAATTATCCACGCAGCTCAAGACTCAAAATAGCTTTTACATGCAAACACTTCATTCACTTAACTAATGGTTCGTGCAATGAACAGTTCTAAAACACACAGGTGACCGACATCGATCCTTGCTTGCTTGGTACTACCGACATCGACCGACTCCCTGCCGACGCTGGTTGCCTTTTGCACTGATCATGACCAACGTCGATCATGATGTTGACGCTGGTGCTTTTGGGTCTTCAACAACCTCTTTTTCTTTGTCTGCAACAAGTTGAAGCTTTTAGCTCCATAACCTAACAATCTACCACTTGGAGATAAACAGCTACAACTATACCTATATCTGTACATCATCTAGTTTGTTCCCTTGGCTCTGTATCCCTCCTTAAGATCACTCTTGAAGACCACCCACCACAAAACCTATAGTGCAACACTTGTCATCCAAATCACCTACCACGTCCACATCTACAAACCATGTAGAAAATAACTTGACCCTACATAGCATTTGCACCTATTGTTGGTCCCTCTAAGAATCCACTATACTGTCTTCCAATGCTTCTTTCCCAGATTGGCTCCAAACTTGTGATAACTCCCACTACTTGGGAAAACTTAGGTCTAGTACATACCATGCACTTAACCTCATTATGTGAATCAAGACCCTGTTCTATGAACTGTCCAACCATCAACGTGCTAATCGATCTCACACAATCATCCTGAAACAAAGTCAACATATGACCTTCCATGTCCTTAGAACACACTCATGCCAAAGAACCTTGCTACTCCCAGATTCCTCATGACACACCTCTGAACTAGCTTTACCTATAGTTCAGCAATACCCTATATATGTAACCCTGCAACAAGCACATCATACAGTAATAAGATAATGTAGCTAATATTATCCAACCTGGTAAAGAGAAACACAATGATCAAACCTCCATTGTCCTGCAACTTATTCAAGACCATACACCTTGGCCTTCCATCTCACGTATCCATTTTCGCTCTTCCTTATCCTAAACATCCATTCGTCTCTCAGTGCTTTCTTCCAGCTGGCAACTCCACCCAAAACTCCTATTTGGTTCTCCTCCAAGGAATCACATCCTCCATCCATGCCAAGCTCCCACTATTTCCTAGATCTACCTATTCTGCTTCTTTAACAACTCCCTGGTTCTATACCATAAGTGAGCAAAAAGTAGTGTAAAGAAGGGAAATGACAAATTTGAGGCTTACATACCCTTTAAGTCCTCCATATGGGTGCTTGAGACTCCTTGACAGCTTGTTGTCCACCCAAAATTTGTCTCAGTGATCGATGCCAATCACAATCTAGTCTGCACCCAATCGATGTCGGTTCCCTACGACTGCCTCATCACTGACGTCGGTTCCCCCTTGTCGATGCCAGTGTTTATCTACCCTGAGTCACCGACATCGGTCTGCACATAGCCGATGTCGGTCCCTATCTGGATGCTGATGCCAATTTTTTTGCCGACGTCGGTCTCTATGTTTTGCTTTTGAGAATTGACCTTTTCCCTTGAGCTCCTTTTAGATCAAACCCTTGTCCAAATCACTCTTGCTCTACTCAAAATTCTTCTACCCCTTATGCTAAACTCTGTCCGTCACCTTCTCCTTGAAAACCAAGGCTTTCTTGTTCTTGTCACTAACATCAGATTCCTCAAGAAACATCACCTTCTTCTTCTGCATACAAAAAGCTTGATCTATGCTCTTTAAATCTGAAAGCATACCCTTTGACTCAAGAACATGCATCTCCTTCTTATTCATGTGACCAAGCCTATTAAGCCACATTTTTGAATCTACAGCTGAAGTAGATAACCCAAAAAGAGAATTAGTAATACAAGTAGATAGATAAAGCGTACCTACTTTCTTACCTCTTGCTACAACAAGTGCACCCTTGGTAACCTTTCAAGAGTCTGCTATGAGAGTTACTATGCAACCCTCATCACCCAAACTTCTTACAAAAATCAAATTCCACTCTAGAACTAGGACATGCATGACCTCCTTTAACACCCATGTGTTACCTGTCTACAATTTTAGCTTCACTTTTCCTTTGCCAACCATTTGACAAGGCTTACCATCCCCTACACAAATTTCTCCAAAGTCTCCCTAGACATACTCATGAAAAAATTCCCTATTTGGGGATGCATGAAAAGAGGCACCTGAATCTAAAACCCAAGATTCTACTTTATCTAAAAAACATACCAGAGCATCCCGTGTAACGAAATCTACAACATCTGCTTCTTCTTCATGTCCTTCATGTTGATCTGCTACCAACCAAAAATCTTTCTTTCCTTGCTCTTTCTTTCCATATTTCCAACAGGTTATTCTGCCATACCTGGACTTGGACCTCCTGCCATTAAACTTCTCCATTCGTAGCTTATTGTCTTCTGCCATTGCTCTACTCCCACTCAAACAGAAACCCCTATGAGTAACCTATAATCAACACACACTAACCAGATCTAATCCAACCTGTTAGTATCCTAACCAAAAGCTTTGATACTAGTTGTTAGGAAATCCAAGAACAAACACAGCTATTTTGATCCCACTTGTTAGGATCTTGCTCCTCAAAAAGAGCACAATATGATTACCAAACTTAAGCAATTAAACATGTGAAAATAACCAGAAATACAACTAGAATTCACTAATAACACAAAATATGAGAGACAATACACTATCTTGTATTAACATTTGTATAGAAAAGAATACAATAAAGAGCTGCCACACTCTTCCACCTTACAAAGGCTTCCCACACCTCAAATGTATAGTAATTCTTCTTCAAAACACTCTCCTACCAAAAACGGTCCCAACACACAACTCACACACAGAATTAGTGTTCACCTCTCCAACTAGTCAGTAATAACCCTACCAGTACACCAAGCACTCTATAGTACTTCAAGTTGATCTCCCATGAACCTGCAACCTGCAATTCAATAGACCATACTTACAATGGAAGGGTCTTCATTGCCTTCCTTTCTAGCTCATTAGTGGAACTAGGACAAACACACACTTTGTTTTCTTCACTAGCACATAATACAATACATGCCAATGGGTCTATAAATAGATCCCAGACTTAAACAATAACTTAGACTCTTAGTTTACTATAATTATCCACGCAGCTCAAGACTCGAAATAGCCTTTACATGTAAACACTCCGTTCACTTAACTAACTATTTGTGCAATGAACAATTTTGGAACACACAGGTGACCGACGTTAGTCCCTACTTGCCTGATACTACCGACGTCAGCTGACTCCCTACCGACACTGATTGCCTTCTACACTGATCATGACTGACGTCAGTCATGATGCCGACGCCAGTGCTTCTGGGTCTTCAGCAACCTCCTTTTCTTTGTCTACAACAAGTTGAAGCTTTTAGCTCCACAACCTAACAACAACATCTCTTTCCTCTCTCTTACCTTTGATCTTCTAAGCTAGATATAACAAATACAAATCATATTCATCTCTCACAATTGCTCTTCTAAGCTAGATACTACAATATCAAATCAAAATCTATCTCTCATATAACAAATGGCTTCTCAAGCCTTTATTTATAGATTTCCAAATGACCTTTGGCCTTCCCCCTTTGTGACCCTTCAATCCTCATGGAAAATGGTGCCAAACCTATATGACCCTTCATATTCTTGCCTTTGAAAAGTCATGTGGTGACCCTTCATGACCAAAAACATTCTTCCCACTTTTTTCCTTATCTTTGGTGACTTTTCATATTCCTCAAAGTGTCCCTTCATGAGAAATTGTGCCCTTCCTCTTTTGTCTTCACATGGTGACTCTTGGAATTCCCCAAGATAACTCTTCATGGGAAAATGCATCCCATCCTTCTTTTGTCTTTACCTCATGTCTCTTTGACTTCTCCATGGGCCCTTTTTTTGTCTCATATGCAACCAAAAATATATTTGTTAATATTAAATAAATATTAACTCACATTAGCCAAGATAAATATATTACAAACAACATTAAATGTAATGGGGCCTTTATCATCAATAATGCTAGACCTTTGACATTAATGACAATATTTCCAACATTGAGATATGATGCAAAAGTTTCTATAATTGAGGAGATGAAGGATCCAACCAAGCTAAAGATGGATGAACTACATGGTATTCTTACATCATATGAGATGCAAACTGAATAAGAGAAACTTTCAAAAAGGGAATTTGCTTTCAAAATATCTAAGAAAGACAAGGCCAAGAATCAAGTGACAACTCCAGTGATGAAGAAGATGACAATGAATCCCTATTCATCTACAAGCCTAAAAAGGGCATAAGTAAATATCAAGGAAAGTTTTCATTTAAATGTTTTAAATGTGGCAAGATTGGACATTTTGTAGATATTTGCCTACATAAGAATAATGGTGAAAATGAAGAAGGAAAGTCTACATATAATAAAAACTTTAAGTTCAAATATAAGAAGAGATTTGAGAAGAAGAATTTATATTCTAAATATCTTAGCTTAGCCAAAGACAGTGGAGTCAGTGACTCAAATGAAGAAGATAATTTATTCATGACCATGCATGAAGATGCCTCCATAAGTAAAAGTATAGATGATCAAGAAGAAGAACATGATGAAAGTGAGGATGAAGCTAAGGTGAATCTAGAAGGAGAAATAATTTATTCCTTAGAATAATTAAAATCTCTTGAGAAGAAGAATTGAAGATTGAAGCTCCAGATCAAGAAAAAATGAAAAAGAGTCAAAGGAAATAATTAAATATCTACAAGCACACATTGAAGAAGCCAAAAAGACTAAAGAAGATTAATAGCTCAATTAAAAAAAGTAAGTAAATAATTTGAAAAGTATGTTGTTGAAATTGCCTCTTTAAAAGAAGATATCAAGAAAACAAATAAAGCAGTCAATGATTCAAATTTTAGAATATCACTAACATGTTGAATAAGATATCAGAAAGTCAAAAATCAATATCAGATAAGATAGGTATTAGATTTAAAAATAAAAAGAGTTATGTTGAAGCCCTTACAAAACATGAAATAAAAGGAAACAAATTAAGAATGTAGAGGAAAGCTCAAACAAAGAAGGTTGGAAGGAACAGAGCTATAAAAGGCAACTAGGTCAAAGATACACAAATCAAAATAGGTTTTATTTTCATGGTTATTGTTTTTATTATAATGGTTATGGTCATAAGAAGATAGACTACATGAAAAGAGATAACAATTTTAGAAACAAGGAGAAGGGAACTCATGTAGAGTCAAGCAGAAACCACAACTTTTTTATTCCTCTATTAGGATTTGATGAAGAGACCATAGTATGTTACAAGTGAAATAATTTTAGACTCATATCTTAGCATTGTAGAAGCATGTTTAATTTATTCAAGAAGGACCAAAGTTTCAAGGCTTCATTTATCAAGAAGAGAGTTCAAATAGATTCATGGCAAAAAATGTAACCTAAAGAGTCTATGTTAGTCTAGACAGCTTTGCATGCAAGAAATGAAGAACAACCATGGTTCATTGATAGTGGATATTTGAGGTACATGACAAGAGACAAGATCAAGTTCATAAATCTAAATAAGATCAATGGTGACATAGTGAAATTTGGAGATAATACCACTACCAGGATAGCCAAAAAAGTTACATTAAGTTTGGATAATGGTAGAACTAAGAATAAAAATGTTTTGTATGTAGAAGTTATTAAGCATAATCTATTGAGTGTAAGTCAAATATGTGATCAGGGATACACATTAAAGTTTTATGTAGAAGTTTTTGAGATTAAAAGAAAATATTTAGATGATTTGATTGCAGATGCTAAAAATATAGACAATAATCTATATATGTTATTATATATATTCATAAAGGCACTACCAAAGGACACATTCAAGTATCTATGAGATAATTTGGGAGTAATTTATTTTACTTCCTACCATTGAGGATCAACATCAGTTGAGGGAGAGCTAAGTGTTAGCTCTAAGAAAAACCCTTTTCCATTGATGTTAAAGGGGGAAAAGAACAAAAACAGGTACAGGAATAGGTATAGGAGCAATGTCAGGAACATGTACAATAATAGGTTTAAAAAATAAGATGCTACAGTAAGGGGGAGTTACTGTATGTTTTCAATTGGTAGTATGTGTAGGTCTCATTTTTTTGAGGATAAGTAAAGGAACAAGTTTCAAAATGTGGTAGTTTTAGTTTGGGATTGCCATTAATGACAAAGGGGGAGATTATTGGAAATATTGTCATTGATGTCAAAGGTATAGCAATATTGGTGACAAAGGCCTCGTAGCATTTAATGTTTAAAGGTGTTCTTAATGTTCATATCTTGGTTAAAGTGTGTTAATAGTAATTAAATATTAATGAATATATTTTTGGTTGCATAAAGTCAAAAGAAGGCCCATGAAGAAGTCAAAGAGTCATGAGATAAAGACAAAAGAGGGAAAGGATGAATTTTTCCATGAAGAGTCACCTTGAGGAATTTGAAGAGTCACTAGATAAAGACAAAAGAGGGAAAGGATGCATTTTCTCATGGTCACCTTGAAGAATTCAAAGGGCCATTTTCCATGAGGATTTAAGGGTCACAAAGGGTGAATACCAAAGGTCATTTGGAAAGCTATAAAATGAGGCTTGGGAAGCCATTTGTGATAGGCATGGATGTGAATGGTTTTATCTAGCTAAGAAGAGCAAAGGAGAGTAGAGAAAAAAGAAGACATAGAAGTGTGTTATCATTTATTGAGAAAGAAACATTGAGAGATAGTTGCATTTTATACACAATAGGGGTTGGTGCTCCTATGGGTTGGTGCTCACAAATAGTTTTTGTGTTGGTGCTCAGCAAAGGGGTTTGTACTCCTACAAGTTGGTGATTGTAAACTTTGTAATTTGAGTTGAAGTTCATTCATATAATTGAGATTGTTCTCCATGGTTTTTTCCACATTGGTTTTCCATGAAAAAATGTGGTCTCTCTCTCTCTCTCATGTGGTGCATGTTATTGTATCATTTTTATTACATATCTTGATTGTATGGTTAAGTGGATTTTGATTAAGTAAAATTTTTAATAAGATATATGATATACTAATTTACCCCCCCCTCAGTATATCTTATGCTTAACAATATATGCTTTAAAAAATGCTAGATGATATTTAAAAATAGCACAAAAAGGGTGGTGGTCCCATTGTTAAAAGATCAAGGACCCCCATATGTGGAAAGGGTTGATCTCAATGAGGAGATCAACTATATCTATAGTATTATGGCATAAGGCACTGAGTTTCTTCAACCTAGAAACCAAAGTGTGCTTGAGTGGGAAGATTGTCAATCAGCCTCTAATACAATAGATGTAGCATGTGATCGATGCGTTAAAGAGGCTTATGAAATCACTAGCTAAAGGTGCCACCAAGTACGCACCAAGGCTAGTTCAGGTGGGCTTGATCCATATGAGGAATACTCCCAAAAAATGGGTCCCCTATGCCAAGAGGGTAGAGAAGAAAGTATTCATATTTAGCAATGGAAAGCTTGTTGTACTTCCTAAGTATGAAGGAAGTAAACCTATTAAATACTATGTCTATGATATATAGTCTCACATCCCCAAAGAAGTAGATCATATGGGCACATTAGTGTATACTCTTAGGGGCACTATTGCTCATTGGTGGGCCACATAAAAACCTAGATTACCAACTTGGAAAGACATGAAATCAACCATATGCACCAAGTTTGGATAAATTAATGAGGATTTAGACATTATTGCTTACATTGGTGATTATGATCTAGTGGCACATGTGTGCATATACAAAGAGACGTGGACTAGCTATGGTGAAAGTGCACCAAAGAAATTATGGGTGCATGCTTTCTACAAGACCTTGAAAACCTATGTATGAGCATGGTACATCATGAATGAGACACATTGAGATATGACATAATAAGATTCATGAAAGGGGAGGTTTATGCACACCTCCTTTTCTTTAGAGTAATTAAGGCTATTAGAGCCATTGTAAGTTATTCACAAAACATTGCTCAAGGACATTGTTATACTAGAAGAGTCCCTAAGAGACATGTTTGTGGAAAATGGATTGGCACTCCCTACCTTCTTTAAGTACAAGGCACTCAATAGTGACTCCAATGAGGAACATGATGAGACCTGGAAGAAGCACAAATGGAAGGCTTTAGCAAGTAAGAAAAAGTTCATGTGCCAAATAGATGACAGTGCCCCAAATGAAAAGGAGTAAACCCATCTTCATATTGAAATAATAGAGGGGACTAGGAAAGTAAAATAATATCATCAAGCAATAAATGAGCCTTATCACACCCCTCTTAAGACTATCAAAGTAGACATCAATGCAGAAGGCGAACCAAATATTACCACCTTGGGTGCATATTGGTTCGAAGCAGAAATGGCATAAATCATAGATCTCTTGAAAGAGTTCTAAGACCTATTACCTTGAAACTATTAAGACATAAAGGGAACCCACCCATCACTTAGAAAAATGAGCATCAATTTGATGGATAGCATAAGACCCATGAAGAAGTGCCCATACCACATGAACCCCAATTTCCATGCCAAGGTGAAAATGGAGATTGATCGGATGCTAGCTATAGGGATGATATACCCTCTGCAAGAGTTAGAATGAGTAAGTCCCATAGTATTCAGCATAAAGATGGATGGGTGCATTTTCATATGCATTAACTATAGACTCTTGAATTCCAAGTATGTCATCAACCTCTTCTTGACCTTATTCACTGATGAGGTACTAGATGGCATCATAGGCTATGAAATCTACACATTCACTGAAGGTTTGTCTAGCTACCATTAGATGTAAATAGAGGAGGATAAGCCAAAGATAACCTTTACAACTAAATGGGGTTGTTTTTCTTACAATGTAATGCCCTTTGGGATCAATAATATGCCAACTATCTTCTCCAAAGTGGTCATCACAACATTCAAGGACTTCATCCATCAATTCCTCCAAGTATACCTTAATGATTGGACTATGTTGGCCTAATCAAGGACCACTATGACAACTTGTGCCTCATGTTTTAGAGGTATATACTACTAAAAATATTATTTAATATAAAGAAGTGTATCTTTAAAAATCCCTTTGAAACCTTGCTCAAGTGTGTTGTATACAAAGATGGTCTGCTCATAGATTCAGTGAAGATAGCCATTATCATTCAGCTCCAAACCCTTTTAATGCAAAATGATGTTCATGCCTTCCTGGGCCATTATGGCTACTACAAGAAGTTCATTAGGAGCTATATGAAGATTACAACACCCATGGAAGATCTCCTATACAAGGATGGCCTATTTTATTAGGGCAAGGCATAAGATGAAGCTTTTGAAACCCTAAAGCTAAAACTAGTGAGTGTACTAATTTTGTAATTCCCAAATTGGATGAAACCATTCCATATCCATTTTGATGCTTCTAGCTCTACCATTAGTGCCATTTTGGCATACCCTAGTGAAGGGAAGATATATCACCTCATCTCCTTCACAAGTAAAAAACTAACATAGGTAGAGTGTAACTACACAATAACCAAGTGAGAAGCACTCACCATGGTATACACCTTGAAAAATTTTTGGAAATACCTTCTTACAACTCCATTCATCTTCTTCATATATCATGAGGCACTCAAATACCTTATTAATAAGCCCATTTTATGTGGGTGCATCTACAGATGGATAGTTCTATTCTAGGAGTTCTAGTTCTCCATGATTGTTAATCTTGTAAAGTATAACTTGGGATTAGACCACTTATTGTGAATCAAATCTAGAAATGCTACAACACCAATTGAGGATGATATGCCAAATGCTCAGTTATATGAAACCTATTGCATCCCCAAAGACCTAGCTAAAATTATCTCTTTCATCACCTCTAGAACTGTGCCCCTAATAAAGATAGTTGAATAAAAGAAACAACTTGTTATTTGTGTTGCCCCTTTTCATCTCATTAAAGGGGAGTTATACAAGCTCAGTAGGGATGAAGTCTTACACTGATGTGTTATAGAACATGAATGGGGATCCATCCTATAGGAGGCACATGAAGGAATCTCTAGAGGCCATTACATTAGAGACATAACAATGTGAAAGATACTACAATCAAGTTTATGGTGGCCAAGCCTATTTAATGATGTAAAAGAGTGCACCAAAGTATGTGATATATGCTAGCATAGTGGAAAGCCAAATCACTAGGATGAGATGTCACTCATCCCCACTCTTTCCCACGTGATATTTGACTAATGGGCCATTAAATTTATTGGGCCAATCACTCCTATAGCTTGGTACATAAGTTCAAGATACATATTGGTGCCCCCTAACTATTTCACTAAGTGGGACAAAGCCATGCTGATGAAAGACTACATAGTGACAATAACTATGCACTTCATATGGGAGAATATTAGTAGTAGGTATGGGTGCCCACTAAGTATGATAAGTGACTATGGGACTCATTTTATCAATGAGATAGTTTGCATACTCTTAAGTTAGTACATCATGGTACACCACAAAACCACCCCTATCATCCATAAGCCAATGGCATGGTTGAAGCATTCAACAAAATCTTGGGAATGTGCCTAACAAGGCTATGTGATGTTGGTTGTAAGGACTAGGATGATATATTTTTAGTAGTGTTATGGGTGTACCACACTATATATAAGTGCCTAAATAAGGCTACATATTTTAACTAGTGTTTGATGCAGAGGCAATCCTCCTAATGGAGTTTTTGATACCATTACTATGCATTGCATGCATTGGTTGCTTGGACAACAAAGAGTCTCTATAAGTAAGGATAGAAGACTTGGAGAGCTTAGATGAGAGGCATGCCCAAGTGAAATGGAGTCAACAAATTAAGAAGGTGTACCAAAAGATCTAGCATGACAATCATATCAAGTGTAAAGAGCTGATCAAAAGAGCATTGGTACTACTCTATGACAATAATATGGATGGGTCCTTATATCATCCGTCACATATTGGATATTGGTGCTTTCAAATTGCATATGTTGACCATAGAAATGCTTCTTGGGAATTTCAACAGTAATCTTTTGAATCCATATAGGTAGTAGAATGGTGCTTGTGCTAGGAGAACACCAAATTATCGATCACAATTTAGAATTATTATATGACCACATATAGGTTTGGCATGAGCTAAAGATTTGAAATTTTAACTTATTTGTTCATTATTTTGCAGGGTACTAATCCACTAAGTGGTGTTTGAATGCCCAAAAGAAGGCAGGGATGGCATTTCATGCATAATTCTAATTTGGTGAGTCTAGCACTTTCACTTCCCAAGCACCTGAGGCTAGACACCTAAGTGGTGGGCATGTGAGAATAGTCAGGCCCATAATAGAGGTACATAGAACCCTATGTATAGGATCTCAAATGAAGGGAGGTAACCTAATGTAAATAATTCAAGGACATATAGGAGGTTCTTAAATTGATTCATGCACTAGTTATCAATGGAAGAAAGTGAAGTTTCTCAATAAATTTTGGGTGCACGAAGAGGAAAAATTGTTCGCTAGAGTGAGCACAAGAGATGGTGAAGTCAATCAACATGGTTGGATGCAAGAAGAGGTCAAGATGCACCCATTGGTCATGTATAAGACTAGAAATAAAGATGCACTAAATTATTATGTACAAGAAATAGATAAAACTAAATGACATGCCAGAGGGCCAATGCAAGTGATTTTTATGGTTAGGATATGCCAAGGCAAGATGATGTGCATGAAATCAACCTAGATAATAAGTGTGCTTGAAATAAAAGTGTGGCTAGAAAAGAAAGTGGAACTGAGGAGGATGAATCACATGCATGTGAGGTGTTGCACCTAGGTTACCACACTCATGCTCATATCTTTTAGTACCATACTCATCAAGGAAAAGGTTAAAAATATCTTCAAGAGGATAGGATGCTTCACCTTCTATGACACCTTCTTCTTCTTCACTATCACACAATTCTAATTTGAACTTGACTCCACATATGGTTCTATATGAAACCTTGCCAAGGGCTATGTTCTTATGGTTACCTTGGCTCCATACCTTGTTTTGAAAGTTAGAAAATTCAAATTAACAAAAATATATCCTCATATTTTAGCCATGAAGTCCCTTGACAAGCAAATATAAAAGTGGGTTGGGAGGTCTACCAACATAATATCTTGCATAATGGGGAAGCTTAGACAATCATGTAGAAAAACTTATAAATCTTTAACTAGTCCCACTATCTTGGTTAGATTTCCATCAAGTTGAAACACTCCTTTACTATGTGCTTCATACCTTAACCCCAACTTATCTACAACCACCTTAGGTATAACCATAGTACTAGCCCCACTATCCATAATGCAATTATGAACCAATTTGTCTCCTATAATGAGTGTGAGGTAGAAAAGTGGAGGATTTTAAAATTTGGTGAAGGGCTCTAGAACATGACTTGGTGTGTTAGCAAGGGCCACACCATGGTACCTTGGAGCTTGAGGGGCTACATTGATATCGGCAAGTTGTTCTTGTAGGAGTTCCCTTTGATCAGGCATTTACAAGACTTCCCAAAGAGATATGTTGGTTTTGGTATTCTTCAAAGAGTCATTAATATTTATAAGGTAAGTATTTGGCTTTTCTTGCATCCTTGGAGGTAGTGAAGAAGTTAGAACTTGATGCATTCTAGGCTTAACAATCTTTCTTTCATTTTGAATTTGATTACGAATGTGACTACTAAGAGGTGATACATTGGGATTCACACCTTGTGACCTTGGAAATACATCACTTAGAGTCACATGTGCTTCGATAACATCTCCCACAACTCTCTTTTTAACTCTTATGTTGTTTACAACTAATGTTCCTTGATTCAACACATAGTCATCTTCTTTTTGAAATTTCATGAGAATAATACCTTGGTTGCTACTTTCTCCATGAGTGTTCACTTGCATGATATGTTATTATTTTGATGTAATGTAAGGAGTGGCTCCTTCTTATGCCACCAAAGCATGGAAACCTTCTCCACCATCATGCCCAAATTGACCTTGAAATTGTCCTCAATGATCCATATGATCTTTTCCTTCAACCAAATTAGTATGGACTGGAACAACAACCCTTGTAGATGGAATAGATTAGGATTATAGGCATTAGACTACCTATTAAAAGATTGTTGACCTTGTCCTTTTCCTTGGTAGTTGTATTGGGTTGGAGGTCTATAAGATTGTTGAGGGTAGTATTAAGGATTGGGTGGAACATTATCATGCAATTAGGCTTGTTTGAGTTGGGATTACAATGACCTAATAATTTCATCCTTATTTATGGCATTATCCACCTTCTTGGGAGTGGTTTTAGGCTTAACATTGGTATTGGGAACTTGTGTTATGCTTGGGGCTTAAACTAAATTATGAGACAATGAAGGCATGGATACTCTTGGAGGTAGTTTCCCATCTTGTATCAAACTATTATCAAATTTAATGGCTATCTCATATGCCTCAGGTAAAGTAAATCCTCCCATTTATTGAAACATTACTACCACATCAATTCAAATAGCTTTGAGATAGGTTGGGAATACAAAGCTTGGAGGAGGACTCATGATAGGTGGTAACCTATGCCATGTTTTTTGAAATATTTCATTAAAATCTACCATGGATTCATTAGGACCTTTCTTAATCACATTCAACTGATGGATTAATGAAGATTGATCACTCTTGTTATCAAACCTACTCACCAATAATTCTCCAAATTCATTCCAATTTGTGATGCAACCACCTTCCAAAGTTATATACCAATCAAGCGCCTTACCCTTCAAGGACATGGCAAGAAATATAATATCTATATTGGTTTGAGTGATATTATGGAAGTTGAAAAAGTTTGAAATGTCCCTAATGTGCTCAAATGGGGTAATAATACCCTCTCAACTAAAATTAGGGAGACTTTTGGTAGCATTGGGAGGGATAGGATCATGTGCAAGAAGGTTAATTGGATTTTAGTTATTGAAGGCTAGGAAAGGATGTCTTATATCCATTTATTATTCCTCTTGATCTAATATTTATTCAGCTTAGTCTTCTTCCTCCTCAAAACCTTATTATTCAAGATCTCTAAAATTTAATAATGGTTCAAGGTGTTGTTCTTCAAGAGGAGTTTTAGGTATGGGGACTTGATTGAAAACTGTACTAGAAGATGATCTAGTGAGGACCATAAAGTACAATGTGAAGGACTTGATATACAACTAGAGATTCTCACCTTTTGGAGTCACCAAATGTTGGATTAGAAACACTTCTTCAATTTTAGGCTTGTCAAGACCAACATTCACCTTGACATGTAAATAATTAGGACCAGTTATCCCATCGAGCATGCCAAAACTATTGTCATCAAATTGTGCAACCTAGGACACTCTATGAAGCTTCCTCAATTTGATACAACATTGAATTATCTCTCAATTTTGTGAAAACTTATAGGAGAGATGAATCTCCAGGATTGAAAGGGTTAGCTCCCTCAATTCTTCTCTAAGTGCCTATCACCTAATCTAATGCTTGTTTATGAAAAGAGTGAAGAGTTTTCATAAAATGGAAACTATGCTATAGAGGTGATCCATGAATAATATATCCCATAGACTATCATACTTATACTAAGCAATAGTGCTTTCTAAGACCAATTCCATACATCAAAAGATCCTAACATAGTGTTTCAATGTGAAGGTAACATGCTTGGGACAATCAAAAAGATACTTTACCTAAGGGGTAGATTACACATCATATATACAATTTAATACTTGAAAGAGAGATTATTACATTCAACACACTTCACATGACATGTTGACATCAGAACCCTTACTTAAATATGAAGGATAAAGGGAGTAAGGATGATATTATCACTTAGCTCCACTATACATCACTCACACACTTAGACAAAATGTTCAAAACTTAGAATTGGACTTGTATTCAAACTTAAAAATCAAATTACAATTTCATTTTATAAGGGCTTCTCCATACCAAAAATGTGGTCCTTTACAATAGCCAGAAATGGCTAAATTTATAGAACTTTGAGGAAGAGAGAGAGAAAGGGAGTCCAAGAGGCACAAGGACAAGTGTCTAAAAATTAAAGTTATTTAAAATGAATTTGGATGAGGAGATGGGGTGAGACATGCAACATAAGGAGAAACAAGTGTCTTTTACAATCATTTAGAACCTATAAAATGTCAAGAAACTCCTTCTTTTGTATAGAAAATTGCCTTCTATGATTAGTCTTCTAAAACTACCTTATGATTGAAACTAATAAAGTTTGATTATTTATCTAAATGTGGGGGTCATTAATAATCTCTCACATGAATTTGAGAGGCTCCTAACCCTTCCTATCATTTTGGCCATGCATGAGTATACTTGGCAGTCTCAAAATAGCTATTTTCCTTTTACCTCCAACACTTGGCACTTTCAAGATATACAAACCTATAGTTTGATATATAAAATAGGATAAAATACATTTGTGAGGAGTGATCACACCATAATTTAAAATAATTTGGCCTTAAAAGGCTCCCAAAATGAATATTCACCATTTCTTCTAAGTCCTCACTAGCTGGCTCACTAGACTGGCTAAAAAAAATGAATTGGGAGGCACACTTATAATCTTATTCACTTGATCTAATGAACATATATACTTATAAAATGTCCTAATTTTACTTATAAAAGTGATTTCATCTCCTGAAAGTCCACCATGCATGAAAAACACAAAAAATGGTTAAAATAAGCCCTATTTTCCTCTTTTCATATAGTTCTATATAATCCAAGACTATGACTGTGATCTTCATGGAGTTTTAAACAACATATCTTCATCATTTAGGGTCAAATTCGTTCATATAGATGTACTTTGAGCCTCATTTCTCCATTCAAGTCCTTATGGAGGGTTTGCAAGGGTTTTGGAGTGATTTTCATTCTTAGAATTCATTCATAGCCATGGCATGTTAGAATTTTGATAAAATTCCACTTATGGCTCCTAAATTACCTCTTGAAACTTGTTTGAAAGGATCAAGGTCCCATGAAAATCTTGGTGAAAGTTCTAAGCATTTAAATTTGACATTCAAGTTCATTTCTTGCTTCCTAGTGGGGTCCAAATGCTTCCTAAGCCACAAATGGATTCTTATAGACTTTATTTGAAAAATAAAGGTTGTAAAATTTATATATATACCCTAAAAAATTCCTCCAACCATTATAATATATTTCCAAAATATTGAAATGGAAATTGACCCCTATTTGGTTTTAGACCTAAGCCGTGCTAATAGGCCTACCTACATCTTTGAGATCCTCTTGACCCTCCAATGGTTATCTTTGTAATGTGATGGATTTAATACACCAAAAATACCTCTTAAAATATGTATTTATCACTTGTAAATCATATTTTAGGTTGAAAATATACATGAGCTCCAATTTGGCTTCTAGCCCTAAGGCTTTCCTTCACACTTGACTGCAACCTTTGTTATGTAGGGTACCTTGTTTAATTTAAATCATTATATAAAGTTTTATTATGTTCTTCCATGTGTCCCAAAACTTATATAACCTTTATTTGGCCTTTATTTTCCTTGAGATCATCAATTCATCACTTTTCCACAAAACTACCATTCTTGTGCATGGACTGCCCCTGCTCTGAGACACAATAGACAGTATTAGGCCTATTTGGTTAGAAAAATTGATCATTTTATAATATATATAGGTTATTAATGACCAAATTTACCAAAGGGTTTGGTCTAATTCCATGTTTAAGAGGTTTAACAATCCCAATTTCTTAAAAAAATGGGTTAAAAACCTTGTTTTTGCATGTTCTTGTTCAAACATTCTCATGAATGCTCTTTCCAACCCTATTTTATGCATATAATATGTTAATACATGTTCCTTACCCTCATTTAATGCTTTTATAACCTAGGAATCTACTCAAAACCTCTCTCCTAAGTGGAATCCCCAAGTTCATCTCTTGGAACAAGGTTTTCCCAACCCTGCATGTACGGATTGAGTCCATTTTGCATATGAGAAAAGCATCTTGGGTGGATTTAGGATGTCTTTGAAATATAATTTCCTTCATTTGGTAATTATTAATCCATATCACCTTATTTTAAACTCTCCTTCCCTTCTTTAGGCTTTTTTTATGATCTAAAGTTTCTTTTATGTTTATTAGTTATTAGTTTGCTTATATTTGTCTTTTTTTAATAATATGTTGGTTCATGGGAAAATTAATTTAATACAATAAACACCTATGAAAATCTTATAAATATTTACACATTATTTTTAAAAATGATTTGGAATAATATAATATAATTTTTGGTATGTGAAAAGGCTTTTGTTATGATATAATTTTTATTATTATTTCTCATTCCTAGAGCCTTCAACAGTATCAAAGCATGGTTTGTTAAAGCATGGTGAATATGGGAAAGGCAAGATTGGAATATTGCATTGGTAGAAGGTATGCCCTAGAAAATTAAATTTGGTTGGTTTAATATTGAAAAGTTGAAAAATTAAATATTTAATTTTTCAAATATATGTTACATTGCTTATAGTAAATTTGAAAGAAATCCATGTGAGTATATGAAATGTTTTTCACTTCTATTGGAAGTGATCTACTCAGTATTTAATATCATTTTTGAGTTTTTGGAGATCAAAATCAATATCCAAGGCATCTCAAAAAAAATTCAAAGCTAAAAAATTGATTTATACGGCCCATAATTGTTGTAGTACGGCCTCCATTTGCATTTGTATGGCTACCAAATTTTGTTTCCAACATTCTTCTCATATTTGACCCCTGTCTCACTCTCCAAATGAAAAAATAACCCATAAAATGCTTATGAGATGACACCTAGGCAAAAATTTTGAGTTGTACGACCTCTATATTCACTTGTACGACCTACTCAATGCCCAGGGTTTTTTAAAAATTCATTTTCTTGATTAAATTCCATGATAATTATTTTAATCTGAGACAAAATCCTCAGTTGTATGGATTGTATAGATTTTGTATGGCCTAGAATGATATGGAAAGGGTTTCATAATTTATTTACAGTAGAAATAGCATTGGAAGTCTGAACATGGTGTTGGAAGCGTGAGAAGAATTAAAAATTTTGACTTTGCAAAGTTTGTTTAATATTGTTAATCATAAATTTAGGGTTCTAGTGGGTCCCATCAAAATCAAGACAAAGGATTTAATTTTCTTACTTGGAAATTTCCTAGATGAATCAGATTGTATAATCCATGTAATGTTTTTTTAATTATTCATAGAGCAAAAATCAAATTTATATATAAGATTCTATCTTTATAGACTTGTAAATGCTCATAGAGCACTTGAAAGAGGTTATTTTCTTTAATGGTATGTAACAAATGGGTCAAGAGTTCAAATCTTTCCTTTTGAGAGAATATTTTTTTGAAGAATCTTTTAAAGTAATATTCCTTTTGTACTTCGAGATATAAGGATGTAAGTCACGTACATTTATGACACTTTTGAATTTCTTTGTTGAGTCATAATTTTTATGTAAAGGTGATCATGTGACTAGGAAATCTTCATGGTTTACAACATTACAGATGCATTGGAATGATCAAAGTTCTATTTTGGAGATTCTTTGTATGATTTTTGCACATAAATGTATTACAAATGATGTATCAACGTGTATTCTTGGTTGAAATCGACATCTTAAAAATGCAAGTTTTTTCCTATTTAATTATGTTCATATTCTCAAAGAACATATAGTTCATCACAAGTCCCAAGATCATTTGTAAAATGGAAGTTATTTCAAAGGTAAAGGCAAAAGCTTGATAACATTCCTTACTTTTCTGCATCATGGCTAAAATTGTGAGCCTCATTTCTAACACGGGATGAGTAACTCCTAAGAATTATAAATAATGGTCAATGAACATGGAAAACACATTAATCTTAAATGAGTTATGGGAAGTTGTTGAAAAACAACCAACATTACCCACTGAATCCATAAAATAAAACTTGCATAATTTCACAAAAGGGATCGACAAGCTCTTACATTGTTAAAATCCACTTGTAGTACACAAGTCATAATTCACATCGAAGCTATCAAAACTGAAGCATGGAAATATCTAAAATACTTTTATGATAAACAACCTTCTTACAAAAAAATTAATCTCCTTATGTAGTTGCTCAACACTAAACTATTTGATGATGAAGATGTTTTGGAATATGTGTCACGTATTAAGAATTTGAAACATGAATATAACACTACTGGCAGGAAAATTGAAGATGAAATGTTGATTTCTATTATTTTGAATGACCTTAGTTCTAGCTACAAAAACTTTCTTGAGATGTTATATCTTAGTGATAAGCTTCAAAAATGTACCTTTGATTCTATTTATGAGTTGCTCACTCAACATGAGCAACAATTTACAAAGAAAAAAGACAAACATACTAAGGAGGCACACTATTCCAAAACAAGAAATCCATTATATGAGCCCAATAGAAGAAAGAAATATAAACACTCTTATAGGCACACTTCTTGGCATAAGTATCATTCTGGTTCATCATGACATCAACATCATTCTTCACACAGAGATCATTCAGGCTCTCCAAAGCATAGACATCATTCTAGTTCTCTAAAGCATGAGCATCACCATAAACATTCACATGGACATAAGCACAAGCACAGGCATTCTTCTTCATGTGGTTATTATTCCTCTAGTTCTAGTAGATGTGAGAATATATACTATAATTGTGGTGGTATAGGACATCTTTCTATAGAGTGCCCCTCTAAAAGGAGGTCCTCTGGATATCAGCAGAAGCCAGAAGCAAACATTATTGATCACTCCAGTCACTCTAGTCACTCTTCTAGATATTCTTCTACATCTTATGACGGATGGGAAGAATATGAAGTTATATGCTCCACAGTTGATGACTATATATTTTGAGCTGGTCACACACCCATCTTGTGTAAGCTACAAGGCTCAAGATTAGGATTTGATGTAGTAGCATTTTTTGGCTTGTTTACTTTACTTTCATAGATTTAGTGTTTCTATGAACTTTGATGTGGAGCATTTTAATGATTTATAATTGGTTTATTTATTTCACAACTTGTCACCTCTCACCTGATAAGGGGAGAATATATTGCATATTGGTTTTTTGATCAATCATCGATGATGTATGATATGAGTCAACATTATGTTACTAGCATTGTTAGTGCTGAGCAAAGGCCTACAAGAGATATTGGTGATTATTAGGCATTAATTGAGATATGCCATACACAGTACAAAGGGAAGTCACTTGTTGGAAGAATTATATGTGAAGGTTGATGTGTTTGGATAGTGCATGATCATGTTATACTATAGTGTGGGGATGATCAAGATGTGATCAGTCTAGGGTGCACAAGCATACCAGTTGTAGTTGTGGTAGAGTATACTTGGATGACTCATAGTTCTTTGCTCTATTATTTATATTCCCATTTGGATCAAGGGGGAGTTTTTTGGATTATTTTTTATGGTCCAAAGTTTCTTATATGTTTATTAGTTATTAGTTTGCTTATATTTATCTTGTATTAATAATATGTTGGTTCACGGGAAAGTTGGTTGAATCCTGTAACCACCAGTGAAAAGCCTATAAATTTTTTCATGTGCTTTATAAAAAGGATTAAAAATAATATAATAAAATTTTTGGTGTGTGAAAATGCTTTTGTCATGATATAATTTTTATTGTCATTTCCTATTCCTGGAGCCTTCATAAGCATCAACCTCTCAACATGTCCTTCTCTTGCTTATGCCCCTATCTAATTATGATAGTGAATACGGGTACTCTTTTTTTGTGCCTTTCTTTTGAGGTTTTGACCAAGGTTTATAAACATTATATATTTCCATTTAACTCGCTCTCATATGCCAATATGAGCAATTCTTCTAAACTTAGCATCTTGGCCTATTAGGCCTCCCAATTGTTCACTATCCTTTTGGACTGAGATAGCCCTAGGACCTTACCTATAGGTGAGTTTAGGGTGATATTAGCATGATGTTAACCTTTATTCATGATTTATAAACTTATTTAGGTTCCCTAAATCATTAGGTTTGTCATTGATATCTTTTTTAAACCTAAAAGTGCCTCAAGACTCTTGCAAGGTCCATCACCTTACTCCACAATCTACTCGGCTATAGAAGGTCATTTTCCATTCATTTTGGGCCTATATGTACCTTTTAGGGAAAGATAGACTTGATCATGGTGCTTGATGATGCTTTGGAGGTAGTTTTTTATTCAAAAACTATCAACTTTATTCACCTTTACTTCAAGCTATACCTATTTCACCAACTTTACCCTTTATGCCTATAGGTGACTATCACAGTCATGTGTATGGATAAAGAAGTATGCATTAGGGTTTCAAAACATTGTATTTTTCCTTTTATCATGGCCCTTGGAATTTTAAATCATCATTTGAAATATTAGAATCATTTAACTTGATAACATAGTCCAAGATCACCAAAATAGGATGCAAGGTTGACTTTTTTATTAATGCCCTGTAGACAATATTGCTTTGCTTTAGTGACTTTTAACCATCTTTAGGCTTTGCAACATCTAACCTCCACTCATATTTAGCTTCTCAAAATTGGTAAAACTATTATAGGTGGATAGGGATACCAAACTGTCTAATTTGAAAACTTGGATCACCTAGCAAGTGGATTTTTTGAGGTCCTCAAAAACCTTCAAGGCCTCTATTTGACATTTTCAAGGTAAATAGGCCTAAGTACAGTCCAAAGTTACAATTGATAATTTGAAACCTTTTTTCCAATATTAGGATTATCAATAGGTCTATCTAAGCCTTTAATAGCAAGGAGATTTAAATTAGATTGACCAATGTTTTTAAAAACTTCTATAAGGCATATTTGCATATTAGATGTAGATGGTCATCTCCTTTAGACAAGTAGGATTGAGAATAATCTTCAATTTTACAAGTTTGAAGTACCTACATGCTTCCATCAACTTGTCAATGTACATTAATGGTCCCAAGAGATTAAGAACCATTTCAAACCTTCAAACTCACACTTTTGATGTTAGCATGCTCTTGTAGGTGGAGTTTTATGACTGATACATTTAAGGAAATCCTAAAATGGCAAGGAACATGCAAGGAATGCCTTTAAAACACCTCAAAGGCAATTTTAAAAACTTTAATTCTCATCTTACACTAGGATTGTTTTCAAAAAAACATCAAAACATCATCTCTAGTGTGAAGGAAACATTTTCAAAGCAATGGGATCACTGTGAATGCAAACTAGCCATTTTGTAAGCCTAAAAGAGGCTTTCTCACAAAAATGAACTCTAAAAAATAATAATAAGCATGGAAACATCTTTAAAATCATATGGAGGAACCTAAAAAACATAAATCCATTAATCCAAAATAAGAAAATCTAAAACAAGCTCAAACAGTGACCCCTTCATGGTTAAACATGCATAAAAAGATGCTTGGGATAAAACTGATGGTTCATAAATGATAATGAACCTAATATTAAGTTATTATTATGAAATTGAATTAAACTCAAATTATATCTACCCTGAGAATCACTCCTCCCAATTCCTCATGTATGACCCATGCCAAGTACATGAAGTTGCTCTTTCTTTGCTTGCCAAGTGAAAATGGAAGAAAACAAGTTTTATATGAAACCTTTTGCATTATTATTTAAAAAAATGAATTTAAATGGATTATGAGATTTTAATATTTACTATTACCACATTTTTAGTTGATGGTGGACTTGATAAGTCTATACAAGTGCCCAATAGCTCTTATTTTTTAGGGAAAATTGCCATCCACTAAACATAACTAATTATTTCCTAAAAAATAAATATTATTGACATGATATTTACATTATCCATGTTTGAACTCACTTTGGTGTCAAATTTAATTTCATGAAAATTTGTACAAGTCATTAAATGGGCTAAAATATGACCAAAAGGCCCCTTTTTCCACATAAGACAAGACCTATGACTAAATTATGACTTGTATATATATTAAAACATTTTTAGGACCACATTATGGTATTTTCAACACCATTTGACACTTTTAATACCTTTTACCAGGGTTGACCAACCTTTGACTCAAGTTGACTAGCCTAATACATAAGGGGTGAACCTCAACAAGGACTAGGGAGAGGATGAGTAAGATAATAAACTAACATGAAACCCTATAAGACACATATGAACCTTCTTAAAAGTTTAAAAATAGTAAGGATTGACCCAAATTTTACTTGGGGTCAAATTTGGTCAATAGTGACCATTTGAATCACACGTCACTTCAACAAAAAAATAATTATGAGCATTAAATAAGGTGGTGGAAATGACACAAAGATACACAATAAATGCATTTATAACATAGTGTTTTTCAAATATCTCATATATGTTAGTATAATTTGACAAATCAAGGCATCACCTAGCCATAAAATATGCATCAATAATGATGGATGGCCTAGATGTGTATAAAAGGGTGAAGAGCATAAGGCTCAAGGTTACAAAAATTTGGAATATCATTAAGATTACCAAAATATTGGTCAAAAGAGTTGTAGAGAAAGAAGAAAATGGTAAATTGAAGATCTAGACAAGTCACCACTCATGTTTCCATTGATGATAAGTGAAGCTCAGAGTTGAGGAGTACAGTCATAGATCCATGAATATAGAAGTGTCGACCACCATTTAGGGCCTAGGCAAGCCACATCTTCCAAGGTTTAATACCAATCAGTTTAAAATGGTATAGAAGCCAAAAATGCCAATCTCCATGTAGGCATACCTAAAACCCAAGCAAGTTTGAATAATCAAGGAAATGATGACTACAAAAACTAAGGTACAACCCACTGATGTAGTTAGCATCATAGTGGTTGACATCAAGACGTTAACAAAGATCTCATACCAAGTCATGTAGTTCCCCCTAAAGTACTAATAGGGGAAGAAACATGATCTTTCATGCATAACTATAAACTAAAATAATATAAACACCAACATCAAGTCGCCTACAAGAGTTTGTAGAGGCTTGGATGGTTGATATGGAGCACAAGATGTCATAGGGTGATACCATGTTTGATGTCTTAATTAGAGACAAGTTAATAGCTTCCATTGCAGCTCAACTCTACGAGTTGCTTTATTTTATGAATCCAAATGAGTTGGTGCAATTCCTATTATCACATTTTTATGAGGACTACAATCTATTTTGTTGGTCAGTGCATGAATATCTCAATGCAACTAATTAAAAAAATTACAAGGCTCCCTAATATGGCTAGAGACATCCACCAGTTAATGAGCAACAAGAAAGAAGTGGATCACATCATGTAGCTCCTCAAATATTATAAAGGGGGCTTTGTATTCCCCCTTAAGGATTGCAAGGATCTAGGAATGAGGGTGGATTTATACCTTGTTTATGCAAAACTATGCTCAGGAGGGTGATGGACCAATATTTCCAAAACTTACCTTTGCATCGCATATCATCTGACATAAGGAAAAAAATTGAAGATCACCAAATTCATCATGGATGAATTTGTGAATAACACCCTCAATTGCCACAGTGCCAAGGGAACTTTTAGATGGGGTTCCATCTTCATCTTAATCATCATGGAAAAAATCAAGATACCAGACAGGGAAGGGAATAACCTTTGTATTTTCCCTAAGCATCATGACTCCCTAGTGCAGAAGTATAAAGACTTCACCTCTCCTTATTTCAATTCCAAGTATAAATCATCCATGTTAAAGTGGTGTGATCACCACATAGAGGCCTTTGAGCATGAATGGTGCCTTCCCCAGGGACTCTTTTAGAGTTTGTATGCAATGGTTACCTTCACCATCATGCAACACTAATGCATAATGCACCTAGATCTGAATGATGTAAATAGGTCCAAATGGTTGAAGCTTCCATTCACCTTCCTAGATAAATACTTTAGAGAGGTACTATACCAGATTCTCAATGTGTAGTAGATCAAAATTCTAGTTAAGGAGCTAGACATGGAGAGATGAAGGGTCAGGCACTAGTTCACTCACATTGATGGGATAGACACTAAGGATGAGGAAGATGAGTCAAATCACCCTAAGATTGATCCTATCATCATAGTAAACATAGTTGACTACATCTATAGGCTCTAATATGAGATGAAGTTGAGAAAGAAGGTAGCCTAGACATCTAATGTAGCAAAAATCACCAATCCCCCTATTTAGGTTGGTGATGATGGAACCCTAGAACCAACAGAGATGAAGTCCCCAAAGAAGAAGAGAGAGACCTTAGAATAAATTAAGGATCACTTAAGGAAGAAGATCATCATAGATGAGGTACCTTCTTCTCCCACCTCATCAAATAAGTTCATGAAGACCATACCAAAGACCTACCCCAGTGCATGGAAAAAGAAGGGTTAAGCGTAGATCCTAATATCCAAGGCAATGCTATTTGACATCAAAAAGGTGGGGGAAGAGGGGTTGAAAGAAGAAGGATTTAGAGGGGGAACTTACATTGTGCCTGAAGAGGAAGAATACTAATCTAAAGAAATAACTCCATCCTCACCACCTTAACCTTTGCCAACGAAGTGGAAATGTAAATTAAGGTTGCCTAATCAAGTAGTGAGGTAAAAGGCACAAAAGTTAAAGGAGTATAAGAAATAAATGGCCAAGGCAAGAGTGTTGAAGGGGTTCATTTAGATGGTAGAGGCTAAGATGTAGAAATAAATAGAGTACCTGGCCGAGTAGCTAGCACATAAGTGGAAGGACATGGGCCTAAACTAAGGGCATATTGATAAAGTGCTAAGGTTATACCACAAGCATGAAGCCATGAAGTCTAAGGGCATGTCCCAAGTGAAGATCTATTAGTTTAAGGCCAAGGAGATGAAATAACATGAAATAAAATGCATTGTGCAAGCCATGCATAGGAAGGTTGAGAAGGATAGGGCTAAGGTAGAAGAAAAAATAAAGACCTAAGAAAAAGAGGCCAGGAGAAGAGAAGGTGAATAAAAACTATCCCAAGATTAAAGGGTAAAAATGATGGAGGAGAGAGAAAAGTGAAATGTTATCATTATCGTGTAACCTTTAATAGAAAAATCAATGACAAAAGAGGCACCTAACACCTCCACTAGAATAGTAGAGGAAGTTGCACAATAGGTGCACTTGAGTTTCAAAGGGGTACCTGAAGATAAAGAAGGTGATACTAGTTCCCTAACAAAATAACTAAGATAAGAAATGGATGAGGGGGAAAAGTTTGTAGATGAACCTCCATAAGAAAAAGATCCAGATGGTGCACTTAGCACCTCCACCAATATAGTATATGAAGCTACACAATAGGTGTGCCTAGGTTCTAAAGGGGCACTTGAAGATAAAGAAGGTGATACTGGTGTCGTAACTTAACAAGTGAGAAGATAAATGGATGAGGTGGAAAGGTCCATAGATGAACCCCCATAATAAAAATAGTAAGATGGCACACCTATCACTAAGGAATAAGAAGACAAAGAAGGGGAAAAAGATAAAGAAGGGGAAGAAATTGACGAAGAAGGCATTGGTTTAGACACTAGTGCCATCTAAGAGGAGGAATTAGGAGAGCATGAGGATTTTATGACTAAAAATAGAGAAAGGGTGTAATAGGAGTTTTGGGGGGATGATGAATTCTACTTGGTGGATTGCATCCCTCCAAGAACTGTTATGACCCTAATGTGCTGATAGGTTTCATGGGTGTTAGATTGCTATATGGATGAGCCTAAGTTTGAGGTTCTAACCAAGGAAATATGGAGTGACAAAAAGCTAGAGAGAGGGCATGACTACCATCTTCTAAATCCCCATGACATGAATCTCATACACTCAGCCAATTCCCTTATAAATATGGCATATTTTGTGGTACATAAGAACATAATCAATGATGTTCATGCCTATAGTTGGAAAAAGATTGCGCAAAGGGCTAAGAGAGAGATTAGAGCAACATAGTTCAAGATCAAATAGTTAAATGAGTGCATATAAGAGGTAGATCCATGCTTCTTGGATGGTGTGAATACCTTAGGAATGAGTGAAGTAAACTAAGTTTGCGCCCTAGTAGAACATATGCTATTGTACTTAAAACTAGCACTTGAGGAGCAAGATGACCCTGATGAGGCCATAAAATGGGAGTTGAATAAACATCTCAATTGGGTGGACATCTTTGTTAAATTAGAGGAGCAAGTGGAGGAGGATAATATAGTATTTTATAACTTTTCCACTCAGGATGAAGTTAGTGATGCATGCCTTGAGAAGGTGAAGGAGGAAAAGGATAGCTTACTCCAACACTCCTTCATGGTAAGTAAGGTTGAGCATGTGCAATTAATGGCACAAGTAAACATGCTTAGCATAATATTAAAGACCCAAGAGTAAGACATGGAGACCCTATTTTGTGCCTTATAAACAAAGGCAAGTGAACAAGAGGGTATTTTAGATGGCAAGGTAAAGCATGCAAAGGAAAGGTTGGAAGCCATCCATGGAAAGCTTGAAATAATGGATGTAGCAGCTTTTGAATCTACTTCCACTAAAATTGATATTACCATTGAATAAATCAAGCTCACCATACAAGTCTTTGAGAACTTCGGAATTATAGCTTGGCATGCTTGAATTTTGTGCACTCAAGGCACTGACAGACTAGTCTAAGGCAAACTAGAAAATTTGTATGGGGTAAATGTTGGCCCCTTTTTTATTCCAAATGGTGGACCCATGCCAACATGGAAACCCTCAGTGAAAGGCAATCATATGGAGTGATTTCCCATTTTTATGATTTTATGCCAACTAGAAAAATCTTGCATATCTTATACCTGCTGGTAAGGCAATTGCTTGGCACCTAGTTTCATAGGAAAATCTCATCAAGTACTTACACATGGCAGATAAAACACAAAGGTGGTAGAGTTATGGATTTGGTATAATTATCACTCCAAACAACACCTCAATACTCAGCATGCACCCCTCCACCCTGGCAAAAAGATGCCTTTGCTCTTATAAAACCAAGCGTGGGCTAAGGTGAGAGTAGAAGCAAAAAAGTATAGTGATGCTCTGAAGGATTGAAACCAAAATATGTCTTAGTTTATATTTTATTTTGAATCCAATAAAAAACCAACATTGTATCACCTAATTTTTTTTGTGAGCCTCTAGGCACTAGTAGTTTAGTGTTGAGCATGAGGCTCTATTTTATACTATGAACTCTATATATTGAACCTCTCGATTAATGAAAGGATGATATTGAGCCCTATTGGGAGTTGACCTACTGGGCATGAGTTCAGTTTTCATGGATAAAATTGGTTTATATCTTGTAAACATAATGGAATAATTGGTGTAATTTGGATTAGTTGTAATTTGAAGGGTTGCTTCAAGTTACTAATATTGACCGTATGTTATATAGTAACTTTAAGGTACTTGTGAACATCAAAAAAGTGTCAAAACTAAAATGCAATTAATCCTTACCCTCTCCCATACCTAGGTGTTCTTAAACCTACTATCCTTAAGGATTATGCTATGAAAAGATGGTAACTAAACCTAATGGAGAGTTGTGCCACCATGGCTAGAATTGAACCCTTCAAATAGGCATGTGCCTATTAGCCTTACCCAATATAGCCTCATGCTAATAGATCTTTTCATCACATCTTGATCATGACTAAATCCCTTTCCTAACCAAGTTTTACCATGTACCAACTAGCCAATGTGGGCCCTAGTTCTTTCACTATTATGCTTTGAGTGAGCACACAAGGCTTGCACCTCATGTGAAATTAATGCCAGTGTAATAGTGTGTTAAATTTTATGAGCCACTGACCCCCTTAAGACTTGTGCCTAGTTGTAACAAGCATGGATTACTTGTTAAGTATGTGACTAATCCAATGGGTCACTAACAATAGATTTAGACTTGCTTAAGGGATGCTTATTCAAATTGAGACTAAAAGTCTACAATAGATGTATCATGATCAAAAAGGTAGATTCCCCAAACATCTTGGTGATATGAGTAGAGGAAAATCCCAACATCCCAAATTGCATAGATCATGTATATGTGTATGCATATATCACACTCACAAGATGTGTGAAACACATGTCTATAGGAAATGGTGATATGTCATATACCAACATGGAAATAAAAACATATATTCTAAGGAGATAATAGGATATGTGAATGTTGAACATATTTTGCATTTTTTAAATCTTTTTAGGGTATTTTTTTGAATATGTGAAATGAAAATACTATCCTATGATTGCATTATATATCACCACTATGAACATGGTGTAATAAATTGGTGACATTGTCGTGGAGTATGTATAGGTGCAATATAATTCATTGTAATATATGTGATTTTTTGCATATGTAAAATAGGACTTTGTGGTTTTGAAGTAGAACTATTAGCAGTAGGGGTTCATGGAACCCATAATTGAGTGCGTTGTGGTTTGTCTTTTTCTCTTTTATGGCACAATTTTTATGTGACCCTCATTCTTATATTTATGAATTTGGTTTTGCAATGTTTGATAGTAACTTGTATGATGGCCAATTATCTAATGATACATAGAATATGGAAACCCTTTTTAATAATAATTCTATTACTTGATCTATGTCTATTAGAAGCTAAAGATATAATGTTATATTCAAGTAACATGGAAAGTATTGTGTATGTAGTATCCTAGATTGTTATGATCTATAGAATCTAATGTGTAATATTGTGAGAGACCACATTATTTAAATGGCATATCTACATTTGACCCTTATATGGTTGACCTAATCGGTGAAGCTAAGAGGGGTGTATGGAATAACATTCTTTACATGTTCATCTACCATTTTTTCTTTGCCCTTATCTGGATTTGGTTATGTATCCTATATAGGTGAGTTTATCTTATATGCACCAAGACTTTTAGGTTCAAATAGGTTATTTGAAAGATGTTCAAGTGGATAAAAATTAACTTTTCATTCTCATATATCATATCATGGGCTAGATCATCATCACTATCATAACAATATGAAACATGGCCATATTTCTACTCAATGTTGACCAATAAAGGAAGCTCAAATATTGGAGGTACTTACAATTTTTATATTATTGGCTCATTTTTTATTGGTTATTGTTCTTGAGGTACATCTATGTGCACTTTAGTGTTTGGTGCCTTATCTACATTTAGAGATAATAGAGATATTGTACTTGACTTTCTACCTCATAATTTTAGATATTCTCAAGAGGAATACATTATATAGGTGGTACTACCCTAGGAATTCTCTCTTTATCATAATGTATCATTTTATATAATTTTAAGGGTTCATCATCAATAGGCATCATCAATAAATCATCATTATGTATGAATTTTATGAATCAATGTAAAGTAGATGGGGTAGCCTCTATTATGTGTATCCAAGGTCTACCCAAAATTAAATTATAATTTAATGATTGTGACATTACTTGGAAAGTGTTTGGGATCATTTTTGTCATGATTGTTACATCAAAAATGATTTGGCCAATCAAAGGGCTATGTAAATTATCAATTCCCTTAATATTAATCATTGAATTTTGTATAAGTTTAGTGATAATACCCATGGTGGTTAAGAAATTTGTGTTACAAATTTTTAATGCCAATCCATTTTCAATAAGCACCCTTTTGATACCCTTATTATGCATAGTTACTTGTATAAACAAAGGTAACTCTTGTTTAATAACATATTTAGATGGTAATTTTGTTGTATCAAAGGTGATCAATTTTACATTAATTTTGAGCTTGCCTGATATCCACAAAGTAAGCTAGCTCAATATCACTTGGAACTCGGGTTTCACGTAATGCCTCATATATGATATCCTTATAGATAGTAGATTGTTTTAAAAGTTCAAGGATGGAAATATTAGCATGTGTGTTACTCAATTGATTAATGTGGTCATATCCCTTGGATGTTTTGACAATATTTGTCTTAGGAATCACATGTTTTATATTGACATGTGGTAGATTAGGTTGAATACCTTTTAATTTTTGAGTAGTGACATCTTGGACTGTGGAATCCTATGAAATCAAAAATCAAAATAGAAAATAAAGGAACCCTCAATCAAAATATAAGGTTTTATGGATGAAAGGTGTATTAATGAAATTTTTACCCTAAAATATAGATATGGGGGAATCTAGGGTTAAATGGGTAGAGATAGCCTAGAGCATAAGGATGGTAGACTATTTTTAAAGCAGGATAATTATTTTTAAAACTTAGAACATATAATAAATTTATTATGCTAGGATATGATAAAAATAGAAAGTATAATTATGTTAGATATTAAAATAACAATTAAAATAAGATACTTAGTTGGTTATGATGTTGATACATATCTTAATCTAGAACAGGTAGAAAGTGGACTAGATCTAGATTTTGGAATAGTCCCCTGATTCTATATATTATGTATTTATAACCATAGATAATTGTGTCAAATTGGAATAGTTATATTGAAACTACTATCCAAATTCAATGTAGGTGTTCAGTTTAGAATACCTAGGGAAACTAGCTATGACCACCTAGATGCTTTTGGGTTCTTTGTCACCTTCACTCTGGTGTATTATGATCTAGGTCATGGATTGTCACTCCTTATCAAAAAGTAAAATACTTGTTTTTCATCTTCATATTAGCTATGGTGAAAATGGGTTAGTGGGCACATGGTTTCAAGCTTCCCTAAAAAACCCTATATAAATCAATATTGCCTACATATCTAATACTTTGAAGAGGGCCTCAAAATTATCTAGTTATCTTATATGAGTTGTCTTGTGTGTGAATCATGTAATATGTGATAAGCAAGTACAATAGTGACCTAGATTTTAACTCAAAAAATATAACTCTTACATTATTCCTTTAGTACTTTTCACTTGTAGTTATATTTTCCCTATGAATTTTATGGAAATAAGAGAAAATATGGAATATTTGCTCACTTGAGTGCTTTATATAACATTTTTTATAAGTTTCCCTTATTTCTCTAATTATTTTATAGGTGACGAATGAATGAGGGTTTATCTTATATTTATACCAATTCATTTGGATAATATATCACATTAAAACACATACTATCATTGGTATACATTTCATTTGTAAATTATATAAATTTAGGGAACTAGACACTTATGTCAATGTAGGTGTATGACTGGGATGTAAGTGTCTAGGTAGTTATAAAATAGGTGTAAGCACATAACTTGTAGAGATGAAAGATAAGCAAGCTTATAAAATTTTGGTTATGATATCATGTATGAGTCATTAGAATAACTTAGTTCACACGAAGAGATAAGTAAGTAAGCACAAATATATAGTTTAGATATGGTGATGTTTCAGTTAATTTCACTCATTTATTAATTTTGAAGTAATGAAACTAGTAATAGGGTGTGTAGAAGAATACCTGGTAAAGTACATGTGTGATCCATATGATGGCAATAACTCCTCTTTGGCTTGGAAGGAATAACCTACAAATAAGAAAGAACCAAACAAAACTTGTTTGTTAGACAAAGATGAATGGTGGATTGCGTATCATATGCTAGATCCAAGAAGCAAAAGCTTACTAGGATGGTTATCAATCCACTCCCTGATAAAAATAAATTTGATAAAGGAGTAAAATATACTTGCATCTAATAACAAGAAAGTAAATGTTATACAAGAAGGAAATAAAATACTTGTTCCATAAAATGATTAAATATCATAAAAGCAGGTTAATACTTATGCTAGGGAAATTAGTATCGAGTCAAAAAATTAGAATAGGTTCTATGATCATGTAGAAATAGATAAAATTAGGTTTGATTGGGGTTAAGGGTATGAAAATAACTTACTAGATTTTTATGCCATAGTTAACCAGTGATGGTCGGGTGAATCAGTTATAGTTGGGATAATTGACGACAATTGGGTAACTAGCGATAGTTGAGGTAACCGTCGGTAGTTGGGCTAACTATAGGTAGTTGCCTATGTGTTCTGAGAGGATATTGATGTGGAGTTGTAGAATGTTGAATAGGTAGGAAAGAGTTTTGATATAGGTCTATGGGATGGAGAATAAGATGTTAATAGGTCTAGCTAGGGTAGGGAGGTTATAAATAAGATGAAATAATGAAAATAAGCATAAGATACTTGTAACTTGATAGTGGAGGGTTGAGGCAATTTGGCTAGAGTGATGGTACTTTAGCTTTCAAAGGTGATGTGGATAGAGGTTCAAGTCTCCAATGTTATGTCTTGATTTTTGAAGGGATGTTGGGTACTTGCATAAGAAAATATGATAGCTTGGACATGAATTTTTTGTGGATTATAGATCCAGTTTACTTCTTCCTCTTCTCCTTATATAGGATGAAGTTGTTAATTAGGATGGAGAAAGTTACTAATTTGATAGGGGAATAAAGGTTCCAATTTATGATATTTTAAATTTGATTTGCTTCACATAAGGAATTTGTTAAATTGTGTAATGTTTATCTTACACCCAACTAGTAATTTCTTTAAAGAAAGTTTAGGGACCTGACCATCGATGGTTAGGCTAACCATTAATGGTTAGGTTAACCATCGATAGTTGATGGGGACAAAATAAAATGAGTTAAAGTAAGTTGAATTAAATGGTTTAGTTAAATGTGTTAATTTAGGGGTTAATTTAGTAAATGAGTCTAATTGACTAGGTGGTCCACTAGATGTGAAGTCAGGCAAGGGTTAAAGAGGCAATTTCACATCAAAAGCTCTCATGTGTAGTTTTTGAGTGTATAAATTTTGCCACTTTTTATTATGCATCTTTGATCTAACAAGCTATAAAAAAAATAGATATCTGGTCAAGGTCAGGTTACCCCAAGTATGGGAGGGGTGTTCCCCCTCAAATCAGGGGTTGATGAGGTGAAAGCAAAATTAGGTTGGGGTTTGATAAATGGTAAGTTGGTAGTCATGAGGTAGGTCATATAAAAAAAGGGTTGGGAATTTGAGATACAAATTTTCACACAAAATATCACTAAGAGTGATAGTTAAGATTGTGCAAAGACTAAAGTTGCCAATATTGGTAAAAATAAAGTCAATTTTAGAGGGACATATGGTAGGGGTGATGGGTCCACAACATTGGTCATAGCTGATCAGGTCAAGCCTATCAAGCCATCTATATAGCATTGATGTTGGTCATAAGTATCTAGGGTAAGAAATGCTCTCATGAAATAACATAGTTAGTTAGGTCATGCACAAGGTGGTGCAAGGTTCAAAATTTTAACATGGCAAGGTTAGTCAGTGTAGTCAAAATGACCATGCAAACTCATTTCAAAACATGCAAATGGTCTAGGTCAAAAATGACCAACATTGAGGTAGACATGGGGTAATATTTGGTAGGTTGGGTGTGGGTTGATAGGGGATGGCTGAGTTGACTCCATATGTACTAGGCAAGTGGAAACTGCCTACATAGTTTCATGGACATGAAATCCAAAAAGAGCTCCAAGCTAAATGTAGTTATTTACAAAAGTTTAGATTTGAAGTAGGTTTTATTTATTGAAAAAATGGGTAAAAGGCTAAGGGATCCAACCATTGATGGTTAGGGTTACCCCTAGGATTGACCGTCGATATTTTATCCTAACCATCGATGGTTAGGCAAAACCTAAAAAGCCAAGGTGTAAAAAGGAAAATGATAAGTATGTTTTACCATTTGAATTTTTCTTGTTAGTGCTTGGAGTGTTTTGTCTTTTGTTGATTGTGCATAGAGCTTGTTGATGTGGAGAAGAGTTAGTGGTTAATTATGTGTGGTCAAGTTGATTGCATGTTGACTAGATGGAGGATGGATGATGGCATGGCTAAGTGGTGGCATGAGGACTCCAACCATGCCAATGATCATGGAACAAGTTAGGAGTTGTAAAATTGATAGTATAAGTGAATTAGTTGATGTAGAATTGTATTGAGTAGGTTAGATTAGTGGGGTAGGGTTTGTGAAAATGTCCCTAGGCCATGATGCCCTAGTTTTGGGGTATGGATAAAATTGGCCAAATTAGTTGGTTACATTTAGAGGGGAAGAGTGTGTTTTAGTGGTCATGGGTTGTAAAATAGTATTAGGTGGTTTAATTTTACTTTGAGGTGAGTTTAGTGGTGTTAGGATGGAAGAAAGTAGTAGGGTTTTACCATCAATGGTCATGCATAGTGACTGTTGATGGCTCAACCTAACCATCAATGGTCAATTTTAGGGGTAAAAAGATCCCTAAGGACCATCGACAATTCAAAGAATCATTGGTAGTTGAAGTGTTTTAGGGGTAAGTTTGATTAAAAAATGAATGAGTGATGGTGAATGGAATAGTTTTTAAAGTTTGAATGTTAAATATTAAAATGTGTTAATATAGTGGTAAAGGTTTTTAAAAGGGTAGGTGAAAGGTTGTGAAATGTGGGTAAAATGTTAGGAAGTTTTTAAAGTATTAGAAGAGATTGGTTTAGTTTTGATAGGATGAGATGTTTAAAAAGGATGGTAGGTAGAGTGAGGTGAAATACCTATCAAGCATTGAAAAATAATGTCTTAGGGTGGAGGTAGATAGTGATAGAAGGACATAGGTGTTTAAAATGTGTGAAAATAAAGGTAGAGGGTTTTTTTTGTGTTAGATGTAAGATAGGTTAAAAATGGTAGGTTTAGGTTGATATTAGTTGTGATGTAGAAAACTAAGTGTTAATGCTAATATGATTATTGTGCAGGCCCACAATCAAATCCAGATGAGGGATCGAGTCCTAAAAATCTTCACCAAGGTTTGAGATAGGATGACAATAAATGAGTGGAAGCACATAGAGATGGTTGGCTTAGGGGCCATGATTCATTATCAAAACCTACCATGATCATCACACTCATCAAGAGATGGGACCTAGCGATTAACACTTTCATGTTATCCACTAGAGAAATGACCATCCTATTGGAGGATGTGACTAGGATCACATGGCTACCCATTTGGGGGGAGCTAATCTATCATATAGAGAGCAAAGATAGAGATTATTATATGGACATAATTTAAGGAGTATACTAGGTTCATGCCAGGTAGCATGTAGGGTGATATGATTATTAAGATGATTGATGCTTGTTGGTGATGATGATGATGGTAGTGACTTGTTTTGCATTTTTGGATTCGAGCCATGGTCAATTTCCATACATGTTACTGGGGGTATTGGTAGAGATGTTACTAGGGAGGATGATGTTTAGATGGACCCCAGTGATACTAGTCCAAATTTATAGTGAGCTCTAGGCCTTTTAGGCACACAAATAGTATGGGATCGACATCAGTTTCATGCTTCACTACTGGGAATTTTACCACATTTGGGTTTTGAGACCACTGGGGGTACCATGGTAGGGATTTACTTAGGTAGCCTTTTTAGTCAGCTTTATGTGATGGAGGTACATTAATGCCTTGATAGGTGCTAGTGGAGGAGCAAAGATATTAATTGGTTTAAGGATGATTTGAAAGGTTTGGTGGTAGGTGATGTTATATGGAGGTCATATGTGGATTGGCCTAGTTGGCCTAGGCACATGTTCCAAACATTATCCTTATAGAGCTAGCATTGGATTAATGAGAGGAGAGATGGGGAGAGTGAGCTGATACCCTTTGACCAAGTGTGGAGATAGTTTGGATTAGTATAGGGGATCCCTCTAGACTTTCCTTGATATAGGAGGGAGGAAGCTGATTTTTTACTACTAGAGCCACAACCATAAGATGTCATACTAGACTTTGAGGAGCTGTCAACTAGAGTAGCCATTAATGTAGGGATTATAGATGGTTACGTTTCCTGACTCCAAGCTTGATATGTAGTGGTTGAGTTTGGATGGGGTGATAGGGGAAGTAGCCTATGTATATGGACCCTGTAGGGGCACTAGCATATGATGGTTAGGTGGCAATAGAATTGGAAGTAACATAGGCCTAGATTACTAGGTTAAAGGGATAGGTGGCCACATTACAAGTATAGATTGTCACCTTACAGGGGTAGGTTTCCACTTTGACTAGTGAGCATGATATAGTGAGGACCTCCATGTATTTAGTTATTCAAGAGAGATATTCATTGAGATAGAGGGTAGGAATAACTTTAGTAAAAGTAAGAGGGCCTCCTGACATAGTTTTGAGGACATGGTACCTAGCAACCATTGAGGATTTGAGGTATTATGAGGTGATCATGCTAGCATAACTACCAATAAAGATGAGATATGGGGAGTACAGGGCTAGTTTAGTAGGAGATCCATCTATAAAAACTCCAAGATAGTGGGCCTCAATAATAGGATAGGTAGGGAGGCCACCACCAAATGGTAGTGTAGGTGCAGATGGGGCCAGTGGTAGTGGTGTATTAGGGGATTGATATCTAGATTAGGTATATGATTTTGATTTTGATACTATCCTACATGTTGATGATGTGAGATGTATATGAGAGAGAGAGAGACTACCTAATATATTATGACATGTGTTGCCTCAGTGATGTATATGATGATTATCTTTTTGATTATGGTTTTTTTATTATATTGATGGTTATGTCAACATGATGATTATATTCTTCTTTTCATGATGTTTTGTTGATGATTTATTGATGTATTATGATTATGATGATGGTTATGGATCATTTATAGTTTTGCATTTGTTGATTCCTTAGTGTAGGTATTCAATGATGGATATGATAGATGTTTTTAAAACTTATTTTTTGATTAAGATATTTGTTATTATTTATAATGGTTTCATATGAGCATGAATATTTGATAGATAGGTTTTGATGATGTTATTTATGAGATGATTGTGATAATGTGGTTAGATAAGATGAAGATATAATGTTTTTTATGAAATAATGTGAGAATGTTATTTATAAATAGGATGATATTTTGTTGTAGGGATGATGTTGATGATGTTTGATGATGATCTTATGATGTTATAATTATATGTTTTGATTATTCATGATTTATGGTTCTTGATGGTTTTTTTTTATGGGTAGGATATGTGTTCAGTTCATAATGTTATTGGAATATAATGGAAGCACACAAATTAGGTATAGATAATAAATTAAATGTGAGAAATAGATAAGAATCATGAGACATATGACCACATGAACTAATGAATAGAGGGTAAGAAAAAGTCATGATGGTTGTTTAGTTGGCAAGGATATAACAACTAAAAACCATAGTTGGATAGACTTAGTGAACATAAACTAGTCGAATGCTTCGTAAGAGCATGCTTTAATTGAGAAAGAGGGTGTCTTGGTCACTTTGCATCAAGTAAGCTCATAGTCTCCTGATTTTAGAAAAGGATTGAAGGGAAGGGAGGGGATAGGTAGATATTTAAATGTTAAATAGGTGAAAAGGTAAGCTAATGTGGGTTATCTTACCCCTTTTATAGGTGACCAAAGAACTGTAATAGACAAGTCCATGCCTTAATATTATATATAGACAGATCAATGTGGGAAGTTTACAAATGTCACTTATAAGATTTGATTACAGCATAAGGGGGTGATGTGTAGACTGATTGATGTGAGAAGTCTAAAAATGGCACTTATAAGAACTAGTTACGGATTACTTACTTTGATTTTGACATAGGGTCATTTGTTGCTTTTGTTATTTTGATAAGTTTTTGAAGCCAATCAATGCAGGAAGCTTCAAATGATTTTTTCTTAGCCATCCTTCAAGGGAGTGGTCTAGAATTGAATTTATATAGCTATCCTTCAATGGAGCAGTCTATTTTTAAACAAATTTTAATTATTGGGTAGATATCCTTCAAGGGAGTAGTCTGTAATGTTAAAGATATAGATGCAAGAGATATTTTGAATGTGTAATTAGACATGGAAAAGTTTATTTAGGCTTAAAGGTTTACCTTTATGGAGGCAAGAATTTAGCACAAAAGGACAATGTTAAATGGGGAAAGTGGTTTTGAGAGATAATTGATCATGGGATTCCATCTGATTAGAGACTAAAAGTATCCATGAAAACCATGGCATGGGTAGAGCCATGGTGCCCATGCTTAAGATTAGGCTATAAATGTGATGGATGACCACATAGTTATATATTATAATCAATTATTCCCAAAAGGTTTAGGGATATGTAGGTGAAAGGAAGTGAAAATATCATTTACCAAGGGATGAGCTTAAGTTAGACACAAAGGTGAGTTTGATCCTTGTTTCAATAATATAAAGGATGTAACTATGAAGCATTGAGAGGCTCAGGTTCTATTTTACCTTTGAGAGAGGACAAATGATAATAATATGATCCATAGTTATGGGTTATGATGTAGGGTCCAAGCCAATTAAAATAAAACTTGCCCTTTTTTCTCTTCTTCATATTAGTTGCATGTTGATTTTCCTTAAGGATAAGGTTTCTGATGTTGAAATCTCACTCTTTCAAGTGTTTATTGTATGCACATTTGATTCATTCTTGATAGACACAAAGATGATTAAGGTTTGTGAAGTATAATTTTCATCATGAAGTTTGAGACTTGCAAGGCATTCTTGATGATAGTCACTCTCGAAAAGTATTTCATGTAAAGATATGTGAAGGGATAGAATTTGGACTTTAAGAGGTAAGACTACCTTGACCCTAAAGATGAAAGAGAAAGGGGTACCACCCATAGAGGTTTGAATGCTAGTGTGATAGACCCATAAATTGAAAGGAATATGCAAGTGCCAATCCTAACCTAAAGTACTTACTACTTTGGTGAGAATTTTGATGAGAGATTTGTTAGAGGCTTCCACCTATCCATTGGCTTGTGGATGATAAGGTGAGGAAAAGCTAAACTTGATGCCAAAATCATCACAAAGACCTTGGATTTTCTAGTTTTAAAAATATTTGCCATTATCAATGATGATCTTACGGGGAACACTAAAGTGACAAATGATATGGTAATTGATGAAGTCAATAAGTTTTTTAGCTTTAGTTGAAATAAGAGGGATGGCCTCCACCCATTTGGTGAAATATTTAGTGGTGATAATGATATATTGATGTTATTAGGAGAAATGGGGATTGATTTCCAAAATAAGGTCAAGACCCCATTGCAATAAGGGCCAATAATCTTTGGATACTTGAAGACCATAAGTAGGTGCATGATATAAGTTAGCATGTTGTTGACATCTGACACACTTATTTATATAGTCACAATAGTCTTGATTAAGGGTGGACTAATAGTAGCCAAGGTGAAGGATACACTTAACAATAACTAAGCCAATAAGGTGTCCCCACAAACCCCATCATATGTTTCCTTGATGGTGTGAGAGGCCTCATGACTATGGACATAGTGAAGAAGGATGTCATCAAAGTCGCATTTGTAAAGGATCCCCCTAGTATAGTGTAATGAGAAGTACTCTAAATAAATTATCTTTGAGTATTATTCAAAATGTTAGGAGGGGTAATGCAAAGGTTTAGGTAGTCAAAATTTTGATCATACCAAATGTCAAAAGGAGATGTCTCCACATTACAAATGGTAGGTAGATCAGAACTGATATATGAAGGTGTGATAAAATGATAAATGTTATAAATAGTTTAGATTTGGTAGGTTGAGATGGGATTTGGGAAGTAAGGGAAGCCATTGTGTCTACAAATTTGTTAGTAGATCAAGGAACTAACTAGATAAGGTAATGGTTGAATGATTCTAAGAGTAAATTTATAAGTTATTTGTACTTCAAGAGGACATCATTTTTACATTGATATGATCTTATGACCTGGTTGATAACTAGTTAGGATTCACCAAAGACATTGATTATTTTGACTCCCAAGGCTAGAGTGGTTTGGAGACCTATAACTAGGGCTTTGTATTCAGCTATGTTATTAGTGCATTTGAAGTCAAGTTTAAAAGAAATGGGAAGAGGTTCACCATTAATGGGAATGATAATGACCCTAACACCCCCACTATTTTGGCATTTAGAGCCATCAAAAAACATGGTCATTTGGTAGGTGGGTTCTTCCTGGGATAGAGTTATAATGGACTCATTTAGAAAGGTAAGAGGAAGAGGTTGATTCTCTGGTAGAGGAGCTTCAGTCAATTGGTTGGCAATGACCTATCCTTTAATTAACTTTTGTAGAAGGAGCTCAAGATTGAACTCAATTAGGAGCATGAGCCACTTAGCCATATGCTAGTTTTGGTATGGCTTAGAGTGCATATAATTTAGGGGATCAGTGTTAGTGAAGACATAGGTTTTATGATTAAGAAGATAGTGATGGAGTTTGGAGGCTACAAAAACTAAGGTGAGGTAGAGTTTTTTAGGATGGGTATACCAATTTTCATATTTGATGAGAGTATTGATAATGTAATAGATGGCATACTCTTTATTTTATTCATCATGATGAGTGAGAATTGCCCCTAAAGAATGGTCTGTGGTGGATATGTATAGGTAGAATGGTTGGTCTTCTTTAGGAGGGGTGAGGACACGTGGAGAGAGAAGATATTCCTTACTTGAATTGAAGGCTTGCTGACATTCCTTGGTTCACTTAAAAGAGATATCTTTATTTAGGAGGTAATGGAAGGCTTGACATTTATCTGATAGCTAAGAGATGAAGTAATGGAGGGATTAAAGTTTGTGATGTAGGCTATAGAGTTGTGTAAGTTCAGTAGAAGGAGGCATCTCTAAGATTGATCTAACTTTGGCAAGGTCCATTTTGATTATGTGGAGAGATATAATGAAACTAAGAAGTTTACCTGATAAGATTATAAAAATACACTTCCTTGGGTTGATTCTAACATGATAATGGATTAGTTGGTTAAAGATGACAGAGAGAATAGCTAGGTGATGTTTGAGATGTTTAGATTTCCAAAGGAGATCATCCACATAATCCTCTATGATTTTATGGATGGGATCATGAAATATATACGTCATGGCCCACTAATAGGTTACTCCAAAATTCTTTAGCCCAAATGGCATGACCTTAAAGTAGAAGTTTCCCCATGGGGTGATAAAGGAAGTTTTATGTTGATATTTGGGGGAAATCAAGATCTGATTATATCTCAAGAAACCATCCATGAGAAATAAAATTTCATGGCTGATTGTAATATCAACAAGTTGGTTGATGTTTGGTAGAGGAAAGTCATCCTTTGGGCAAGCAAGGTTAAGGTCACAAAAATTGATGCAGAGCTGAAGTCCCCTTGTGGGCTTGGTGATGGGAACAATGTTAGAAACCCATTTTGGATAGTTGATGGGTTGAATAAAGTTGACAAATAAGAGATGATGAAGCTAATATTGGACAAGAATGTCTATGTGAGGATGCATCCTATGAAGCTTTTGTCAAATTATCTTAGCCTTAGGATGAGTAATAATGTTGTGGAGGGAAATAAAAGGGTCAATTTTAGGCATATCCTGATAGGACCATGCAAACGCTATACTACAGTCTTGAAGGAAAGAAGGATAGTCTTATTGCTCTAAAGAATTTAAATATTGGCCAATTTTGATGATACAAGGGTTATCCTAAGTTCCCAAATTGACGTCAATGGTGGATTCATTCAGCATAGTTTGGCTATCAAGAGGGAGAGATTTATGAATTGAAGAATCCCCTAAACCAAAGTAGGTGAGAATGGAATCATCATCCTGATGTTGGATGGTGTTGATGGTAGGAGAATCATGTTCAATCATTTTAGGATGGATGAGATGAAGTGTTTTAGTGTGTCCATCATTTTTATAGGTTATGGGGGCCAAACTAATGGTATTGATAAAAAAAATTTAGATGGGATGATATCAGAGTCCTCAGTTTTGAAGGGAGATGGGGTTGGTGAAGATGGAATTTCTTCATTGATGGTGTAAATGGGTTTTAGTGATGTGGGTTCTTCTGGTGGTATAAACCCAAGGTCAAATAATTCATGAGGTTCCCGTTCATAAAGTCTAAGACCAAACCCTTTCCAAGCACACCTATAAAGGTAAGATTTGGCAAAGGTTGGTTTGTCCAAGTAAGAAAAATTAGCAGTGAATGGTTAGATGAATGGGTTAGTGGTGGGAGTGAGAAGTGGCTGATCAAGTCCCCCATAAACAAAATTTATTTGATTTTTGGGGAGCCCAAAAGGGATGATGGTTCCAATGTTGGGATCATATGATGGGTCATATTTGAGGTTCCCATACTCTTGTGGAGTAGGGAAAGAATCTAAGGCTAAAATTTGATATTCCTTAAGAGAAAGACATCGAAATGTGGATTACAAGGAATCCACAACTATAATTTGGGATGAAGGGATGGTTAAGCTAGTTGACGCTTCATCATCATCATAGGCAAAAGTGTTTATGGTCTTAGTTAGAGGGGTTACCTTGTTAGAAGCTAGTTGAGAGATAGATGGAGGAGGTAGGAGCACATCATTAGGCTAGTGTGTCATATTATAAGAGGTGAAGGGACTAGGGTTAGATTTTATGGTAAAAACTTGTCCCTCATGATCAAATTTGACACATTGGTGTAAGGTGGAAGGGACACAACTCATATCATAGACCCAAGGGTGTATGAGTAACACATTGTATTGGAACTTGCCCTCTATAACATAAAATAGTTTGAGAATGGTACGAGGCCCCAAGTGGATGTGGATAACAATGATCCTTAAGGTGGTGGTCATGCTATCATTAAAGGAGTGAAGGACCATTCTACTTTTTGACATGATGTCTTTGGGTAGTTGGAGTTGGTCGTATACATGGGAGGAAATAATATTGATGCTATCTCCTCCATTAATAATAACCCTTTTGATGCAGGTTTGATTGATGTATGCCATGATGAAAAGGGGAGGATCAAATCCATTAAGACTATTAGGTGGTATTTTACAATCCTAAAAGGTGATGAGGGTATAAAGTTGGAGGGCACCAATAAAGGGTGCAAGATCTTGAATATCATCTAGTTGAACCTCTATAGATTGTAGAGCCTCAATTAGTGCTTAGTGATGGTGGGGTGAGGTGTTGATTAGTTCATAGAGGCTCATTTTCACTAATGTTTCATGAAGTTGTTTCAATACTAAACACTACATGGATGTATAAGGGTTAGAGTAAGAAGGTCCCAAAATAGATACTTTAGGTTTTGGTGGTTGTGAAGGTGAGGGTGGAGATGTTTGATTTTAGTTGGAAGGTTGAGGGGTTGAAGGGTATGTCTATGGAATGGATGTCTTATATTTTCCCTTATCTTTTTATTAGACTTGAGATTGGGTAACCACATAAATATTGTGAGTAAGAGGGTTTAATGGGTTTGATGCATGTTTTAGTTCCTCCTTCTCATCCTTGGGTAGGAGTAGGAGAGTTGGTAAAGGTTGGGTAGGTCAGGTTGATGGTAAGATTGGTAGTAGGGGTAAGAAACATTCTTCCAATAGATCATCTTCATCCAAAATATTATGGACAAGTGTTTTAAGGGATTTGCAATTATCTATATCATATCTAGGAATCCTATGGTAAAGGAAAATCAAATTATCATTGAACCATGTTAGTTTAGGACATGAAGGGTCAAAAGGTTTGATTAGAGGTAATCTAATGGAGGAAGTTTGTAATAACCCTTACAAAATGTTGAATAGGATTCAATCAAAGGTGTTAGAGGAGGTGGCATTTTGGTTTTAGAAGTGGGAACCTTCTTGGGCATAGGTTTTACTATAGAAGTTGTGGCTTGAGGAATGTTTTCAATTGTTGGTTTTGCTTGGGTTTGTTTGGTTATGGTTGGTTTAGGGGTTGAAGATTTGGATATGGAAGACTTGGATAAGGAAGATTTATCTATAGGTGGGAAAGTAGAGGTAGATAGGTTGGTTAAAAATGATGGAGAACTATAGGGTTTGGTAGGTGTAGGTGGATAAAAGGGGATGGTTCTTAGAGAAAGAATAGGCAACTAGAATGGTAGAAGAATGGGGTCCTAAGATAGATAGAAAGTGGAAAAGAGGTGGTATGGGTCCAGTTTGAGGTGGAGGTTTAGGTAATTCTACCTTATTAATTGGTTTAGTTGTATTTTTACTTGGAGGGATATATGGGGTTAAGTCCAACCTTAAAGGGAGATGAGCGTGACTACATGTGGGAAGAATTCCTACATTTTTTATTGGTTTGGTGAGAGAAGCATAAGGTGATTTAGCAATTTTAGATGGAAGTGGTTGGGATGGTTCACTTATAGTTTTAGAAGAGGTAATAATTGGTTTAAGGGTGGATTCAAGGTAGGTTGATGATTCATATTTATTTTGGTAAGTGAGTCGAAGATGATGCCAAAAGGTGGATCTAAAAAATTTAGGTTGGGAAGTAAAATTTAGACTTTGGACTAGTCTAGAGAAGGGCTTATATATGGGTTTAGTTCCTTGGTCATTGGTTTCAAATCTTAATCCCTTTGGTGGAGAACAAAGAATGGTTTCTCTATCCTTGGTTTTGGTGGACGGTTCTAGAATTGGTGGTCAGGTAGGTGAGGCAACCTTATCTTGGTTTGGGGTAGTTTTCAAAGAAGGTGTGGATGGTTTTAAGATGAGGGAGATAGGTATGGTGTCTTCAAATGAAGGAGTAGGTAGAGTTTATTCCATTTTTTGGGTGTCCAAAGAAATGGAGGGAAGTTCTACCACTTGAATGGGTAAAGTGGAAGAAGAAGAAATGGTTATAGAGGAGGTTGTCTCCTTTGGTGTTTCCATCAAAGGAGAGGTAGATAAAGCTAAAATATCATCAAGTAAAGAGAAAGGGGTGGTTAATTATTTCATTTGGGTATTCAAAGAAATAGGGGGCAAGTTCTCTAGTTCTATTTGGGTGATTGAGGTAACGGTCTCTTCAATAATGGGCTCATTATTAATAACATTGATTGTGTGTACCTCATGAGAGTTGGATGATTCAGGTTGGTTATCATGGTTTTTGGGAGAAGAAGCATGATTAGGGAAAGATTTGTAGAAAATATTAAGGGACTGATTAGGAGGTGCATTAGGATTATTAGATGTAGGTTCTCTACTATCAATCAAATTTTGGACAATAATTTTGAAAGTATTACATCTATTAATGCCATGTCCTACAACATGGTGAAAGGCACAATGGTTATTTTCATCATACCACTCGACACAGGGTGAGAAGCATAAAATTGTTGGGGTAGTTTAATAGGTTGTACTTAGATGAGATTGGATTTGAGAAATTTATCCAAAACTAATACATAAGATTCTCTAATGGGAGTATATTATTTTGAAAGAGCTCAATTTTGTTGATAAGGAGGGTTGGAATAATTGGTTCGAGGTGGTTGGTTGATAGTTGGAGGTGGAGTGGTTTTTAGAAAAATTGAGTTTACAGATGCTTTTGCTTTGGTATTGGATTGGTTAGTTCTTTTGGTGGAGGAAGGGTCATTGGACTTAAAACTAGAATTATTGTTCTGTAGTTTCAATTTTCCTTCATCGATGGCCTGATTTTCTAGTTTGAATGCCATGGTGAATGCCTCATCGAAAGTTTTGAAATTTTGAACTTGAAGAGTGGGGGAAATATGTTTGGCACAACCCTAAAATAAGATTTCAATTAGTTTGGGTTGTGGTAATGAAAAGGTAAGTTGGTTGATGAGGCCTCTTCATATAGCAATGAAATCAATAATTGACTCATCATCAAATTGCTTAATGGAATAGAGGACAGTAATAAAAAACTTTTTAGATATATTTATCAAGAAATTATCTAAAAATATTTGGGCCAATTATGAGAAGGAAAAGATGGAGTACATGGTAAGAGCACTATACCAATCAAAAGCAAGTTTGTATAAGGACATGGGAAAGGTTTGAAAAAAGAAAGCATCATCGTATGCGATTAAGTAACAAAAATGACATAATGCTCTCAAATGTTGTTGGGGGTCCTCATTGCCTTGAAATTTAGAAAAATTGGGAAATTCCCATTGAGGAGGATAAGAATGGATGGGAACAAATGGATGAATGGGTTTGTTATAAATTTGATCATAGGATAAAAGGTTATGTGACCTAGAGATGAATGTATCCAAGTTGGTCATTTTGTACATTAACATCTTGATTAAATTTGGTTTTGGTTAGGAAGTTACATAATTAAGGGGAACATTATATTGAGTTTAGGTCGCATATATTTATGGATATGTGGTAGAAGGTGCAGAAGAAGCCACATATTAGTAGGTGGTCATAAGAGGTTGAGATGGTGCTGCATAAAGATTAATTGACACAAATGGTTAGGTGGAAGGTTTTATATATCCTTGTGGGTTGGGGAAATATTGATAGGTTATCATGGGTACTTGTTGAGGGAAGGATTTGGGTTGTATTAAAGGTATGGTTGAGGTAGTGGGTTGAGGTTAGGTAGGTTGAGGTTGAGTGGTGACTCTAGTACTAATGGGTGGAAGTGTTTGAGATATAGAAAGCACCAAGTTTTGAAATGGTGTGGAGGTTGGTGTATTGGTTGAGATAAGAGGAAGGGTGGACATAAGGGTAGAGGATAACCCCATGGTAGGTGGAGTATAGGTGAGTAGAGGTAAGGTTGAATTTATATGTGATATGTTGGGTGTGGTAGGAGGTGTTTGGTTGGAGGTTGGAATATTGGATTGGGTTTGCGTAGTCGTAATAGATGGGATGTTGGAGGAAGAAGAGGCTTGGGTCAATAAGGGTTGGGTTGAGGTGGTACCCACCATAATATGGGGAGGCATACCATAAGGAGGGTCTATAGGAGGAACTAAATCAATAGAGGTATGGTGAGGTAAGTTGTTAAGATAATATTGAATTGCAATTGGATTTTTGTCAAGGAAGGCAACAAAGTCTACATCACCATCAAAAATAACCAAGATTCTAGTAGGATGGGGAAAAAAATGAGGTGAACCCTCATCATTAGAATAGTGATCCATGAAAGAAGAAGAAGAAGGTGGCGGTTGATCAGTTTGGTTTCTTAGATACTATCTAGTAAAGACCATGTGAGAAAATAATATGATGAAACTCACTCAAACAAAAAGAAATCAAAAGAAAAAAAATCCAAGGCAAATAATGCATACACTAAAATTGCATTAAAAACCTAGTATTTCTTTTAGATCACTTTTGGCTTATGCCTTAGAAAGTGTGAAGAGGGAATTTGGCTCATAGATCAGGTAATGAAGAGGAAATCTATGGTTGGTTTTAGGTTTTTTAGGTGCTTAAGAGAGAAATCTATTTTGAAATTTAGTACATGACTTGGTATTGGGGCCTTATCATTCACTTCATGGTCTCAAAGTGGTAAGAATGTCAGCTGCTTAGCCAAAATATACCAATTTTAGAGTTTATACTCAACTAGAGAGTTGAGTTGGTTCTCCCCTTAGTGGTGAAATCCAAGTAGGATAGCTAGGAAGGGGTAAGTTTTCTTCTAGGTGATGAAATCTTAGTTGGGACTTGTCTTAGTTATGTTTTGATATGTTAATTATTTTGTGGTTTGGCTTAGTGTGTGATAACAAATGTGAAAGTTACGATTAATTACTTTTCCCTCTAAGTTACTAGATGAACTAAGACAAATAGGTAATCAATGTGTGTAAAAGGTTTATTTTAAGCCCAAAAAGAAATTTTTAGATTTCATTTGATGATAAAATAATAAAATAAGAAAAAGGAAACTAGGTTATCACTGAGTGTGCTAGAATGTTTCAATCAATTGCACTCATTTCTTAATTTTAAAGTAATGAAACTAGTAATAGGGTGTGTAGAAAAATACCTGGTAAAGTGTGTGTATGATCTAGATGATGGTGGGAACTCCTCTTTGGCTTATAATGAATAACATGTAGATAAGAAATCACTAAACAAAACTTTTTTGTTAAACAAATATGAAGGGTAGACTGCCTAGCGTATTCTAGATCCAAGAAGCAAAATCTTACTAGGATGGTTGTCAATCCACTCCTTGATAAAAATTAAATTTGATAAAGGAAAAGATAAGTGCATCTAATAACAAGAAAACAAATGTTATGCAAGAAGGAAATAAAAGGTTTGTTTCATAAAATGATTAAATATCATAAAATTAGTTCTATACTTATGCTAGGGAAATTGGTATCGGGTCAAAAAATTAGAATAGGTGTTGTGATCAGGTAGAAATAGAGAACATTAGGTTTGACTGGGGCTAAGGGTATGAAAATAACTTGTTGGATTTTTATGCCATAGTCAACTGGTAATGGTCAAGTGAACTGGTTGTAGTTGGGATAACTAATGACGGTTGGGTAACTAGTGATGGTTGAGGTAACCATCAGTAATTGGGCTAACCATAGGCACTTGCATGTGTGTTTTGGGAGGATATTAAAGTGGAGTTGTAGAATGATGAATAGGTAGGTATGGGTTTTGATATAGGTCTATGGGATGGAGAATAAGATTTTTAGAGGTTTGGTTGGGGTAGGGAGGTTAGAAATAAGATGAAATAATAAAAAAAGTGCAAGATACCTGTAACTTAATAGTGGAGGGCTGAGGCAATTTGGCTAGAGTGATGTTACTTTAGCTTTCAAAGGTGATGTGGATAGATTTCAAGTTTCCAATGCTATGGCTTACTTTTTGAAGGTATTTTGGGTACCTACACAAAAAAATATGATAGCTTGAACATGATTTTTTTATGGATTATGGATCTATTTCACTTCCTCATCTTCTCCTTTTGTAGGATGAAGTTGCTAATTAGGATGGAGAAAGTTACTAATTTGATAGGGAAATAAAGTTTCCAATTTACAACATTTTAAAGTTGATTTGCTTCACATAAATAAGTTGATAAATTCTTCAATATTTATTTTTCACCCAACTGGTAACTACTTTAAAGTAAGCTTGGGGACCTAACCATCGATGATTAGGCTAATCATCAATAGTTAGGTTGACCATTGATGGTTAGGCTAACCATCAATGGTTAAGTTGACCATCGACAGTCAAGGGGGATATAATAAAAAGAGTTAAAGTAAGTTGAATTAAATGGTTTAGTTAAATGTGTTTAGTTAAGGGTCAAGTTAGTAAATGAGTCTAATTGACTAGGTGGTCCACTAGATGTGAATTTAGGCAACAATCAAAGAGGCAATTTGACATTGAAAGTTATCGTGTGTAGTTTTTTAGTGTCTATAGATGAATCCAAGGTTAAAGGAAGATGTGATAGCCTAGGGAATAAGGATTATATACTATCTATAAAGTAGGTTAATTATTTGTAAAATTTAGATAAACATATACTAAATTTATTATGCTAATATGCTAAAGATAGAAAGTAAAGCTATAATAGATATTGTAATAACAATGAAAAAATACACTTGTTCTAATGCTAATACATATCTAGCTATGGAATAGGTATAAAATGGAATGGATTTGAATTTTGGAAAAAATTGCTTGATTTTGGATATTTTGCCTCTATAACCACATATACTTGCACCAACCTAAGATGGTTACATTGATGCTACTGTCTGATTTGGACGTAGGTGTCTAGTATAGAATACCCATTAAAATTAGATGTGACCACTTGGATGCTTCTAGGTTTTGTGTCACCTTTACTCGTGTGTATTTAGATCTAGGTAATAGAATTTTGTTCCTTATCAAATGAGAAAACCCTAGTTTTTCATCTTCATATTGGTTGTGGGAAAAATGTGTTAGTGGGAACATGGTGTTGAAATGCCCCAAATACCCTCTATTAATGAGTGTTTCCTACATATCCAAAAATTTAAAGAGGTCCTCAAACTTATGTAGTTATCCCCTATGCCTTGGATTATGTGTTAATCATGCAATGTGTGATAAGCGATTACAATAGTGACCTATCTTGTAGCTTAGAAAATATGACTCTTGGGATTCTCCATCAATACTTCAGACTTATAAATGTGTTGTCCCTATGAATGATATGTAAATAGTAAAAAATATGGAATATTTTCTCACATGAGTTCTTGATAGAATGCTTTTGATAAGTTGCCTTGGTCTCTTTAATTTTTTATAGGTGAGGAATGAATGAGGGTTCTATGTATACTTATCCATTTAGAGAATATCTAATAGTAAATCACATAGATAACCTTTAGGATACCTTTAATTTTAAAATTGGATGACTTTAAGACACTAGACACTTGCATTGAGATAAGACATTTACATTGATGTAGATGTCTTCTTGGGACATAAGTGTCTAGGTAGTTAGAAAATAGGTGTAGGTCTAGAACTTGTAGAGATGTAAGATAAATAGGTTTACACAATTATATTAATAATATAAAGTCTATGTCATCATAATAACATTGCTCAGACTAAGATATAATCAATTAGGCATAGAGAGATAGTGTATGTAGCCTTTTTCCAATGGGAAAGGTCTATATGCTGAAGGTACATCCATGATATGTATTTACCAAGTGTATGTATGTATGAATCTAAGAATTAATGTGTAATTTGTGAATATATGGCATGCCCCCACTAATATGCCCCCCGCTTTCAGGTGAGGTAAGTAGAAATTGGTAGTTACCTTACTACAAAAGGATAATATAACCATATAGGTTGTGAATGTACCATGTAGCACATAGATGAAACATGTCTAGGTAGACATATTATTGAAGCATTAATAATGTGATCACACCAAGTCCTAAGATACATGATGTAGATCATGGAAACATCTAGATATGAAAATCACAAGATCAACAAATAATCAAGCACACACATAACATCACTCAAAATCAAATCAAATGATAAAGGTCCAAGGAGATTGAAAATAAGGGGTATGTTCAAATGCCACAAAATCGAAGGGATGTGAGTTAGTCATGTGTCCAAAAATTAATAAATGACATATTCAAATGTAAAAATACAATAATTAATGATGTATTCATATGTCAAAGAGGAAAACAAAGGCACAGGGGCCAAAAATAATGGATCATATTCAAATGCTCAAATAAGAAAGACAATAGCAAGGAAAGACACTTAAGTGAATGCATATATGAAAGTATAAGAAACCAACATAAACATATTATAATAGTCCTTTGATATATGTGTTAGCAAAAAATATTAAGTACATAGCATATCAAGTACACTAAAGAAGATATAAGCATGGATAAAGTCATGTGTGATATATGAGATCAAACATGATAATGTAAAATGACCATAGAATTTTATAACCTACATGTATCTTGATCAAAGAGGTGGATGCCTCCAATGTCCTGGTGACATGAGTACATAGAAATCCCAACATCCAAAATTATATAGATCATGTATGTGTGTATACCTATAGCACACTCAAAATATGTGTGAAACACATGTGTATATAGGAAATATTGATATTCCATCTACCAACATGGAACCAACAATATGTATGCCAAAGAGATAATAGGATATGTAAATGTTGAATATATTTTTGAACTTAAAAAAAAAATTGGTATTTTTGGAATATGTAAAAGGAAAAGACTGTCATATGATCACATCCAAAGAATTCTCATACATATCTCACCACTGTGAACCTATTGAAATAAATTGATGAAATTTTAAAGGAGAATGTATAGGCTTAATATCTATCATTATAGTATCTATGATGCTCTATGCATGTAAAATAAGACTTTGTGATTGTAAATCATAAATAGTAGGAGTAGGGGTTTGTGGAACCCATTGTTGAATGCTCTATGGTTTGTCTTTTTCTCTTCTCAAGCATAATTTATATGTGACACTCATACTTATATTTTTGAATTTGATTTTACAATGTTTGACATTGGCTTGTGTGATGGCCATTTATTTTATGATACTTACAATATGGAAACCCTTATTTACGAATAATTCTACTTCTCGATTTGTGTATATTAGAAGGTATATGTATCATGTTATGTTCAAGTAACATGGAAAGTATTATATCCATAGTATCCTAGTTTGTTGTGATTTATATAATTTGATGTGGAATATTATGAGAGATTTTATGTTATTTACATGGTGTAAATGCATTTAACCCTTATATGGTTGACTTAATGTGTGAATCAAAGAGGGGTGTATAGAATAAAGAGCATTTACATTTTCATCTACCACTTTTATTTTCCATTATCTTGATTTATTTTCATAACCTCTAGAGGTGATGATGATTAGAGGGTGGTTAGATAGGGATTAGGTAGGCATTAGGGACTAGGGGTGTAAGAGAGCCTAGGCATAGGCTAGTAGGTTGGCCATTAGGAATTTAAAATTCCCAAATAATAAGTGAATGAGATTAGGAGGGGATAAATGAGGATTTAGATTAATTAATTAGGGAGTGGGTTTAGACTAAGGATAGTGAAAGAAGAATTATTGAAGGTGGTTATTAGATAAATGATTAGGAGGGGGATAAATTAGTAGGATAAATTATAATAAATGAGATAAATAGATTAGTGTCGACTAATAGGAATATTAGTGATAATAATTTAGGTGATCAAATTTAGGTGCATACATTTTGCCCCTCTTTGAAAGGACATTACAAGTGAAACAAAAAGAAAGGAGTAATGGTCTTTCAAAGAAAAACCATGTCATAGACAAATGTTAGTAGATGATGTTATGGGATATGATGCCCCCTCAAGGGGACATATGGGGAAGAGTGAGACAAATGGCCACTTGAAATAAGAAATAATGGGTGGGATGAGACAGATAAATAATGGGATGGGATGCTATATGCAAGATAGATGATGAAGTAGAATTTCACTTGAGCAATGAGATATAGATTGATGATTCCCATAATAAGGAAACATGCATGGGGAGTAAATATGATGTTGTCATGATTATCAACAAATCTCAAAAGGGAATCAACTGTAATATGATGATGATAGGATTAAAAGGTTGCAATATTTAGATTTATCCCAAGTAAGGATGCATGTCAGGGAGAGATATAGGCAAAGATAATATGATTATTTGATAATATTCATGATGGGTGTAGCTCAAAGCTAAAGTGATCAATATGATGTAAGTGATGATAGACAAGAATTAATATGATTGAGTGACCAAAAATTAAGGTAAAAGGATTAGAATACATTTAACCAAATCAATGAGCCCTAATGTGATTAATTATGATGCCCATATCAAGGATAGACACATACAAGGGATCGAAAGTGGATATATTGGTCGAGCTATCCTTGGGCACTAACAAGTGCCCAAGTGTTATCTACATAGTCTGAAAAGACCTCAAACTAATGTAATTCTAACTTGGGGATAAATGATAAGTAATAGATGAGATGATAATGACGATGATGAGGATTAGTGATTAGAGGATGATGTTAGTGATTAGAGTATATGACTCAGATGATGAGATGAGGATTAATGATTAGATGTTAGTTGAATGGGTTGTAAATATTAGATTAGTGATGAGAATAAAGATGATTAGATAATTATATAGATTATGAAGTGTAGATGATCAATACATCACAAATGTCATAAATATCATCATATTCTAAGCAATACAATAAATATGGCATTTGGTAGCATTCCAAATGATATAAGCATGACCAAGATGACATGATGCCAAAGTATGTGGGCAAATAGCAAACTATGCATCCTCGAGGGCACTTTTAAGCATTATTATAACTTTAGGTGACCTCATAGCATCCCCATTAATTTCCCAATAGATAAAAATAGATAAAGATAATCAAATATTTACATGATAAAAACATGTAAACAATATAAATAGAACAAACAAGTAAAACACACAAATATCTGCATGTAGTGTCACAATGACTTGTTTAATGATGGGATGAATGATTATGTGATGGGTTAGATTAGGATTTGATTATGTAATGAGAATAGATGTGGATTAGGGATAGACTAGTGATGATGATGAGGATAGACTAGTGGTTTGGATAAAGGTATGTATTTGGATGAGACACTAGGATAAGCATAAGGATGTGGATGAGGATATGGATGTGAAGATGACCAAGGATTACCAAAAGAGAAAACCTTTCAAGAGTCCAATATAGTAAAAAACTAGGAGATTATGGGATAAAATACCATCCATACTATCAAATAAGTAATTTGATGGGTGTTAGGTATGAAAAGGCAATGATAAAGAAAGTGATGGGATCAAGTACCTTCCATACTAGCAAAAGAGTGATTGGATGGGTACTAGGTATGAAAAGGAATTGATAAGGAAAGTGATGGGTGCTAAATTGAAGTCATTGATAAGGTGATGCATGTTAATAACACTTATTTAAAAGGATGAGGAAGATATGGAGAGATGGGTGACCACTCTAATTTGGTTCCAAGATGGAGATGAATGTGACTAGGGGATTAGGCATAAGACAAGACACAATGGGCTTATTTTTGGATTTTTTATATTTTATGATTTTTAGGGTTTTTAACATATTTTTATTTTTAGGGATTTTTTGGAATATGTATGTACACTATATAAATGATGTTACTAGCAAAGGGAATACAAATCCTATCAACTAGGATAAGGATGGATGGACTAATGGATGAGTGATAAGAGGATGAGCGTGATGTGGAAAAGGGGATGAGGCCCAAGGATGAAGGGAGTAGGGATTTCTAATAAATACATAATGAAGGAACACAATGTTTATTTGCCTGAGTGTTCATTATATAATATTCCAAGATGATCTAAGAACATTTATCAAAACACCTTGTATTCCTTACAAAGGTCAAGATGGGAAGGAATGCGATATGATAGAAGATAATGGGTAAGAATAATGGACTAGGGGATAATATGGATAAGGATGATTTAGATGGGTTATATAGATAAAGTTGATGAGGGATGAGAAAATTATAGATGGATTGACAAGGGATAGATAGATTTTTCCCTCAAGTTTTGAGGTATAATGCAAATAATTTCTTATTTTACTGTGATGCTAGAATTGGTTTTCATCATGGTATCTTCCCAAGGCACTATAAGATTTTTTTTCACCATTGGATAAATGATATTTTTATTTCATTTTTTAATTTTTATTTACTTTTATATGGCATCTCAATTTATTAGAAAAGGGAAAGATTTAGGATGTTTGATACTAGATGGATATTTAATGAACACCTATTTTGGAAATATGTGATGTAAGGATCATGTTGTTATTTTTGGATGTATGGGGGGCCATGTGACCTTTGATGATTCTTGAAGGAGACCCCTCTAAATATCTATACTAGTTATTTATGTTTCCCATAAGAGAGATAATGTTTCACTGGGAGATGATGTGAGGCATAGATTCAATTAGAGCTTGATTTTGATGGATGATAGGATCAGGATAGGATGGTATGATGGGTGATGGGGGATTAGGACAAAAATTAATGATAGGATCATGATAAGATGGGGTGATGGAGGATGGAGGATTAGGATTGGTGTTTGCATACATCATTAGAGATGTGGGACATGCTTCATTTGATTGGTGCCAATTGAAAAAAGACTAAAGCAGATCTAAGACACTTTGAATTTATGAGTCATCTTTGATTTGATCACTTAATAGATGATCAGTCATGATTTTGACATTATTTATATTTTGACTACCCCCTAGTGCCTAATTTTGGGATTCACTAAGGGAGATTGAATTTTGAATTGATAAATGATGATTTTGACTTTGACATTCCTCAAGTGCTTGATATTGGGCTTCACCAAGGGAAGACACATTTAGATTAAGCCAATGATTTAAATTCTCTTGACTTTGACTTGTGGGATCAAAGATGATTTGATTATGATTCATGAATTTTATAATGTGGTATTGGACCTCTATTTTTGTGGTGCACATTACATTGGTCAAGGAAGGGTCTAATGATGTATGTTCCTATTCGTCATTATGAAGGGAGGTGATTAAATGATCATCAATGGGAAGAAATTGATTTATGATGGATGAAGGTGGTAGAGATGGTATGATGAGGTCAATGAGTGGTGATGTGGAAGCATGTTATTCATAGGGGTTCCTAGGAAACATGGTTTTTACATCAGATAAAATCTCCTTAAGATTAACAAAAGGATCACTATGAAGATTCATAGTAAATGCATCCAAATTAGGATCAGATTCATTCTGACAATCTTCAACATATAAATATTATAATAAATATGTTATGATTACATCATCCTAATGAAGATCTAAAGGTATGCTTGGTGATGGATTAGAGGTATCTAAATTATAAGTATCCTCCAAGAGATAGGCATTATCAACTTCTACTTCAATATCAATGATGGATGATGTTTTAGATGAGGAATCTTGATTCAGCTACCAGTGTTGAACATGATCCTGATGCATATAATGCTTTTGATGCTAAATTTGGCATACAAAATACAATGCTACTATTATAAGAGGGATTATTTATGATTGACCTCTCAATAAAGGTTATTTAATGTGATGGGTGAGAGGGTTCATGAGATATGGGAGGACTAGGCTCCTGGGGAGTAGACTCAACTCTGATGGAGAATTTTTTGAGGATGGGGGGATCATGTAGGATGGGTATATAGTTTTGACCTTGGATTGAAATGGGAAGGGCTTGATCATGACTAAGAAGGTAATCTTATAACTTCTCTTATTTTTCACCTAGGGATATAGAATCATTTGGTTCTTCCTCAATTACTATGTCACCACAGTTGATGAGGTCTTAGACATAATATTGAAAAGGTTGATATCGACTAATAATATGCCCTAGGTTTAGTGATATAAACACTATTAGTTTGATTTATACTAAGAGGGATTAGGCTTGGTGGGATCAATATATTTAATAGGTGGATATAACATCATGTTAGTGATGACTAATTATTTAAAAAGGGATTCCAAGGACATAAGAAGGGCAGTATAAGGACCCACTTCACTTTGTGACTTAGAGGTGAAAGAATTAGACTTTTGATTAAATGGTTGGTGATGTGACTGGGTGGACAAATGGGTAGTAGGTGAGGTGGCCAATATTGGATTCCCTTTCTTAGTATAGGAATGGGTAGATGGTGGTTTATGAATAATAAATGGAGGATTGGTAAAAGACTCACATGAAGGGGCTTGGATGGGAGGTGTAATGAGTTGAAAAGGATCAACACCTTTAGGAAGTAGGACACCCATAAGAATAAGCTATAAGAGGATCACATCCTTATTGTTATCTATGTATTGGTATATGAAAGAAGGTTCTAACTCCATGGGGAAGCGATGATAAGAGATGGATGATGGGAGTGAGCCTAAATATTAAGTATGGTTCCTTGAACAATGTGGTTCCAATGATTGAGCTAGTATGATAAGTGATGATGATGATGAGGTGGAATAAATATGATTAGGATAATATAAGACTAAGTTCATATTTTAAATGGGTAGTTTAATAGGTATTAATTTCCTATCATTGATGCCCAGTTGTCAAGCTAGTAAAAATGATTGAGTATTTTATGGGTGCCTAGATTCAAACTAGCAAGAGGACAATATTATGGGTGCTAGTTATAAGTAGAAAATGATGATAGAGGCTATATTGATGATGGGTTTTCTAGATTAATACTGATAAAGTGATAAGAAAAAAGCAGGATATTGACTAGGTATGAGATCTGACCATATGATGAGCGATAGTGGATTAGGATAATAGGATGATGTGGATGTGAAGACTAATTCAAAACCTTAGACCAATTTTGCTTAAGATAGGATGAGATATTATTATGTGATGTAGATGGTAGGAGAAAGACAAGTATGATGATAGGTGAGAATAATATTATAGAGGGGTAATATCCGATAGTTGGGACATGTTTGTGACTTAACAATCAAACTAGGATAATATAGGATGAGGCTAGACTGGGTGATAAGGACAACATCAAGACAAGTGATTGGTTATGGACTTAGGAAAAGATGTAGAGTATGAGATATGATAATGATATGTAGGTAATGGGGGGATGAACTAATGATGGGTGGATCTAGTGATAGGATTGACTAGAAGTATGTACTAGAGAATAAAGGTATCTACAAGAGCTTAAGACCAGGATATATAAGGATATGGAAGGAATGATACAAGATGTTATGTGGATGATTAGTATTATGTAGGATAATATGTAGATGACAAGGTGTGACTAGGATATGTGATAAGTGGGATATGACTAATGATAGATGTATATAGTGATACTAAGAAGAAACTAAGACAAGATGGTGATGGAAGATAACATGGGATGTGTAAAAGGATGTAAAAAAGGATAATATGTATAATGGGATGATGATAAATATGTTCAAGACATGATTAGAATATGTAAGTGATGAGGGATGATCAAGGATGGTTGGATATGGTTAGACTAGGATGATAGTAAGAAAAAAGGACAATATATACAAGATGATGTCTAGGATGTACAATATGAGATATTGGTGATGGGGGTGTGACTAATGATGAGTGGTTCTAATGAGAAGAGGGGATAAAATGATGTATAAGATAACAATGATATGTATAAGAGTGTAAGATAAGGATATGAGTGGATATGATCAATGATGAAGGGGATAAGGACAAGATGGGAAATATGATAGGCTAAAGGCAATAAGAGGATGATGAGATATGTACAAAATGATATATACAAAAGGAAAGGATATACAAGGTGGTCTTGGGATAAGGTTTATAGGACTAGAGGTGATTAGGATATGTGAGTAATGGAGTATGATCAAGGGTGAGTAGAGATGACTAGACTAGGATGGGATGAAGATAAGATGGGAGATAGGACAATGCAAGGATATACAAGACAATATGTATAAGAGGATGATGAAAAAATGATGATACAAGTATATATAAAATGATTTATTATGAAAATACCTAGATAAGTATGTCTAGGTTTGGTAGAAGGCTAACTTGGCTCACAAATAGCATGGGTCTAACACAACACACACCCAAGAAAGCAAGTTACAACTTATGATTAGTAAACTTAAGGGTGTGTAACCTAATGCCCATACCATCCAACGGCTTCATGGGTGAAGATGTAGGATGGTCACCTATTATGGTATAGATTAAACCTTTTCAACCTTTCTCACATTTAATGGCTACTTTGGAGCTGATACTAACTCTTATAGTGGTACATTTGTTATGTCAAAGGCTCTTAATCTAGGTATACATAAAGGTTTTTAGGTATGTCCCTTATATATATATATATATATAAGGTATGATGGGGCCCAATTCTATATAAGATACTATATAAATACCTTGTATCTTAAAATTTAACCACCCCTCACTCCACATAACCCTTTATGGAGAGTTTCACTTGTCATCTAATGACAACTCTCCTAATTTTTAGAATCCACCGAAACATGGAGTTTGGACTAATGCATGGTGGTGAAATCCATGGTCACTATCCCCCTAGAAAATAAAAAGTATGGAGGGTTTATAGGTGATTTTTGACCCCCAAAAATCACAATAAGGATGCAAGGGAGATATCATACACCAACTTTATCCCTCAAGATAAAAATAGTCAGATCAAAAGGATTAATTAACCAATTTAATAAAGATGTGATATATACAAGATGAAATACAAGCATAAAATAAAGATATATATAAATAATAAGATGATTAAAAATGATATATACAAAAAAAATGATCAAAATTATTTAAAAATTATTTTCAAATTGCCACAAGGAGTCTTTGATAGGTGACATGCAAACACATGGTTATTAGTTTAAGTGGTACTCAAAATAGGTAACCTAAAAGACAAGGATTAGTAGTTTGACCAATAATATTGAGGGGAAACCTATAAGACAAATGATGTCAGACCCAAAAATGACCTACAAAAGAGGATTTTATCCAATCAAAATTCATCCCTATAAGAAACAAGTTGTTATTCTAATATGCCTTTATAAAACACCTTAAAAAAATCATGATTTGGCTCTATAATTTATTTAGGGTGAGTAAGACACAATGTAGGGGTCTTGGGTAGCATCCCCCAATGGGTTCAAGGGGTAGAACCCTTTCAAGGTTTGGGGGTAGCACCCTGAGCATGATCCTTGTTGTGGTACAGGTCAAGGTAGAGGGGTAGAGCCCATGATTCTAAAGGCAATTTGGGCCTTGAAGGAGACCTAAAATGATTAAATATTCAACAAAAATGACTCTAAAAATGCACTTAAAAGGATAATTTTGAAGGCCAAAAATGAATGCAAAATCATAATTACACAATGTAAAATCACAACTAGAGAGTGCAAAGTCATGACTGAGGGGTCAAAATCACTAATCACAAGTTGAAATTTTGAAAAAGTTAGTTGATCGTGATAGTTGATCCTATAAAACTACAACTATTAGACAAAATTGTGACCATAAGAAAATCATGATTAACTATGAATTGAGAGTTGTGGTTTTGTGATAAACTAAAAAACCTCTTGATTCATATATTTGACACAGACAAAGGCCGATATATGTATGTAAAATTATTCAAAAGGCCTAAGAATGTTTATTTACAAGTGATTATAATAGATTAAAAACTGATTTAGGGTATATCAAAAATTTATAAACAGAGATGTTTATCCAAAATAGGTAGAATTTAGGACTATACAAAGAGTATTTTTAGTTATCTTTGGTCCTTAAATTTTCCCTAAAGATAACAATGAATAGATAGATTTGATTGAAAATGAAAAAATTGATAGAACTAGATTAAAAGAACAAAATCACTACTACTCTTTGAATACTATGACTCCACAGGTCAAGGTCATGATTCTATAATTTTCATAATTTATAGTTTTGTCTATGATGAGAAAAAGTTTACAGGGGTTGTGTCTATTTTGGTCTATAGATGATCTTCTGTTCTAGACTCCCTTTTTTGCTACACTTTGCAATCACATAGATAAACCATAGAGATACATAATTTGGTTATAAAAAGTGGTTAGAATAATTTCCTCTTTAGACCCCTAATGATATAAACATGATACAAGAAAGGAGTTAAGAATCAAATGATGACTGGTCCCCTACAAAATAGAAAACACCTAGATTTAAGCATACAAGTTAGATATCAATGGTTAACTATCATAGATTTATCCATAAAATATAATATTGAAACTCTCATTTACAACATTGTAATTCACATGGCAAAACCACAATTGTTGAAGTTGTGATTTTGTGGTGACTTTATGCTCGCATAAGAAACTTGTAAAAATACAAGTCAAAAGGGCAAAGCCATGACTACCTATATAAATTTTAGATTCTTGATGTCATGGTTTTATCAAAAAGCTAAAACCTATCACAGTTAGGTCAATTTTTTAGTAATTAGGTATGATGGTTAGCACAAACTCATGACTTACGAGGATAAGATCATGACTACATAGGGAAAATTCACAAATATGAGTGTAGAACTATGACTCGTACTTGTACATGCAAACTTTCTATAAATCTGATATTTTTCTCCTACCATTTGATCCTTCAAGCTACCAAAAGGATTTATAACAAATAAAATAATTAAATTGGGAACAAGGTCCCACCGTGGTCACCAAAATGTAGGTGAAATTTGAGCTCTATGGATTAAATCATGTAATTCAATCAACCCAAATAACCAACTACCTAGTTAAATTGATAGAGACATTTAGACCAAATGCAATGGATGAATAAAATCAATTCAAAATATCATTGGAATCCTAAATCTAAGTGCTCTATAACATGATCAAATAGAATGCAAAAATAAAAAGAGATTGAGATTGGATTGATATACCTTGACTCATATTTAGGATATTATGATGGCATGATAAGGATGTTTGTTCATGAAGGATACAAGGATTGTTTTATCATGGAGATAGCATGAGAATTCTTGTTGTCTTCCATGGAGGAAGAGTCTTGTTTAAATATATTTTAGATTGAGTATCAATGGTTGAGGTTTAAACTTGGTTGGAGGAGATCAAGGGTTGTAGATTATCTAAGGAATTTGAAATTCCTTGAAAGACTCTAAATTTGGAAGCTTCTAGAGAGGAGGGTGAGAATAGAAATGGTTATATATTTTGAGGGTTTTAGAATCCTGCTTAGGATTAATGATGATTAGAGGGAGGTTAAATAAGGATTAGGTATGGATTAGGGAGTAGGGGTGTAGGAGAGCCTAGGCATAGGCTAGTAGGTGGGCCATTGGGAATTTAAAATTCCCAAATAATAAGTGAATGAGATTATGAGGGGATAAATGTGTATTTAGAAGAATTAATTAGGGAGTGGGATTAGACTAAGTATAGTGAATGAAGAATTATTGAAGGGGGCTATTAGATAAATGATTAGTAGGGGGATAAATTAGTAGGATAGATTAGAATAAATGAGATAAATGAGATAAATGAAATTAATTTTAACTAATAACAATATTATTGACAATAAATTAGGTGAGGAAGTTTAGGTGCATACATATACACTTAAACAAAGAGAAATTAGTCTATTTGGAAAGTAAATACTAACTAAGAGGTCATCCTGAATGTTTTTAGATTATTAGAGTATGATTGTAAGTGTGATAGGAATTTAGTTGTAAGCAAGGACCTAAAAATCAATCCATTGATGGTTTTAAGATGTTTAGGCTAAAAGGGATATGTGTTAGCAATTGTACTGGCTTGGTTTTGGGGCCTACTCCCTCACTTCACACACCACAATGATAAGGGTGTCAAGTGCTTTGTCAATATATACCATTAACCACATGTTTATACTTGGCCAAAAAACTAAGTTAACTTCCCCCTCGATGATGAAATCCAAGTAGGTAGGCCTTGGGTAGATAAATGTTTAAATGCATTTTTAAGATTATGTGATTTTTTAGTGTGTGTATAAAAGATAAAAATAGTGAAACTAAATATTATATTAAAAACCACCTAATTAGACTATATGATCTATTCTAAACATGCAAGCAACAAAAAGTGAAAGTGGGAGTTGATTAATAACATATAAGTGTTAATTCTAATTTTGAAACATAGTATAGTGTTGATTCAAATGATAGTGTATGCAGAGATTATAGAAAAAAATTAATACTGTTGATACTATACTACTAAAGAAAGGGTTTCATAAACAACTGTGTTGATAGTGTCAACCTAGTCTTCTAGATAGAAGATAAAATACAGAAATAGGTTGATAGAGTGGACCTAATTTGCTATATAGGGGTAGTTTTAAAGACTACAAACTTTGAAAAATAGAACTATAATGAATAATAAAAATGAAAGAGAAAGATAAAAAGGAACATTGGTGGGTTACAAGATGCAAAGAAAAGTGAGATTGTTGTTGAAGTGCCTTGATTTTTACTTGCAAATTCTAACAATTATGTCGACTAAGTCAACCTAGTTCTATAGTTTCCTATTTGCTAAAACCTATAAAGAATACTATGCCAAAATTGTTGACATAGTATGTTTTCTAGAAGTCTAGAAGTGTATTGTGTTAATAGGGTTGACTTAGTAGCCTGTCTGGAAGTCTAAAAGTGTATTATATCAACAGAGTCAACCTAGTAGCCTATACCTGATAAAAAATTTGAAAAAACATAATAGACTTGTATTGATGTGATTGTGTGTTAAACATGTGCACAAAAGTAGAGATTATACCAACACTGTCAACCTAGTATCATAAATATAGAAAAATAATAAATAAAATGATAAAATAATTAAAAATGTGAGATAAAACTTGCAAGGGTTAGATTCACATCAAGTTCATCAGAATATATGAAATTAGAAATGCATCATGTCTATAAATCAATCCTAATTTAGAGAATATAGATCATAATTACACTTTCAATTGGGGATACATTAGATAATTAGAAACATGACCAATATGGGGATCTGCTAGACCTAATTAGGGGATCATTTATCACAATAAACCATGCTATGGAGGGTTCCAAAGCGTCTAGTCATAAATAATTATGTAACAACCCTAACTAATCCCTATGTTTTATATTCACTAAACTAATAACAAGTAAATTAAATTTTAATATAGTGCTCACCAGATCTTGTGGCATAAAGTGGATGTAAGAAACAATAAAAGTAAACATGCATATAAGACATACAATTACATCAATATATATGGAATCTTAATGCATGAAAGAAAAGTACAAATGAATATTTATCTACTCTTACAAAGGAGGAACAAAGTTAGGAATACTTAACTTTGAAGATGAACTCATCAAGCCTTAATCTCTCCCTTGCCTAAGGTTATTCACAATAAGTTGTTGTGGTATGTAAGGATGACAAGGATATATCAACTCTAGGATACGCAACATATCAATGCATCCAAAAGACTTCTCCACAAGACAAGATCCATATCTCCAAATAAAGTATGAAACCTTAAGCTTGCTCTTCAAGTAGAATGGTGGATAATTAGATGCACAATATCTCTTACTTCTTATTCTCTTCTCCAAATAATGGAAAAAGGAACTTGCATATATAATCATACTCAACTCTAATCCCTTCTAAAATTTTTAGCTGATAGGGTCGACCTAGTATAGTTATGGACAAAAATTCACTAGGTCATAGGCTAGGTCAGCCAAGAGCCAACCTAGACCCTAAATGAATTTTACCCAAAATAGTACAGGGTCAACCCAGTTGACCTAGTATAGTGAACATTCAAAATGGGATTAAGGCTAGGAAAGGGAGACAAAATATAGGAAATAAATAAGGAGTTTACAATAGAAAAGAACAAGTTTAGGGATATGATTTTTAGGAGACAAGTGTGTAGATAACAAGTGGTAAAAGGGATAAAAATATTGCAAATCACCAATGGTCTACCCACCCCTTTCCCATTTCACCCCTTAAGGCATGCACTCAGAGATATTGAGACTCGATGGCTTCCTACAATATAGAAAGCATTAGTAAGTGATAAAAGTTTAAAAATATTATGTGTATACACTTGTCATCATACCTTCACAAGAACCTTCAATGACAACACTAACAACTTCGTGTTGACCTAAACCTTGACATCAACAAATAGAAAAGACATTAGTTGCCTTAGAATTCTCTCTTGCCTTCAAATTCTCTCTTGACCATACTCTTCTCAATCCATCTTATCTCATCACATACTACCAACTAGTATTATTATTCTTCCTTCACATGGCTCACCCTTTCATGATCTATACCTCGGTATCATCCTTGACATCAATAAATAAATAAGACAAATCTCAATAAACTTACCTTATCACATCAAGCTCATAAGATCATACCTTAAAGACCACTCATCATGCATCTTCATCATATTCACCTTGACATCAATGACATCAACCTTGACATTAATGACATCAATGATAATACTTCTCAACATACTCTTAAACCTTACTCTCTTTAAATTTTAATCATTTTAATACTTTTGATTTCATATTATATGCATTGATTATATATTTTAACATGTTCTTGGTTATAGGTCAGTCACCAGCAAAGGACTCAAGTTGGATTCAAGTAAAGACAAGGTGTGTTATACACACCTAGGTATGCATTCCTTTTATTTTAAACTACTAATTTTATTACTAGATTAAAGGGTAGATAAATGTAGACATTATTTATAAAGTATATATAATCTTAGTCTTGTACACTTGGAAAATACATATCATGGATGTACCTTTAGCTTCTATACCTTTTCCACTGCCAAAAGGCTCACATTTACTATCTTTTTGTCCCAATTTCTTATCTCTTAGTTTGACCTATGATATTTTGATGACTCTAACCTTTTATCATGACTAGAATTTTATAAACATAATTATATTCTATCTTTATGAGTTTTGGACCTACACCTATTTTCTAATTACCTAGACACTTGCATCCCAATCAGATGCCTACATTGATGTAAGTATCTTATCCCAATGTAAGTGTCTAGTGCCCTAAATTCATCCAATTTACAAATGAAGTGTGTCCTAAAAGTAAACCTAAGTTATTTAATTCAATATATCCTCCAAATTGATTTGTATAAATATAAGATCAACCCTTATTCATTCCTCACTAAGAAACTTCTTACCTACTCACAAGGCAACCTACCAAAAGCATTCTATCAAGCATTAAAGTAAGCAAAGTTGATGACAATGGCCTATTTTCATATTATATAATTTACCAATTTTCAATTACATAGACCTTTTCTAGGATTTAAATTAGGTCTCAATTTTAAAACTTGTCAAACAAGTCTACAATCTCTTTCTTAATTACTGCAATCACTAACTCTTTACACAAACTCTTTAGGTTTATCCATTCACTCAAATTATCTCTTATAGGTCTATTATTTCAGTTACTTTGTCAATTTGATTATTACATTATGATTGGTATTTTTAATACTAATGATAACATTCATATATTCACTAGGTCTTGGAGTAATTATTTATTCTCCTTTTATCAACCTCTAATACATAATCAATCATTAATTTTTACTTTTCTTCACACTTCTCTTTAATACCTTTTACTCAGTCCTATATTGTACTCTTAATATGGATTCTAGTCCCTTAACATAGTAATATTATCCTTGAAATAAAATTCCATAATAGTAGGTAGGACTCTTAATCTCTTATTATATGTCATCTAGTATCACAAGATCAAGTCTAAAATCCTTTCACAAAGTTCTAACTCGGGACTTAAAAATTATGTTATTATCTAACCAATCATACTAGATCAAAATGGGAAGTATGAACATAAAAACAAAATGTAAGTATAAATTAAATTAATCATACTAAATCTGGATGGGAAGTATAAAAAATTTAATAAAATGGTTTTAAACATACACACAATTAGAAAAGAAGAAGATTTGATCAAGATCTCCTACATAATTTATGAATATTTATATAAATTTATTAGTATTATTAAAATATTTAAATTATATATATATATATATATATATATATATAATTATCAATACTTGATATCCTTATACCAACCTTTATATAACTCACTCAGTCCTCAAAACAACATTATAATAAACAACACATGATTTTAAACTAAGAGATACAGTCCTATGACTATGTTCTTAGGTTATTTATCTCTCTCATAACTAATTTTACCTTGTAAGTATCATAAAAATATTCTAAACCTATTATCATACCCCTTTATCCATTCCAAACACTTTTGTATGGTCCAAACTTAAAATATGAGGATTTTGGATGAAAAATCCTAGATAGGGTTTTACATTATTTTGTACAAGTCACGAACCTTCATAATTGTATATTTTGGATCTAAAACACTATAATAGAAAATATTTGACATGGATAAGATCAAATTACTCCTAAATTAACTCTCAATGAGCCTTAAGGCTTGAACACTCCTCCATTAAATACAAAAACATCTATTTTTTTCTTAAATATTACACAGTCATATACTAGAAGACCTGAGAGAGATTAAATGATGTAAAATGAATAAAAGGAAATTTATAAAATTATTAAAATTAATAAAATATAATCTATACTATGGTCTCTTACCTCTAAAAATGTTTTTTAGACCTTGTGTACACAAATATATGTTATTCTCCTTATGTTACAGTTTGATAACACATATTTATGTGTCTTATTGAGATAGTGTTGCAAAATCAGGTCTTTAACATAAAATATCATTCAAAAAATATTCAAATATATATATTTGAATATTTATGGAACATATAAACTTAATCCAATATAAAAAAACACTACTCTTTATTCAACTTTTCTTCAAACTTACATGAACACAAATCGTACAAACCCTTACTTGTAGGACTTATTTACATACCTCTTTCTCTTTTTTACATTAAGCACACCTTATCCTTATTATTTTACGTATGAATATTTATTATAATATTATTATTGATAGGTATGAATACTATATTTCCTTAATTGATGCACAATCATAGGTTTCTTGATAAGATAGAAGACCTAAGTCATCTCAACAATCTTTCCAACGTGGGACTCTCCTCTTTCTAGATGATGATGATGTGTTTGCCACATTTACATAAGAATAAAACAGATTTTACATCATTATATTGACATTATACAATAAATTTATGCTTTAAAACTCATCATAAGGACTTACAATCCTTTAAAACACAATTCAAACATTTAAATATGGATTTTGGATAGAAAAACTTAAAAATACACTAGAAGAACCAATAGTAAGACTGAAACTACTTAAACACCTTTAGATGATGATAATAAGACTCGCTATGATTTATATTAAATAATAAGACCTTTTACATTATGTAATGAGACATGATATTTCTTCTTTCCCTTCATAACATGCCTCAATTGACTCGCTAGCTACTATATACAAAATTTACATTTTGTGATTGATTCTCTTGCATCAGACTTTCAGGCTTGAAAATTTTGTGAGATCCTACTCATAAGTCCTTTGATATGCCTCATTTTTACAACAATATTCACTTAAATTTTTACTTCAAGTAATTTCTCATATAGGTGTACATGTTCCTTAGATCCACACGTAATCATCTTCTTTATTGCCTCCTTAAAAACTAAACCTGAACAATAAACCAATTTATTAAATAAATCAAGTTCTCCATAATTCAATTGAAGAATTTTCCATTTTTTTTCATTGTAAGCACATGTATCATGTTCTTTATTTACTTGATGATCTTCAAAAGATTATTTTTCATCTATTTGTACCACTTCCTTCAAAGTTGATTCATCTTCTTTATTAGCTTCTTTGCTATTAATTTACTCCTCATAGCTTCCATCTTCTTTGTAATTTATTCCTTCTCTCAATTTATGCCTTATACAAGCAACTAAGTTTTCAAACCAATCACTTATCTCCTCCTTTAACTTTGATATTGCTCTCTGCTTTCTTAGCTCATCCTCTTATTTTTATTTTGTAATAAGCTCTTTAGAATTCATTAAGATCTTATTTTCTTCAATTGAGACTTGAAATTTGGTCTCTTCTTTATCATCTCCTTTACCTATATTCACACATGCACATAAAAAAAATAGATTTTAAAATGGAGGCTCATTTGCTTCTTCATCCTTCAAGTTTAAATTTGTTACCAACATCTCTCCTTCCTCTGATTCATAAATAATCACTGCTTGTTGTTATTTCAATAATTTATCTTCTCTTTTCAAGGAAATTTTCATCCTTTACCTCTTTTTCATTTCAAATAGTAGCTTTACTATCCACTTCACTCTTTTCCTTATCTTTATGCCAAATTATTGGCTTCCTATTGTTCCTATGCACTCCATTTAGAACTATATCATTGCCAATCTCTCCTTTATCTTATTCATTTCTTATTTAACTTCCATTTTAGTCATCACTATGTCCTTTTCCTTACCATGGTTCCTCTTTGTTAGCAGTTTCTCCATCTCTCTCTCTCTTATGCCTCACCTAAGTCTATCTCACCTTAGTCTTTTGGCAAACTATCCAAGACTTCCTCCTTTAAACTATCTATAGAGCTTCACTAAGCTCTTTACTTTCCTTCAAGCCTTACTAGGCTTAGGATTGTTGAACCATCTACAATTTATCTTTTCTTCACTTTTCCTATAGCAAATGTACCTCCACAATCTCATTATCTTTCAAAAAAATTCAAAACTTCATACTTTTTCCTAAGAGCTTTTATGCTCTAATACCACTTGATAATAATGGCCTATTTATATATTCTATAATTTACCAATTTTTATTTACATAGACCTTTTCTAGGATTCCAATTAGGTCTCAATTGAAAAACCTTTCAAACAAGTCTACAATCTCTTTCTTGATTCCTAAAATCACTAACTCTTTCCACAAATTCTTTAGATCTATTTATTCACTCAAATTGTCTCTTATAGGTCTATTAATTCACTTACTTTGTTAATTTGATTATTATTTTATGATTGGTATTTATAAGACCAATGAGAAAATTCATAGATTCACTAGGTCTTTGAGTAATTATTTATTCTCCTTTTTTCAACCTCTAATACATAATCAATCATTAATTTAGACTTTTGTTAATACTTCTCTTAAATACCTTTTACTCAGTCTTGTAATGTACTCTTAATATGGATTATAGTCCTTTCACATAGTAAGATTATCCTTTAAATAAAATTTCATCTTAGTAGGTATGACTCTTAATCTCTTATTAGATGTCATCTATTATCATAAGATCAAGTCTCAAATCCTTACACATAGTTCTAACTCAGGACTTTAGAATTTTATTATTGATTTACAGTCCTTTAGACATTGATCAAGATCTCCTACATAATTGATGAGGTTTTATCTAAAGTAATTCATCTTCTTAAAAACTTTAAATAATATATATAATTATCAATTATTTCTATCCTTAGACCAACCTTTATATAACTCACTTAGTCCTTGGAAAACATTAAGATCAACAACACAGGATTTCAAACTAAGAGATACAGTCATATGACTATATTTTTAGGTTTTTTCTCTATTTCATAACTAATTTTACCATTTAAGTATTATAAACCTATTATCAGACCTTTATATACATTTTTAACACTTTTATATGGTCTAAACTTAAAATATTAGGATTTTGGCTCAAAAATCCTAGACAAGGTTTTACATAATTATGTACATGCTAAGAGCCTTCATAATTGTATATTTTGGATCTAAAACAATATAAAAGATTATATTTGAAATTTATAATATTTCATTACTCCCACCTTAACTCTCAATTATTTTTAAGGATTGAACATTCCTCCAGTGAATATAAAAACATCAATTTTATTTTTGACTGTTACACATTCATATACTTGTAGACCTGAGAGAGATTAAATGATGTAAAATGAGTAAAATAAAATTTATAAAATGATTAAAGTGGATAAAATGGAATATATAATATGGTATATTAACTATACATTTGTTTTTTAAACCCCATGCACACAAAAATATATTCTTCTCCTTCTACTACAGTCTGATAACATAGATTTTTGTGTCTTCTTGAGACAGTCTTGTAAAATTAGGGATTTAACATAAAATATCATTCAAAAAAACTTAAAAATATATATGTAAATCTTCATGTAAAATATACACTTACTCTAATATAAAAAAACACTACTCTTTATTCAAATTTATTTTAAATTTACATGAACACGGACCTTATAATCCCTTACTTGCAGAACTTATTTACAAACCTCTTTCTCTTTTTACCTTAACCACACCTTATACTTATTTTTTTATAATATTATTATTGATAGTTATGAATCCTATATTTCCTCAAATGATGCACAAATATATAATTTTTGATAAGATATAAGACCTAAATCTTCTCAACAATCTTCCCAATGTAGGATTCTCAGTTTTCACTTTTGGTGGGAAAACCTTACAAATAGACTACAAGTGCCAATAGTAAGAATGCATCTACTTAAGCACCTTTAGATTATTATAATAATACTCCCTATTATTCCTATGATGTATTAATACCTTTTACATAATGTAATGAAACATGATACTACTTCTTAACCTTCATGACATGCCTTAATTGACTCACTAACTACTATATATAAATGTTACATTTTGTGACTGATGGTCTTGCATGAAAATTTAACATAGTTTATCATATTTAATTATCATTCATAGGTAAAACACATCTAAAAATCTAAATTATTTAAGGATAAACCCAAGTTCTATATTTTCCAAGTTACAAGCTAGGCCATTTTTGTACTTTTTTATCACACATTGCGTGATTGAAACATAAGCTAACATGTAGGGGAGAACTACACAAGTATAATTCCCTATTTGGAGTATTGGTTATTTAGGCTATGTTAATTAATAGATGGTTATTTTGGGTAACTTGACACCATGTGCACACTAACCTATTTTTACCACAACCAATATGAATATGAAGAACTAGATTTTTCTCATTTGACAAGGAGTGATAGTCCATGACCTAGATCTGAATGCACAAGAGTGAAGGTGACATAGAACCCAAAAGTATCCAATTGTTTGTATCTAGTTTTAGTAGGTATTCTATAATGGACACCTATGTCTGAGTTGGATAGTAGTTTTGATGCAACCATCCTAAGCTATAAAAGCATAATTTCCATAATCAGGTAACTATTCTAGAATCTAGATCCAATCCACTTTCTACTTGTTCCATATATAGATATGTATTATCATAAAAACCAACTAAGTATATTATTTTATTTATTATTAAAATATATATCATAGCTTTACTTATTATCTTTATCATCTCGATATAATAAATTTAGTATATGTTATATCTAAGCTTCATAATCAATTGGCCTACTTTAGAGATAGTCTACCATCCTTGTGAGTTAGGCTATCTCTACACTTTTAAACCTAGATTCCCAATATTTATTTTTTATGATTAAAAATTTGGTGAACCTAATTCCTACAAATGAATTTTTTATGATCCTAGTATTTTCAATAAACTAGGGTTTCAAATTATTATACTTTTTCATTTCTTTCTTATATTATTTTACATGAAACCTAGGCCTAGCCCTAGATTTGGAGGTGTGTCAATTGAAAAAATTATGTATACACATAATATTCTAAAAAAATTATTTATTATTGACACTTTGTATCTTGCAGGAACCTATCGAGTCTCAATCTCTTTGAGTACACACCTTAAGGGGTACATTGGGAAAGGGGTGGGTAGATCATTAGTGTTTTATAAGATTATTGTCCTTTTTGCCACTTCTTATCTACACACTTATCTCATAAAAACATTTACCATAATTTTTATCTTATCTATTATACCCATTATAGTCATTTCCTACCCTTTATCCCCCTTTTTCTAACCTTGATCCCCTTTCAGTTGTTCACTATACTAGGTCGACTGGGTCGACCCTGTACATTTTTTAGCCTTTAATTATTGTACTAGGTCGACCCTATATAGTTTTAGGTTATTTTCACCTAAGATATATTTTGACCTTTGGCCAACTTATCTTGGGACCTAGTGAATTATTGTCTAAAATTGGACAGGGTCAACTAGGTCGACCCTATCAGCTAACTTTTTTAGAAGGATTTAGAGTAAGACATAACTATATATACAAGTTCATTTTGAACCATTTGATAAGAAAGAAGAGAATAAAAATTAAGTGTGAATTAACATCTAATTATTGACCATTCTACTTGAGAAGTAAAGCTTAATGTTCCATACTTTATTTAGAGATATAGATCTTGTCTTATGGAAAAGTCTTTTGGATGTTGATAGGTTGTGTAGCCTAGAGCTGATTTATTTTTATTATCTTTACATACCACAACAATTTATTGTGAAGCACCTTGGCCAAGGGAGAGATTGAGGCTCGGTGGGTACATCTTGAAGGTAAGTATTCCTTTATTTTTCCTCTGTAAGAGTAGATAGATAATACAATTGTGCTTTTCTTCCATGAATTAAAATTCCATATACATTGATTTGAGTATATGTATTTTATGCATGTTTTATTTTTATGTTTATTATAACCCTCACTTTATGCCACAAACTTTGTGAGCACTATATTATATTTACTTTTTTATTAGCATAGGTGAAATATTAAAACCTAGGACCCCCTTAGGGTTATTACATGATTGTGTTAGACTGGAGGCTTTGGAACCCTCCTTAAGATAGTGTATTTTGATAAGAGATCCACTAATTGGGTCTAGTAGATCCCCATATTAGTCATACTCCCATTTAACAAATGTATTCCTAATTGAAAGTGTAGGTATGATCTATCTTCTTTGAGCCAAGATTGATTTATAGACATGAAGCATTTCTGATTGCATACACATTGTGTTTCCCTTCCTACCACAAAATATGTCTAAAACCAATGAAAAATCTAATCCTATGGATCATGATGATACTATTGTTAAGAATTAAAAACCTATTGATGAGTTTATCATAGAATAATATTATGATAATGAAAACCATGAGCCTAATGAAATTGATGAACATGAGAAAATAGATCGTGATAAAGTGAAATAAATTTCATTATTTCATGAGTGTATTCCTCAAAACCCTAAAGACATTGATGAAATACTAAGAACCATATTAGAAATTTAAAAATTAAAAAGCATACATGTAAAAGAAATTTACATCTATGGATCATGTTATTCAAGCTATGGGTCATCCCCATATACCAACAACCCTCACCAAATGTTTAACCCTAAAATATAGATGTAGGGAATCTAGGATTAAAGGGGTAAGAGATAGCCTAGGGAATAAGGCTAGTAGAATATGTCTAGATTAGGCCAATTATTTAAGAAACTCAAATCAAGCATAAACTGAATTTCTAATGATGAGATGGTAAAGATATAATGTATAATTATACTATATATTATAATAACAATGAAAATAAGATACTTAATTGGTTCTTGCATTAATATAGATCTAGATCTAAAATAAGTAGAAATTAGAGTGGATCTAGATTATATAATAGTTACATGATTCTACAAAGTGTGCCTATATAATCATGGACACTTGTATCAACTTGGGATGGTTACAACGATGATATTATTTGACTTAGATGCAAGTTTATAGTATGGAATACCTACTAAAACTAGATATGACCACCTAGATGCTATTGGGTTTTGTGTCACCTTCACTCTTATGCATTCATACCTAGGTCATGGATTATCACTCCATGTCAAATGAGAAAACCTTGGTTCTTCATCTTCATATTGGCTATGGGAAAAATGGGTTAGTGCATTCATAGTGTCGAACTACCCAAAATACCCCTGTATTAATGAGCATTTCCTACATAGTGAATAATCTAAAGATGCATTCAAACTTATGTAGTTATCTCTTATGTGTTGGCTTATGTGTGAATCATGTAATGTGCAATAAGTAAGTAAAATAGTGACCTAGCTTATAACTTGGAAAATATAGCTCTTAGGATACTCATTTAGTAATTTAAGCCTATAGATGTGATGTCCTTATGACTAATATGGAAATAGGATAAAATAGGGAAGTTTTTCTCACTTGAGTGCTTGATATAATGTTTTTGGTAAGTTGTTTTGGTTTTTTATAGGTATTTTCTAGGTGAGGAATGAATGAGAGTTGATCTCATATTTATACCAATCCCTTTAAAGAATATATTGAATTAAATCTCTTAGGCCAACCTTTAGGATACGTTTCATTTGAAAATGAGATGAATTTAGGGCATTAGACACTTTTGTTAAGATAAGACACTTGCATCGAGGTAGGTTTCAGATTGGGTTGCAAGTGTCCAAGCAAGTGGAAAATAGGTGAAAATATAGAACTTTTTGAGATGGAAGATAAGTAGATTTATAACATTCTAGGCATGATAATAGGTTTGAATCATTAGAATAACATAGGTCAAACTAAGATATAAGAAATTAGGCTCAAAGAGATAGTGTATGAGAGCCTTTTAGTAGTAGGAAATGTTTAGAAGCTAAATTTACATACATGATATGTATTTTATAAGTGTAAAAAACCTTGTTGATTTATAATTTAGACTATCTATAATCAACCCTCATTCAAAATATAACACCTAGGCTATTTTTGATTTATATAGCACCTCAATCTTATACACTTGGTAAATACATATCATGTATGTACCTTCAACTTATAGACCTTTACTTCTACCAAAAGGCTCCCTCATATACTTTCTCTCTATACCTAATTTATTATTTCTTAGTATGACCTATGTTATTCTGATGACTTAGACCTATTATCTTGCTTAGAATGTTATAAACCTTCTTATCTTCCATCTCTACAAGTTTTAGACCTACACCTATTTTTCAACTACATGGGCACTTATGTTTTAGTCAAAAGCTTGCATCAATACAAGTGTCATATCCTTATTCTAGTGTATATGCCTTAAAGTCATCTAATTTAAAAATGAAATGTATCCTAAAGGTCATCATAAGTGTTTTAATGTGAGATATTCTCTAAAGGGATTAGTATAAATACAAGATCAACCCTCATTCATTTCTAACCTAGAAAATACCTAGAGAGACCAAATAAATTTACTAAAATCATTATTTCAAACACTCAAGTGAGCAAAGCTTCCATATCAGTCATAAGGACAACACATTTATAAGTATGAATTAATGAAGGTGAAACACAAGATCTATATTTTCCAATTTACAAGTTAGGTCATTATTCTACTTACTTATCACATATTATATGATTCACACATAAACGAACACCTAGGGGAGAACTACATAAGTCTAAGGACATATTTAGAGTATTGTGTATGTAGGTGGTGTTCATTGATATAGGTGTCTTTGGGGTGAATCGACTCCATGTTCCCAGTAACACATTTTTCCCATAACCAATATGAAGATAAAGAATTAGATTTTTTTATTTGATAAGGAGCGATAATTAATGACCTAGATCTAAATACACCAGAGTGAAGGTGGCATAGAACATAGATGTATCCAGGTGGTCACATCTTGTGTCAATAGGTATTCCATATTGGATACCTATATCCAAGTTAGACAGTTGTGTCAACACCTAAAACTAGCCACCAATGGCCTCTGACTAGACTTCAGACTAATTCCTACCAACCATTATAAATTAAACCTATGAATCATTGAATGTCCTAAATTTGCTTATGCATCATTTGTCAAAGCTTAAAATCTCATTGAGACATCCCTAATCAGAGTATCCTACTATAATCACTAAAACCTCTCACATATTCATCCATAATCATCCTATAACATCATAATATGCAATTTGGCCTATGGACCTATTAAATGGGGTACATGCACACATAAATCAAATCTTGAAAATGCTAAAATGGCTAATCAAAATTAATTAAAATGTTAAACCAAATTAAATGCCTAGTTGAATTATCCATGTATAATTAATTAAATTCTAAAAAAAATTCAAAAATATGAAATATCCTAGCTTTTTATGATTACCTTTTGTGAGTTGTCAAGTATTTGAAAATATCTCAAAATATCTCACCCATGCCTATTCATTACAAATCATTAATTATTGACACTTTTTAACTCTACTAGGGTCAATTAACTCACTTAGGTTAGGTTTTGAACCCATTCCATGTTTAAATTACACTTTAACTCACCTTGAGTTGGGGTTAGTTCCTAAGCCTATAAATATAAGCCTTTACCTCTTCATTTGGAGAGCTTGAATATTGTAGATTTATAATGCAATTCTTTGTATAAGACTCATGATAATAATGTTATAATGCCATAATATTGATCCAATCCATCAAGTCAAAAGCATATACCATATCAATCCACAAGCTAACCAATGTTGCCATGGAGAGAAGGAGCAAAGAAAACTCCATTGTCAAAGACTCTTTGAGCATAAACTGAGCAAGCCACAAAAAAATCATTTGGAGCTCTCAAAGAAGGCAAGGACTATTGTTCTTTGTATTTTAGTTAGGTTTTCAATTGTATTTTATACATTATACTCCCCCTAATATCTAGGCTTAGATATGTTATCATGTTAGTGTGATGATTTTATTATTTTGTGAAACTAACACTTGATCTAACCTCCTCTTTATTGTCAAATTCCTATGATCATGAATGGCATACCTAGTGGGATGTATAAGTATCCCACATACCAAGGAGACCAAGATATAACTCCAAAATTTTCAAATGAATCCTTGAATATCTTCAAAATTAGAGTTTTAGCTTTGTTTTTATCATATTTTTGTTTTTTATGCTAACTTAGATTTAAATAGAGACTGACATCGATCAATCATAATGAACATCAGTTATAACTTAACCATCATTAGTTCTACCTAATAGACTTTGGTTCTAGATAAATATCATCGATTAGGGTGTAGGGTCAAACATGGTTTACAAAACTTGAATTTTGAATATTTTTATTACTAATAATTTTTATTTCTTGGTTTCATTGAATTTTATTTTCCTTGTATAATCATCCTATTATAGGTTTTAAGTATTTTTTGTGTTAACTTTGAGCTAACATTTTTTATATCATTTTAGTTTTGCCTTTGGGTTCATAGGTAATAGATATTGGTATTTATCAATTGGTATGGGTTATTTCTAAAACCACTATCAATCACTTCTGATCGATATCAGTCTCTATGTGAAAAATATATAGAAAACCTAAGAGATACAATTTAAAATCTTGTTTGCTCATCCATAAATGTGCTTCAAAGTAGAAGGAAACCTTCTAATTTTTGTAGGGCCAAGGTGGGATTAGAACATAAATTTGTAATTTTAAACTCTTGCACACTTTATTTTGGTGCCTAAAAATAATGGTTAAGTCTTGAACATTTGGTTTTAAGTACTTTAAAAAAATGTAAGTTATTTGTGTTAAGTTGTTTTGTGAAAATTCTGGCAAGCTTTGATAATTTAAGCCAAGGGGCCAAATAACTTTATCAAACATTTTATTTGGTGCATAAAATTAACACTTATTTAGATTTAAAATTCTTAAAAGTGTTTATGTTTATTACTTGTTTGTTTGTTTGTGCAAATGAAGAGTGTGTGTATGCTCTCCCCCAATCCCCTATAGGTAACTTAGGTGACCAAAAGCACCTTTTATTTGTGATTTGTGCTTATTCCAAGGCAAGGAAAGAATGTTGTCTAGGATCTCCCCAAAACTCATAGGGTTTGGGTGATATAAAAGCAACCTCTAAAGTCTTTTCACTTAGTTTTATTTTATGCAACTTGGCTTATGAAGGGAATTTTGTATCTTCTTTAGAGTTCTTTAGGGAAGCTTGGACCTAATATTTCATATTTTGATATTGTTTTAACCCCACTCTATGGTAGGGTATATAAATTAAGGTACATATACTATGAGAGCTAGGGGTTGAGTAGTTAACCTCTCCTTTCATAACAAAAACCTAAGTCAGGTTTGGTTAATTAGGGGATTCCACTAAGCAGTCCATAGATGGAATCACTATGTATAGGAATAGACCCTTGCATAGTAAGTTAATTGGTATGAACTTAGTTGACATGAGGTATCTCTAGTGTTATCCATGTTTGGGACCATCTAGATGGTTGAAAATTTTAATTTTTAGACAAACCCCACTTGTTACGGATATATTGTTGATGAAGGACAAGTAGCCCAAAGGTTCATGTCACTATACAATCTCTTGGGAGAAGGGGGTTATAAAAACCCTACTACTTTATGCACTTTTATTTTTCTATTAACTCTAAAAATCCTCCCAAGAGTATGTATATAGATACATTTCAACAATATATTGTAACCGTGCTAGTTATAGGATCTAGAATGTTATACTTAATTGTATTTGGTATTTTCCCTTTGCTTACTTGGTATTTTTGAGTTTAAAACCATTTTCTTGTACCACATAAAAATGAGTCTTGTGTCCACATTAATCCATTATTTAAAGAGGTGTTATGCTATCCATTTGACACCATGATTTCACCTTAGACTTTTTGTGTCAAAAACATTGTGTGTGTTACTAGATTGAAATGGGTAACATTATGCTACCCAAATCAATTCAAGTTTTATGCCTTAGATTCTTGAAACATACCATTTTTTACATCTTTAGAGAATGATAACATTGTTACACTACTTAAATCATTTCAGAGATTCATCTTGCCTTGTGTCCAACTTTCCAATTTGAACTAAATCATGTATGCTTTTAGGATATTTCCTTAGTGTCGTTATGCCATCCATCTTTTTCTAGCTTCTTTGATCAAAAAGATTAGTTTTCCTAAGTTGAGTTTTTAATTAACCTTGATAAGTTTGAATCCAGACATTGATTGATTTGTGCTTATGCCTTGTCTAATTTGGGGCTTAGACACAAATATTTCTCTTTTGGGTTGCATAACTTAGGTTAATTCTTTACCCAAATTTGAAAACTATTTATTTGTTCCTTTATTTGGGATAAAATAGTCTATCTCCAAGTGCCCTTTGTTGCATGCCTCATACCAAATTGACCAAGTTCATGTTTGAAATCAAGTGCCTAGTCTATACCAAAGTATTTAAAGTTTGTTAGATTAAATACCCCTTTATTTCAAGTCTAGATTTTGATGTCACATGTGGATAAAATTCCTAGCATATGCCTTATTTGATCATAACTTTTGATGTTGCATTTGGCCAAAAGAACTAGCAACTTTTATCTTTCCTAGTTTAGACCTATTTAAAACACTTTGGACCTAGATTTTGGCATTTCATTTTTATTTCATCCACTTGACCCTTTTGTGTGAGACATTTAACATTAGAGACTAGATATTGGATTATTTTATACCAAGTTTTGTCACAAACCATTTTGTAGATATAGATCCATTCTTTGACCAAGTTAGATCGAGTTTAAACCATTTATCTTTTTGGACATTATTTTTTAGAGTTTATATAACTCTAACCCATTTTGTCATGAGGCATTCACCTATTGATTTAAACATGTCTCAATAAACACTTAGTGGAGCTATGTATAATACATGGTATATTAATTTACTCATAAAATAAAACTTTGTTCAAGACCCTTATGGAGATAATGTTGTTTATGAGATGGATCCTTATCCACCATACAACACTCAATTAGGGGAATAAAGACAACACCTTTTGGCCCATTATTTGGTCAATATGCCTCCATAATTGAAGTGAAACCAATAAAAAATGACCCAATATTTAGCTAACATACCTTTGATTACAGAACAAACCCAACAGTAACCATACTATGTTATAATATCATCAACCTATGACCCATACTTATTTGATCATCACTTACTTGCGAATAAGGATGACATCTTAATCAGATCTATAGAGGTAGGCGCTAAGTTTTTGGTATACTTTCCCCATGAAAACTTGCCAAGTCTAGTAATAGGGCCTTATAACATGCCTTACAATCAAAACATTAAATAGGCCTCTTCTAACAATCCTCATGTTATAGTTTCGATGTCATATCAAGACCCACATATGATTGTCATAGGAAAGGACCTCATGGAGGATCATTTTATAAATATTTAGACATCACACCATACTTATCTAAACTTATCATGTAACTTCAACAATATAACCATATCAAATGCTCCTTTTATTGAGTTAATTCCTTCAATAAGAGTCTTAATCAAATTGACTTACCAAGACAATCAAGGTATAGACCAATTTATGCAAATCACTTTAATTAGATACATGTTATATGCCCCCACCATTGAAAAAGTGTCTTATGCTTCAATACAACATAATGATCCAAACCTAGTGGATAATATGCAAGTATCATCCAATCTAGACTAAAGTGGTGTAAACACACAAACTACTAGTCCACAATAAAATGTGCCTTTAGTTAAAACCATGAGTAGTTCACAAATGTAGATGAAAGGAAATTATACCTCCCAACCTCAACCAACTACCTCTAATCCTCAACCAATTATTTCTTCAAGTACCTAACTGAAAGGATTAAGTAGTCAAGCAATGACCAGTGCCCTACCTCAACAAAATGTGATGAATGTTACACCACAATAATAGGTGATGATTAGAATTCCATAATAATAGGTAACATCTAACATACCTATTTATTATAGGTAAAACATTTTTCCACCTTAATAGGGGGTAACCAATGTTTCACCTCTCCAAGTAGTGATGAACATACCTCTTCAATCACAGACCAACATACTATTATAATCACAAATAATGTCTAATCAATATCATACAAGTCTTGGTCAATGACAAATTTTGAGCCTTAAACATGCATTTATTTCCTAATAAGGATTCACATAACCAAGTGGTTCTAATGTTCCACAATTACCAATTAGGCAATAATTACCTTTCATGCCAAACATGCCACAAATTTAATGATAGGGTCTTGGTTCATAAGTCCCCCTTAATCAATAAGGTTTAACTAGTTAATATTAAGTCCCTATTCAACCTCAGTAGGCATAGTACATCCATATCCTTCAATCTCAACCTTAATTTCCCTAAAACTAGACCTACATACCTAATCCTAACCAAAATATCGCATATTAATGCATGCAATCCCAAAAATCACACCCTAATCTATGCATGCACATTCATGGTTGATTCATGAACCAAACCAATATTCCCTAACAAATGCCTCCATTATATCTTGGTCAAATTAAACCACTTGTGATCTCCTAACCTCCACCTCAAGCTAATGTTCCCTCTAGTTTCCTATCTCAAGAACTATAACAAATGAAAGATGCAATTGCCACCATCCAAGATAGGAAATAGACCAAATATTTTAAGTTAGATGATATGTATTCCTACCCTTTCAACATGGATTATTTAAAAATACCATCTCCTCCAAGATACAAGCCACCAAAAATTGATAAATACAAGGGGAAAGGTGACCCCAAGGTCCACTTGATAGAATTATTTGTTGCATGCCAACTAGTGGCCTATAGTGATATATACCTTTTATTGTTATTTCCAAGGATCCTATTAGGACAAGCATTATAATGGATATTGAAATTGCCTTAGAACTTAGTATCTAACTATGATGATCTTTTAGATAACTTTATGCAACATGTCTCCTACAATCTTGGGCAAGAGATTTTGTTGGTGGATTTGACACAAGCCAAATAGAAGGCTAGTGAAAGTTTCACAAGTTATCTATATAAACGGAGAGATCTTACAAGTTTATTTAACCACAATTTACCAGATAAGAAACTAGCCATTGTGTTTACCAAAAATTTACACAATGAGATATCTTACCATGTGGAGTTGTAGTGTGCACATACTTTTAAAAAAAATCATTGACAAAGGTTTGTTGATTAAAATATCCCTAAGGGATAATTAAACTTTCCTCATTAAATTAAATATAAAAGCATAACCAGAATAATGGCTAAAATCATAACCAAGTCCAAGTGTAAACATCACAACAAACCTAGGCCAGCAATTATGATAAACCCAAGCAATTAAATCACGAAAAAAATGTTTTGGTAAATAAATTAAATGATCCACAACATGTCTAAATGTTACAAACACTATCTATTCATCCCATGTTGCATATTCAAATAAATCCTAACCAACAACCTCTTTAACAAATGTAACAAGTGTAGCAGCCTAGACCTGTGCAATAAATGTAACAACCATTGCCTTTATAAACCCCTCTTCTAAGGAGAAATGTGCCTACTCATCATGTCTTTAGTGACCTTAGAGAACATATTAAATATATGTTTTTCAAGTTCGTCGCATCTAATCTGATTTACTAGCCTATTATAAAACACTATCTTGAGGGCATTGACTACCTTGATTGTTACTGACAAAATGAATTATGTGATTATCATCAAGTTAATGGCCATAATTTGTGTCATTGTGTGAAAAATAAACATTTTATAGAGAATATTTTGGAAAAGATAGAGATCACATTAAATCGTGGATCTTCCACATCTAATCATAACCTCAATATTTATCAAAACCCCTTTCCCCAAAATAACAACCAGTAACAACAACAATTAATAGTACAAGGATAACAACAATATCAACAACTAAGGTAGAAGCAATAAAATTAGTAGTAGAACTAAGAATGTCAAACAAATGGATGAAACCAAGGATAGAACGATCCCAACAACCAATAGACCTACCATGTAGTTGCATATGACTACAACAAGGTTGTAGGCCATATTACAGGAAGTCACGTTACCACCATTTCCATCAATCTAAGACCAAATACTAATCAAATAAGATTATTTCTAATTAATTCAAATCAACCAACCCATGTCGATGATTCTTCCTTAACTTGGGACTGCATATAGGTATATTACCAAGCAGGGATTTCTACTCTTGGACCTTATATTGATAACTCATCATTGATTTGTGACCATGCACAAGTGTACCAGTAATTGAGACTTATCCTATTTGGTCCACCTTCACCATAATTTGTTAGAAATAATGGTCCTATATCTAATCTTGATTGTGTATCCATAATTTGATGGTCAAATATTACCATCCTAGGCCCACATCCATCTACCACTTCACCCATCTAACCCCCCATTCTGACTAGTAACAAGCCATTTACCATTGTGCAAGAAAATATGTTCAATATTGTGTAATAATTATAAAATATGGCCACACAAATCTCTATTTTGAATTTATTTTATATATCAATTATCCACAATAATATCTTAACAGAGTTCCTTGTCCAATTCCAAGTTCCCAATGACATATCTTTAAATAAATTTTAAGCTTTGGTTGGACATCTAGCTTTGAGCCAATAATTAACCTTCAACCAAAGAGATATGTCATTCTTTGGCCCATTCCATAACAATACATTATATATCATAGTTATCATAATGTGGCATAAAGTGAAATGTGTCCTCATAGAATATTTGACCCATGATAAATTCCACATTGCCAAGCTTCCATAGAATCCCAAATCCTTTGGAAGACCTAAAGCCAAATCACCTTGCATTGAATGGCAAAGAAAGGAAAAGGCCAACTGCATAGTCCAGCACCTATTATTTTCATACTAGCTATTGGTTAAGAATAAGACTCACTTTTAGGTGACAAATATTGGTTATATAATGACAAAATGGCCAACTGTTACCTTAATGCCAAGTATCCCATTTCAAATAGAATTATGGAGAAACATACCTATAAAGGAGGAGGCCTTGGGCTAAATCAACAAGGTTCGCTTGAGCCAATTTCTACCACTCAATACAAAGGAACATATGGTCTTTGATTTAAACCACCTAGGGGTGACCCCACATATCTTATTCAAGTTCTAACACTAATGACTAGTGATGATGATGTTGACATCAAAGCAAAGTCTGATCATAGCCTTTTCAATTACCTAGCCACTACTAATTTGTTTGACACTAATACCATTTGTACCCTTAGACTAGTCATTCACCATAACCTACTTCCACTATATTATCCTCAACTGATAGATTGGGACCAACAAGAATCAACAGTGCTAGTTGATGAGTTTTAGAATGATGAGGCCTTCTATGATTTTCTCGGCATAAGGGAAAATATTCCATTGGGAGACCACAAACAAGGGTTCTAAATCAAACTAGATCTTGCAACCTATTTTTGATAATGGGTGAACACCCTTGGTCACAAATAGTTAAATAAAACATTAAAGTCCCAAGGTGAAACCCTTTTTGAGGCACTTTTGGACCAGGGAAATAGTAAAGAGAAAGGTTAGTCTAGTGGTGAAAACCTATTTTATATGCCATTAGATGAGGGTGTTCAACCTTCCTCAAACATCAATCAGGAGACCACCAATGACAAACTTGTGTTTGGGTCCGAGTTTAGTCTTGAAGAATAGCAGGGTTTTGACCAAATCATCTAAGAGTTCCTAATAGTGTTTGTTACATGGACATCCCTACCATTAAGAGTTTTTAATTCATCATGATTAGGATAAATTGATGAGCCAGTCCTTATAAAGGACTCTACTATTACATACCAATTTCAATCTTTACCAATCATTCTTGAAGATAGTTTGATGCTTCTTCTAAAGGACATGATAAAAGTTAACATCAAGACTCTAAATGATCCAAAATGGATCAAATTAGGCATGTCCCTCATTGAGGAGGAACGTGAAGTCTCTACCACCTTGTTGAGGGAATTTATTGATATATTTACTTGGGACTATTATGACATGCCTAGTTTGGACCCCACCTTGGTTGTACGCCACCTAATGGTACATACTGATACCAAACCTATTAAACAAAAATTGTGCAAGATGTATCCTCACATTTTTATATTAGTAAATAAAGAGATGGAAAAACTCTTATAAAAAAGACGTATTTGACTGATCGACTACTCAAAGTGGATCTCCAATGTTGTGTCAATCAGTAAGAAGCTAGAAAGAATCAAAATATGCACTAATTTTAGAGACATAAACAAGGCCTACCCTAAGGATGATTTTCTTCTACCAAACATTGACATGATTGTTGACTCCATAGTAGGTTATGCAATTCTTTCACTTATGGATGGATTTTCAAGGTACAAACAGTTCTAAATTACACTAGAAGACCAACATAAAATAACATTCACCACCCCATGGGGGACATTATATTATCAAGTTATGCTATTTGGTCTCAAAAATTTTGAAGCCACTTACCAAAGATCCATGATTATCATGTTTCATGATATTATGCATGAAATTTTTGAACACTATGTCAATGACATACTAGGTAAATCAAATACTAGAGACGATCATCTAGAAATGTTATGGAGGATATTTGAGAGACTACATGAATACAAAGTCAGGCTCAACCCTAAGAAGTGTGTTTTTGGAGTTACTTCTGAATAATTTCTCGGCTTCATTATGTCTCACCAAGGCATTAATTTTGATCTATCTAAAGTATAAGCCATAACTCAAATGCCACCACCAACCAATCTAAAGTAGCTCCATAATTTACAAGGCAAGATATAATCTATTAGATTCTTCATATCTCAATTGGTTAACAAGTGCCACCCATTCACACACTTGTTGAAGAAAGGGGTAGAATTTCATTGGGATGATGAATGCTAAAAATCTTTTCAGTATTATAAGGATTATCTAAAAAATCTACCTATTTTATTGCTTCCTATATTAGGAAAGCCATTCCTACTCTATCTATCATTTATAGATAAATCCCTAGGGTCACTTCTAGATTTACACAATGATAATGGAAAGGATAATGTCATATACTATCTAAGCCATACATTGGTCATGTATTAGCACAATTATACTCCTATTGAAAAATCATGTTTAGTTATGGTCTTTGCAGCTTAGAAATTGAGACATTACATGTTAAACAATAAAACCATGTTTATTTCCAAAGTAGATCCACTCAAGTATCTACTATATAAAATAGATTTACAAGTCTATATGGCCAAATGGATCATGCTTCTTAATGAGTTTGAGATAGAATATGTTAACTAGAAAAACATCAAGGGGCAAGTTCTTGTAGATCAGATTGTTGAAGCACCCCTTATAGATAAAAAGTTGCTAACATTCAAATTCCTAGATAAATCCATTATGACCATAATTGAAACATCTCTTTAGGAGTAGCATTGGAAGCTATATTTTGATGGATCATTCATATCACATGGATCGGAGGTAGACCTTTTATTTATTAAACCATAGGGCAATCTAATCCTTAAATCATTCTAGATTAGTATTCCTTATACCAATAACATGGTCAAATATGAAGAACTTGTTGTAAGACTTTGACATGTGATATGATGGAACATATATCATCTCAAGGTTTATGTTGATTCTTAATTAATCATCAATCAAGTTATAGACCATTTTCAGACCAATGATGACAAGATGGTACCATACAAGGCCATGGTTGACACTCTTAAATAGTAGATTACCAATATCCATTTTGAACATATACCAAGGGCCAGTAATAGGATAGAAAAGTCCATGCCCACCATTAGATCATTGATTTGACATATAGATATGACCAAAGAATTATAGTTCCTTATTTGAAATCTACGAGTGACAACTCATGAACCTTTAACCATCATAATGATCTATGATATTATTGGTCCCAGATATATTTGGTATTTAAACCTTTACACCGATCTTCATGACCAAATACTACCACCAGACCTATCCCATAAATGATCCAAAGCCTTTGTCTACCATGTTGCACATTATACCTTACTCAAATCAACCCTATATCATTACATTTTTTATGGAACTCTACTTCATTATTTAACTTTGATAGAATCTACATTAGAATTATGGTAAGTTCACAAAGGATTATGTGGATCCCACACAAGTGGGTTTGTCCTATCCAAAAAGCTCTTATGTTCTAGGTACTATTGGCCAATGATGGATGCAGATGTAGTTGTATATGTGGAAAAGTGTGATAAATATCAACGACATGCCAATCTTATTCATGTCTTGGCCAAGACCTTGAAACCAATGCTTATGCCATGGCATTTTTCTACATGGGGCCTTGATCTCATTGGGAAGATTACCCCTACCTCATCTGATGGCCATAAACATATCCTTAACACCACTAAATATTTCACTAAGTGGGTTGAAGTTATACCCCTTACATGACTAGAAAGCAAATCTCCAAATTCATATTCAACCATCTCATTTGCTACTAAGGTATAGCCTTTGACATTATATCTAGTAATGGTAGATCATTGAAAAATAAGGATTTCAAATCACTATATGTCGAGTACAAAACTAATCAATATTTCTCAACCACAAATTACCCTTAAGGTAATAGCCAAGCCAAAGCATCTAATAAAACCATTATCAACATCCTCAAAAAGATTGTCAATAATTTCAATCATGATTGGCACCTTCAAATATTCAACACCCTTTGGTCATACCGCATCAATCATCACACTCCAATAGGATCCACTCTATATTCACTTTTTTATGGCATTGAGGCCATTCTTCCCATTGGGGTCGAGTTACCTTCTTTATGTATCTCTTTGAAGAATGTCCTAGATGATCAAAACTATTGAGTATCTCATTTTCAATATCTAGAGCTACTTGATTATAAATGCATGGCTACAATTAATAATATGTAAGCATACCAAAACCAACTCCATGGCCACTACAATTAGCATGTTATACATAGAAAATTTTAGTTTGGTGATCTTTTACTTAAAGAAAAAAAATAGAATACCATGATTGAAAAGAAACATAAAGGCAAGTTTAAACCCAACTTGATAGGCCCTTTCATTATTATTGCAAACTATGGCACTAGATCGTATAGGCTCACTACACCAAATATAGATGAACTTGATGAGCTGATGAATATTATATACCTCAAGTGTTACTTCACTTGAGTGACCTAGGGTATTATCTATGAGGCCTAATTTAGTTATACCATAATATCGATACTCTTCTTTGTAATATACCATTCTATGATACCTTTCTTATCAATCAAGTTATTTTATCCCTCCCTACCCAACCCTTTGACCTTGGTTCCATTCCATTGGTTTTATGGTTGCATTCAGCCTAAAGATTCAGATCACATTTTAGTATTTGTTTTAGTATTCTAGATAGAGGCCATATTTTGGAGTAGTATGACATTGGTTTGGAATTCATATCTATATTTTCTTATTTCATTCTATACCATGTGGGCCTGATTGTAACTACATTTATAAAAATTAGCGTTTCACTATTTTGTTACTACTTATAACTACCTATGGGAAAATTAGTATCATTAACCTATGTCATTATTTCCTAATTATACCTATGGGAAAATTAAGGGAAATAATTTTTTATCATCCCTTAAAGTATCACCTTTCTATGTCTATGCCATACTATGCCATATGCCAACTTTACCAGTTTTGTTTGAATTGGTTACTACACTAGTTAGATTCCTCCACTGTAAGGTAGAACTGCAGTGACTTGAGGTCCCATCCTAGGACTATGTAGGCATTGCTTGATTCAATTTGAGGTCATCTCAGTTACCCTTTTCCATGCTCTCTCCATTCTATGAGAAATTTAAGTTTACACGCTCTTGTCATTTTGCAATCTTAGACCGTTTAGTATCTCATCATTCTCAATCGAGTTGAGATACCTAGCAAATTCCAAAAACATTTATAAAGTTTTTATAGAAAATCCAAAACAAAAACATTGACCACATCTTTGCCTTAAATATTCTAGGAACCCTCACTAAGTCACAAAAAAACACTTGTCATTTAGTTTCCCCATCCTTTTTGACCTTTATCCCATGCTCTCACCATTTTTCAAGCTCATTCCCACACTCTTCTATAACATAATCATGTTTTTCTTCTCATCATTTTTATTATCCCATCTCTTGGGATAATTACATTTGGCCTAAATTTTATGTTGGATATTTCATCCATGGAATTATGTAGGCAACGTCCACCTGCCTAGTGCATCTAGATATAGTTAGCCACCCCCCTTCCTCTTCTTCTATTCACCCATCATGTTTGTTTGTTTGGTTGTCCCTTATCATCTAGGGGAAATGTTTATCATATTGTTTGTGTCATGTTGTTTGTATTAACATTGTAGTTACCCATTTGTTTATGTTTTTTTAGTTGTTTATTATTTTGTCTTTTATGTTTCTTTATTTATTTATCTATTTGTGTACTTTCCTAGTATCTTGATTTAGTCTACATGCACTAATTAGGTGATTCCTTGTGCATTATTCTTGAATCCATCCATATTCCTATGTCAACATTATAATCATAGTTTTTATCATTAGTACATTTTTTTCCTTTGAGTATTAGATTGCATGTCAGTCTATATGCATATATCAACTAAGTTATCATGGTGATAGATCATGATGCCTATCATCACCTACTATAGAAAAACTCAACTCTAGGAGTCTACACAACAATGCAATAATGATATTTCCTTGACACCAATAACATTGCTGATCTAATCCAAATCATATCCTACATAGAGTAATTAAACAATGAAATAATTTTCTCCCTTGTTAGTTCAGATGAGCATCTCCTTACTTATAGGTTGCCTAGATTCATCTTTTTCCTCTATAGTAATTCACCATCATATTCCAAATCATGTTTGCCACTATCAGGATACTAATGATTATAACCACATTTAGGCAAATCATTGTATACCTTCCCACTTGCATTACTAATGATTTTAACTATCTTTGGGAAAATATTTGTGTTTCCATCTATTTGAAGGTTAATGATTATAACCACCTTTGGGTAAACCATTCTCTTTCTTCTACCCAATTGGGGCACATTTTCATTGTGATAATATTTATAACTTCCTTTGGGCAAACCATTATATCTATCTACCCAACTAGGGCATGTTTTAATCCTGTCAATGATTCTAATCACCTATGGGAAAATCATTGTTTTTCTTTTCATAATTATAGTTGCCTTTGGGCAAATCATTCTCTTATTACTGTAAACCTTTTTTAATGATTATAATCACCTTTGGGAAAATTATTACCTTTTCTATCCTACCTATGCTAATGATTATAACCACCTATGGGCAAATCATCATGTTTGTCTTCCCTAATTGGGGAAACTTCATATGCCACTAATTATAATTGCCTATGGTAAAATTAGTCTCTTCCACCCCATTTTATCTTTTTGGTCCTATCATTTCCTCCTTTCAAGGGATTTATTGCCTACCCCTTTTACCAACTACTCCCTCAAGGGGGAACCTATAGTTCATCCATTTTCATAGAAGTTGTAAGCATATAGGACCTTTTCATTCTTTGAGAAGATGTTATGGTGATTATATCTTGTAAATGCCTTCCCAAATAAGGATGAACTGTAGAAACCTAAAAATGGACACCAATGGCCTCCAATCAGACTTTATACTAATTCCTACTAACCATTATAAATTAAGCCTAATAATCACTAAGAATCCCAAATTTGCTTGGGAATCATTAATTAAATTTCAAAATTTCATTAAGACATCCCTAATTGGGGTATCCTATCATAAGCAATAAAAACCTCTCATGGATTCATCCATAATCATCGTACAGTATCATAACATGTAATTTAGCCTATAGACCTATTAAATGGGACACATGCACACATAAATCAAATCTTGAAAATTATAAAATAACTAATCAAAATTAATTAAAATTCTAAACAAAATTAAATTCCTATTTGAATTATGCATGTACAATTAATGAAATTCTAAAAAAGAAAATTCAAAAATATGAAACATCCTAGCTTTTCATGATTACCTTTTGTGAGTTGTCAAGCCTTTACAAATATCTCACCCATGCCTATTCATTGAAAATCATTAAATCTTGACACATTTTAACTCTATTGGGGTTAATTAACTCACTTAGGTTAGGTTTTGACCCCATTTTATGTTTAAATTACACTTTATCTCACCTTGAGTTAGGGTTAGTTTAATATGCTAATCCAAGCTATCATCCAAATAAATAAGTAGATTCATCAACATAATTAGAGGGTTTTAAAGTGAAAACAATACTTAATATCCAATAAAATTTATTGTGCAATACTATAGATCCAGTATCTAGATGTCAACATGTATGCTTATATCCATTTATACCACTTATATTATATTCTATAGTCTAGGTTATCACTAATCAATAAGGAAAAGGTATTCAACCTAATCCACCACCTGTCCATATATAATAGTTGCCTCCTAAACTAAATCTTGTGGTCATATCTAAAGGATATGACCTTGTTGACCAACTGAACAACATGCATGTTAATATTTCCATCTTTAAGCTTCTAAATCTATCTACTATCTATAAGGATATAATGTATGAGGCACTGCATGAAACCTAAGTTTTGAGTGATATTAAGCCATCTTACTTTGTGGATAACATGCAAGATCTCAAAAATAATGAAAAACTATTCACCTTTGATCCAATATAATTACCATCTAAATATGTTATTAACCAAGTGTTACCTTTGTTATTACAAGTAACTATGCATAATAATGGTATCAAAAGGGTGCTCATTAATAATGGATCAGGCTTAAACATTTTTAGTATAAACTCACTAACTACCATGGGTATTGTTAGCCAAATTTTGGCTACCATAGGATAGGTTCATAAAAAGTTTTCTTTTTAGCTCATACCAAACCTTGTTGATAGCCTTGTTATGTCTTGTGATATCTTATGCCTACTTCATGAGGATTCATGATGGTCTTACTATTCAATGGAATCCTTTATTAGCATATGTCATGTTTTTGAAATATTAATGTAAATTAGCATATGTTAAGGTTGTTGGAAAGATTAAGGTTTCTTATTCTCACTAAATTTTTGCATATCTTAGCTAATTCTTATGGATGTCATTGTTGGTAGGGTGTAAGGGATGTCCACATCATCATTTTGAGTCTCAACATAAAGTATAACTTTCTGTTCAAGGTCATCTTGTGTGGTCTAGTTGTAAATCATGGTTCAAAGGTAAATAAGTCTCTAAGGACATCAAATATCTTGTAAGCATATTATATAAGTCAATGTTAAATCTAAAAAAGATGAAAGAAACATGAAATAACACTTTTAAATCATCTCAATAAGATATATAATGTGCTTATATGTCATTACAAGCTAGATCATGGTCAATATTTGTAGCTTTAATGTACAAAAGAGAGAGAATCACTCCAAAGAAGGAAGTTTCAAGCACTTGTACAGACTTAGAGAGCTCATCTTCAAGTGAAAACATTTTTATAGTATCTATTCACCTTCCTCAGGTCATTTCCATGAATATCAAGCTTGAATAGGTCCTAAAAATCCAAAATTTTCTTCAGAATCTCCATCATCTTCTTGGTAGATTGGTAGTGGTCAGCTTATTATGCTCATTTCATACAAAGGAGAGAGTGTGGTGACCTGAGATTTTGGGAAGAGGAAGGGGGTATAGTGGCCTTTATATTTGTGGCATTGGTTCTCATATTGTTTTCCCTTCCTTTATGAACAATTACTAAGGCCATGAGGTGGTCTTAAACCCTATCAAAACCCCAAGACTCAGTTTTGAGCATGGTGGATGCATGAATGAGCTAGTGAAGGAAAAGTGAGTACTTAAAAAATCTCCTCAAGGAACATGAAACCTTATCACACTTCTATCTTCCATCCTTCTAGCACATTTGACATTGGAGAGTGAGCAGAATATCTTCATAGGGTGAAGTTACAAGTTTATACTTAATTTTTGGAAGATTTTATAGGGTTTAATGCATACAAGTGATTGTCAAATATTTTTCACAATACTTTATAACTCCTATATAATCTCATATGGTCACCAATGAACATATTTATACTATACATGCCTCAAACCCTTCACAAAATCATTATCTTCTATTATTTCAGGCCTCAAAGAGCAGGGTCATGACCTCATGAGAAGTCTTTGAATATGAGATCTTTGAAAATAAATAATAGATTAAAAAAGAGAAATTTATCACGATATGAATGTAAATCAAGTGGTTTTAAAAGGTATAACATCATGAAAAAAATGGAACCTTGCCTAAATTATCACCTATAATCATGTCTTGGATAGATTTGAGAGAGAAGATGCATACTTGTGAGGAATGTAAGATCTTGAAGGGTTAGCATAAGTCATGGTCATGATGAGAGAAATTTAGGGTCTCTAACCTTTGAGAATCTCAATATCAATTTAGAAAGTGTCATCTCAGATTCCAATATTTAAGAAACCTAATTGTATACCTACAAGCTATCTAAAGAATGCAAATTCACTTTTAAGCATTGAGAAGGAAGATGAAATGTACACATTGGATTTGGGGTTTAGATGGATAAGTAAGATGTAAATAATCCATGATACTAAATAAGACCTTAAAAAATATTAGAGAGTGATATAAAAATAATCCATATTAATCTTGTAGTCATATAGTCTCATGCACCTACATGCAAAAAAGTCAAATTTGATCAACATAAAGCTTTAAGGCATATGGATAGAATATAAGAGTATAAATGTGAGGTGAAGGTAGTAAATGGATACCCTATTGGTACATTATAAGAGTTATGTCTAACATAAAACACCTTACTCTAAGAACCCACCATATAATGAGCTCTAACTACCACCTATAGGTCAGTCTAGGCTTAGCGAAGAAGAGACCAATTAGAGAGGTATTTAATGGATATTTAGGAGGTGTTAAAGGTTAGAGATATGGTTAGTAATGTAATTGAGTTTAATATTATCATTAATAAGGTAAGTCAATCTAAAAGAGTTCAATCTGCTGAACCTTATAGTCAAGATACACCAATGATTACATACAAGCAGATTGCATTTAGAAAAGAAAAAAGATGCATGTTATAAATGATGTAAGGTTTTGATTAAAAATAAAATAAACAAGCTCCCAATACTTACCAAAGATCATCAAAATGCTAGAAAACATCTTGAATAGAAGTTAACCTCAAACTATTACCTACAAACCTTTATTGGAAGATGGGAGGGTGGTGTGAGAGTTGGTGTGAAACTAGGTGGGATATTAGGGACAAAAAATCATGTATACTTCACTATAAATGCAAACAGAAACTTCATATCAATTCTTAATTTGGTAGAGGGCAATGAAAATGTCAAAGGGCCTAAATGAAAGTACACAAGCCTATGCATGAGAATTGCATAAGTTTGCATGTTTTTAGATAATCTTGATGATTAAGGGGTATCAATAAGGTAATGTAAGTCCTTTAAGGTGATTCTATAGGGTTTAGAACCATTGATAAGGAAAATAATGTAAATAAAATCATACTAGGGTCACTTTCATTATTTTACTAGTGAACCCTAATTATGAGCTAATGGAGGTTACAATAGGTCTAGAGAAGAATGGTAATAATTGTTGGATGTGAAGCCACTATTCATAAGTCACTATTCATGATCACTATTTAGGGGTACTATTCATGAGTCACTATTCATGGTGACATGTTAGTGGGGCCCATGGAGGGTCCCAAAGTGGTGTCTCCAAGGTGACATGGCATGACCCACAAAAGGCATCTCTCATGTTGGAAAGGATTGAAAGAGATGTGGGGTGATTTTATTCACTAAGCATATGTTTTTCCTTTATTTATCCATGTGGGGAGCATGTGGAGTGTCTCTTTTGATTGGAATTGGTAAGTGGATATGTGGAGTGCCATTATGTGGAGAATCCACTTACTTAGTGTTTCATTAAAGACAAGAGATGAGTAAGAATCTTTTGGAATTAAGTGGATGAGTGGAGCACCAAGTTTGAATGCTTATGAAATTAGAAGACAAAGGACATCACATGATCATGCACTATGTGGGATGTAGAATTTGGATGCTAGTGGAGGAAGTTCAAAAGGAGATTCTCTACATGTGTGACCTTTCTCAAGTGGGGTACAAAATTCCATGATCCTAATAGTTTTTTCCACTCAGATGGGATAATTTTTTCCTCCCTCTCTCTTCTTTGGTTGTAAATTCATAAATATGAATTATTTTTCTCATTATAAGGTATTCCAATTAATGGCTCTTAGATCCTTGAAATTTAGTGCTTACATTATATAAGGTTAGAGTAGGAATGATTTCAAGCCTTACTCACCTAGATGCTTGGGTTGTAAGCATCAAATTCAGGTTGAAGGTTAGAGAATAGATGGTAGTTTTTTATTTGCTCACTTAGGTGCATGAAGAGTATCCATGAAAGTTATTATATCTTGGATCTTGGAGGCTATTAGCTCAGCTCATGTTGGAGATTAAATCATGGATAGCTTTGTGTAAGATTTGCTCACTTGATTGTTAGATGTAGAACTTGTTTTTAGTTGTTGTGAGAGGAACTATGTAAGAGAGTGTTGATGAATAAATAATGAAGTCTGGTGCTACCTTTGCCCTATGGTTTTTCCCTTGCTAATTTTTCATGGGTTTCCATGTATATCTGGTGTTTTGGTTTTCTCTTTTGTTATGTTTTTATTGTATCTTCTTAATTTTATATTTTATTACTTGCATTGTAGGATGTTTATTTCCTAAAAACTAGTATCAGAGATAGGCTTTAGTTGTTGGTACCTGAGCCTTGTTTATCCTAACAATAATATCATTATAAAAGGTGAAGATAGGTGATATAAACCTCACTGAGGTATTCAAAGTCAAAACCAAGCACTTTTGACCCTTATCACTCATTTTCTTTTCTCTTGACCTCATAGTTATAGGCTTACTAGTCTGAGAGGCATCTTTTTTTGCTTAGAATTGTATGTAAGAGTTGTATTGGAGCCTAAGATCATTTTTAATGTTATATACCCTTGTCTAATTTTACTTTGTGGTATTAGTTCATTGATTGAGGTCCTAGGTTTTATGAATCATTATTAAGATGGTAAACATGTCTTAAGCTGCCAAGAAGACTAAAAATGACCCAATGGGATAAATTAGCTTCCTAAGTACCTAAAATTGATTGTATGACCCTTTAAATGACATGATTAACATTCATACCTCTCCTAATTACCTACTCAAACTATTGGTTGGCATGTGTGAAAGGTACAGTGTATGAAAATGGGCTCAAAATGACTATTACAACCTATTTGGAAGCATGGAAAGTTATGTCAAACCTTAAAATTGGACCCAGAGATTGATTATGAGGTCCCTAAAATGAATCAAATGTTTACTTTGATTTTCAAACATGAAAGAATTGATTGGAAGAAATTTTCATTTTCTAGGCCTAGAGACATAATTGAGGGCTAATTGGAGAGAGAACAAGTGGAGTAAGTGTACTTGAATTTAATGTCTGGTCATGAAATTTTACATATAGTTGTAAGAGCATACTGGGTAAGAAAATCCATACTTATTTTTCCAATAACATATATAGAATGTTCAACACAAGGACCTTTGTATGTTTTGAGGGTTATAAGGAATTGAAGACAAGTATGGGTTTTAGCTATAAAATGAAGTCTTTAAGAGTGTTTGAGGCATCCAAGAAGATTTATACAGATTTTTTAAGGTAGATATAAGTCCTTCATGGAAATATATTACATTGATGAAGATGAAATCAATATTTTAAGCATTTGAGTAAGAAAGGTGTAATGACACCAAATGGGTTTCAAGACACCTAAGAAGATATGGTTATTACTGAAATATCATATGAATAACTCCTAATCAGATAAAAAGTGTCAAAGAGGAAAGCAAAGGGAAGTTCAAGATGAGTTGATGACCAATGAATGCCACTTATCACTTTCCAAGCCAAGTGGAGGGTAGTTTGAAGAAGAAACAAGATGTGTCAAGCAAAGAGAGAAACTCCTATGCCATTTCCAAGATGAAACATCATCAAGAAGGCAACACATGTCCTTGAATATCTTATGAGAATATTCTATAACTTATTTCTTGATTATAACTCTTGCCATTATTTCTTGACACTTATCAATGACTCTCTCCTATGCCACTTCTCTCTCTCTCTCTCATTCTCTATTTTTGTAGCCTTATTTGACTTTCTAAAGGATCCTCCACCTGAGTATGGTGAATCCCTTCTCATTTGTATGCCTTTGATCAATTAAATACTACTATTTTTACCTCCTTATATTATTTTACTTAGTGTGTGTTCATAGATGATTGATCTTGTCAAGTGATTTGCTTAGTCTTCCTTGGCATGTTATCATATCCTAACATATATATGCAATTTGAAAGCTTATTTTGCAAGCCATGTGAAGTGTGTAAGTGTTTCAATTTATTTCCTTAATTAGTTTTGAAATTAGATAAAATAAAGTGAATATTAAGGTGTGTATATGAATACCTAGTATAATGTGCTTGTTGATCTAGATGAATGTGGGGACTCCTCTTTAGCTAGGAAGGATAACCTGAAAATCACAAGAAAACTAGAAGGGGATTTGTTAGATGGTAGGTTGAGTGGATTGCCTAGTGTATGCTAGATCCAAGAAGCACATGGATTTTTAGGGGGATGTCAATCCAATTTTAAGATAATTAAGTCAAAATTGGTATAATAAATATACTTACATTCAAATGATAAGAAAGTAAATATGCAAGAAAATAAATAGTGTACATGTTCGATAGAAGATATGGCATGATGGGTCAATACCATGCCCAAGTGTACCAAGGTTAGGTTCAAAGGGTCCAAGTAGGGTCTTCAAATAGGTCAGGAATAAAAATATGGGTTTGATTGGGTGAAAAGGGGAAAAATAACAATATGTTATTTTTTTTAATAGTGACCATCAATGTTTGGGTGTGACCAATGATGGTTGGGTCTGACCAGTAATAGTTAGGTAATCAACGATGGTTGGGGTAACTAATGATAGTTGCTATAATCAATGATGATTTCTTATATAAATTTATGAAACTAAAGATGGAGATAAAGATGAAATTGTTGATGGGTAGGACTTAGAGCATGGATAGATGGGGTGAGGGGTGGTGTGCAAGTGAGTAGAATAAGGTAGAAAACCTAATAAGGAAAGAAAACATAAAAATAATATGAGGGTACCTATGTGACATCAAGTGAATGATAGTTGAAAAAATTGAAGAAATTTGGGTAGCATAATAGTACTTGAACATTCAAAGGTCACCCAGATAGAATTTTGGGATACTAAGTACCTACACAAAGAAAACAAGAGAGCTTGGATGCAAATTTTAGATCTTTAACTCCTCCAAGAGCCCTATATTTATAGCATAAACTTGATAAGTGAGGAGAGAGAAAGTTACGAAGTTAGGTTAGGATAAAGATGCAAATTCAAAGGGAAATAAGGCTATGAGGTGTGCATGGGAAAGTTTTCATTTTATCTATGCATGCCTACCCTGTAGCTAAATGATTTTTGTTTTCCAAGGGTAGAGACCTAACTATCGATGGTTAGGATAACCATCGATGGTTAGGCAAACTATCTATGGTTGACCCCTAGAAATAAAAGGTTTGAAATAGATCAAAATCAATATGTTTAAAAAAATTTATTGAATAAGGGTGCCTAGGTGTTATTATGTGACTAGGGTGAGTTAACTGGGTAGATTAGCTAACTCAATTCGAGAATAGGTCCAAGAAGAGGTGACATCGAAGAGTAGTCGAGGGGTTTTGTTTGAATGTATACCTTTTTCCCCTTTTTATTATGTGGATTTAGGTTAATAAGTCATAGAATAAAAATAATATGTTGACTAGTCCAGCTCTGATTGCCCTGAGTATGGGAGGAGGGTAATGTTTCCCCCTCAAATCAGGAGTCACTGAGATGAAGGTCAAATTGGGTTAGGGTTTGATAAAACTAAGGTCATGAGGTTGGGTATTTGAAATGAAAGTATACACACAAAATGAAACTAATTATGATAGTCAACATCACACAAGGACTAATATTACCATGTTGGTAAAAATGAGGTCAGGTGTTAGGATTAGTGATAAGGTAACTACTCCCTAGTGTTGGTCACACTTATCATGTGTCCTAGAAAGGGTTTGTATTTTCATAAGTATCCATGGTAGGAATTAATCCAAAGAAAAATATAATGGGTTAGGTCATGCATGAGGTGGTACATAATACAAAAGTTCAATAGGGCAAAATTGGTCAACGTAGTCATGATGGCCAAAGTAAGGTCACTGCAAGGTATGCAAATAGGTACCAACATCAGGGTGGGTGAAGGTAAATGGGTTAGGTGGTTAGGTGGGTAGGGGGTGGTTAAGCTAATTCTTAATGCACTAGATAAAAGGATTCTACCTATATAGTCCCATGGATAGTTTATCAAACATAGACTTCAAGCTAAATGTAGATCTTGTTAGGTTAAGGGAGAGGGTGATTCCCAAATAGGTCATGGTGTGGTAAGGAATGGGTTACCCTTATTGAATGTGTTTTTAGGTTAGATAAAATAAAGGAGGATAAAAGGTGAGTAAAATGAAGTTGGAACTCAATCAATGATGGTTAGAGGCAATTGGCAATGGTTAGGCAACTGATGATGGATAGGCATGGGTATGATCGGTGACGGTTAGGGTCAACTGATGATGGTTAGGATCAATAAACGATGATTAGGAAACCATTGATGGTTGGGTGAAAAACCCTAAAACCATGCTAAAAATGTCAATTGGCCCTATTTTGTCCTCATTTATGACTTTGAGAACTTTGTATATTGTTTAGTCTGATTGTTGGTATAAAGAGTTCATGTGAGTGTGTGGAAGTCTGTTGAGATATTGAGAGGAGTGTGGTGTGTGAGAGTGATGGTGGGGTCAAGATGGACATGAGAGAGGCTCTTAGGTAAGTGGTTGGTCATGGACTGATATGTTACCACCACTCATGAAATGAGGTAGGGTTTGTTTATTTTTTGTTTAAATTGATAAAGATTGTAAATTGGAACAATATGATGTGATGGCATGTGAGTGGTAGAATATGATGGTAGAAGATGTTGTAAGGTTTGGTTAGTTTAGGGTTTTAAGAGTGTATGATAATTAGTGGAATATGGGTAGAGGCTGAGAGTGGCAAGGAGCATGTAGGGGTGTAGAGGGAATTTAAAAATGTTCAGAAGGGAGATGTAGGATAGATTAGGGGGTTGTAGAGAAGGTTGGGGGTTCAAGGCTCATTACCAATAGTCATGAATAGTGAACATCGGTAGTTAACCTAACTAGCATCAGTTGACCTAAGGGTATAAAAATACCTAAGGAGATCATCAATGATTGAGGAGACCATCGATGGTCAAAGAGAAGGGTGTGTGAGTGGTATGTTTTTTATTGAAGTTTGTAGTAATATTTATTGTTAGAGATAATATGTGAAAGATTGTTAATAATATGGAGAGGATTAGGTTAATAGTATGGAGATGGTAAATATTTTTGGTTAGAGATGAGTGTAGGGTAGAATGGAATAAGAGTGTGGTAAGGTTAGATAATTGTTATGTAAATAGGGAATATTTGTCCCATAAATTTTGGTATAATTGGTTTACAGCCTCATGAGTAGATCCAATTATGTGATCAAGTCCTAATGATGTTTGTAGAGGTGCCAGATGTTATGTCCATAGAGGACTAGCACCATATGGAGGTAGTGGGCTTTAGATCCATGCATCACTACCAACACCTATTGAGAGATGATGCCATGATAATTCCCCTTATCAAGAGATGGGATCTGGTAACTAACACCTTATGGTTGCCTATTGAAGAGATGAGCATATTTTTAGAGGATGTTCATAGGATTACACATATACTTATCCATGGAGATCGTATCTACCACATAGAGGGGGATAATGTTGATTACTTTATGGGTTGGTTGTATAGAGGAAATAGAGTATATGCATAGTTTCATGCAGGTGGTTTCAACATCAAGCCATTATACGAGAGGGCTCTAGGAGAGAGACATTTATTGATGATGATGTAGTTGGTCATGACCTATTATGCCTTGCTTGATTTAGTAGGAGGGAGATTTCTCTATGTTTTATTAGGGGTTCTTGTAGAGTTAATATTTGGAGATACCATGTTTAGATAGGAGTAGGTACTATTGGCTTAGATTTATATGGAGTTGTGGGGCTTCAAATTTCAAAGGTGTTATGGCATCAATGTTGGATTCATGCTTCACTATTGGGAAGTCAAACACATAGGTGTGTTGAGACCTTTGGGCCTACCTATGGATGAGTATCTACCAATAGATTATAGGGTCAAGTTCCTATGATAGAGGAGAGGTGGTAAAATCACAGGAGATGGTGGTGGTATGAGGGACATAGAGTGGTTTTGGGGTACTTTGGAGAGTCTAACACCAAGTGATATAGTATGGAAGACATATATGACTTGGCCTATATGGGATGAATATATGCAGCATACATATGCATTACAAAGCTGGAGATGTGTATATGATAGATGAGATGTGAGACAAAGCTCTTCCCCATAGAGAGTATGATGATAGTTTGGAGTACAGTATGGCATTCCACCTGATTTTCCTTAGTATAAGAGAGAGGAGGTAAAGTTTTTATTGATAGATCCATAGCCACAAGAAGAGGTGTTAGATTATGAGGAGCTTTTGGATAAGGTGAGAGATGATGTCAATGTTACCATAGATTATTTGGCATGGTTTTAAGGTAGATATGCAGTAGTGGATTTTGGTTGGGGAGATGGAGGCTAAGGGCCTATGGATGTTGACCCAGTAGGGGGACCAACATAGGGTGATCCATAAGTAATAGCACTAATAGGAGCACAAGCTCAAATTTCCATGTTAAAGGGATAGATTACCACTCTTCAGGGCCAACTAGGAGGAGTGACAGTGTAGAGAGATCAGGGTGAGGCATAGGTCACCACTTTATAGGGTCAAGTGGCCATTTTATAGGGGTAGGTTATGATAGTGATAGGAGAATGGGACTAGGTGAGGGTCTTTCTTAATTTGGTGACATAGGAGAGAGACTCTCTATGGTGGGCCAGTGGAGTAGTAGTTGCACCCTTGAGTTTTATGACATAAGCTAGATATCTAGAGGCCATAAAAAATTTGCATTACTATGAGGAGATTATGATAGCATAGTTTACTAATGAGTTGAGTTGGGGTGAGTACCAGGTGAGTTTGGTAGGTGGACCAACACTTGTAACACTAGGTTAGTAGGTGATGGTATCAAGCCAATAGGGAGATACTCTAGGAAGGGCACCACCAGATATTGATGCTAGTGGTTCCAATTTAAGTGCTCTAGGTTCATGATTAGAGATCTCATGTGATGTATTCTGATATTTTAACATTGCCCTATGTGTTGAGATGTCAGATGTATTTATGAGTGAGAGATATGTATAATTTTTGATACTTATTGATATATATATATAGATGTTTCAAATGATCGAGATGATTTTTATGTTGTTCATGAATGCTTATGTATGAGACTTATGATGTTGATGACTATATTGCAAGTATAAGCACATGATTTTGATTTATGATATGACATTCATAGGATGATGTTGTGATTTGATTATGATACAATTATGATAATGATGTTTGTATGATGATGTTATAATGTAATTAATGTTTTTATTGTTATGAGGTTGTTGACTATGATGTTAATGTTTATGGATTATGATGATTTTTCATGATGCAATGAGCTTATTGATTATGATGATAATTTTGATGAAGATGTTTATTATGTTAGAGATGATCATGTTATGTTATGTTAATGTTTTTGGCTATGTTGTTTGGGAATGATGTTAATTTTGAGTTAAATGATGAGGATAGTTATAATATAATGTTAACGTTAGGATGATTGTATGGATTATGTTTTTTGAATGGATATGATGATATAAAATGATAGTTTAGAGGGAAAAGGAAACGTTCACATTCACTTGTTTTGGATAAGAAAAGGAAACATGGTGCCTTTTGCTAGCAAGAACCTAACAATAAAAAACCATAGATGGACTGACTTAGTGAACACAAACCCATCAAATGCTTCACAAGAGCATGATTTGTTAAGAAAATAGGTATCTTGACCACTTTGTGCCAAGTAAGTTCATAGTCCTTTAGGTGTGATTAGGATGTGGATGATAGATAAGGGTGTAAATGTTGGAGTGGATTAATTGGCTTTTCCACAGGTGACCAAAAAACCTTAGTAGACAAGTCCATGCCTTCTGTATACTTATAATGGGTAGACTGATCAATATGGGAAGTCTACTCATGCCATATATGAGAGCTAATTATGGATTAATTTAGATAAATAGGTAGACTGATCGATACAAAAAGTATACAAATGATATATATATAAGCTAATTATGGCTCACTTATTGATTGTGCTTATTGTTTTTTATTTTTAGTAAAAATTGTTGAAGCTAATCAATGTGGGAAGCTTCTAATGAATATTATTTAGCCATCCTTAAAGGGAGTGGTCTAAGATTTTACTGTTAATAGATGTCCTTCAAGGGAGTAGTTTATTTTAAGCAACTTTTGATTTGATGAGGTAGTTGTCCTTCAAGGGAGTAGTCTACCATTTATTTGGATATATGGATATGTTTTAAACTAAAATTAGACATGGAGAAGTCTAGTCAAGTTTGAAAGATCTACCCATGTAGAAGTAAGACCTAGACATAGAAGGTTCATTAGAGGAAGGGGTTTTAAGAAATAATTGATCATGGGATTCTATCTATTAAAAGACAAAAAATATCCATGAGAACCATGCTATAGGTAGATTTGGGGTACCCATACTTAGGATTGGGATATGACTATGATGGAGGAATCACATGGTTCTATATAATCAATCAATCCCAAAAGGGTAGAAAGGAAATGAGGTGGAAGAAGGTTATTGATCTAATGGGATGAGATTAAGTTAGACATAAAAGTGGGTTTGATCCTTGTTTTAACAATGAAAGAGATGCAAATCCAAAGCATTAATGGGTTCAAACTCTATCTTTCCTTTAAAAGAACACAAGCGATAAGCACTCGATCCATACTTATAGGTTATAATGTAAGATCTTAACTAGTTAAAAGTAAACTTGCCTTTTTTTGTCTTCTCCATGTTAGTGACATGTTGGTTTTCCTTGAGGATGAGGTATTTGATATTAAACTCTCATATCTTTATATTTTTGTTATATGCTCACTTGATAGGCTCTTGAGAAATGCAAAGGTGATTAAGGACAGAAAGGTGACATTCATCAAGAATTTCTAAGCATACAAGTCATTCTTGATGATAGTCACTTTTATAAGTAATCTCATATAAGGATATGTGAAGGGATGGAATTTGGACTTCAAGAGGTAGAACTACCTCAACTCCAAAGACAAGAGAGAAAGGTGTAGCTCCCATGTTAGTTTGGATACTAGTGTGGTAAGCCCATAAAGCAAATGGGATATGGAGGTGTCAGTCCTTACTTGAAGCACTAACCACCTTAGTGAGCATTTTGATGAGGGTTTTGTTGGAAGCCTCAACCTGTCCATTGGCTTTTGGACAATAAGGCAAGGAAAAGCTTAAGTTGATACCAAAAGTATCACAAAGATCTTGGACCATTTTATTCTTAAAACATTTTATGTTATCATTGATGATTTTGTGAGGAACACCGAAGTAGTAGATGATGTGGTGGTTAATGAAATCAATGTTTTTTTGGCTTTGATTGAGATCAATAGGATGGCTTCCACCCATTTGGTAAAATATTCCATGGTAGTGATGATATATTGATGTCATTATGAGGAATGCAGATTGATCTCTTTGATAAGATCAAGACCCCATTATGAGAAGGGTCAATTGTTAGTTGATACCTAGAGACCATGAAGAGGTAAATGATGAAGGTTAGCATGTTGTTGATGTTTGATTCATTTTTTGACATAGTCATAATAATCCTAATTGAGTGTGGACTAATAGTAGCCTAGATGAAGAATGTGTTTAGCAATAGCCATACCACTAAAGTGCCCACTATAGATGCCATCATGGGCTTCTTTAATGGTGTAAGAAGCCTCATGGCTATGAAGGAAATGAAGGAGGAGACCATCAAAGCCTCATTTGTACATAATGTCCCCTAGTATGAAGTAGTGAGAGGTACCTTTCATGAAATCTTTTTGAGCATTTTTTGAAAGATCAAAAGGGAGGATAGTGATGTTAAGGTAGTTGAAGATTTGATCATACCAAATGTTTGTAGGTGATTTTTTTATTTAGTAAATTTTAGGAAGATCATATTTGAGGTAAGATGTCATGATGAAGTGGTGTATGTTGACAAATAGTTTAGACTCAATAGGTTGAGATGGAATTTGGGATACAAGGGAAGCCATTGTGTCTAAAAATTTATTGGTAGAACAAGGGACTAATTGGATAGTGTAGTGGTTAAATGATGCTAAAAGTACACTGACAAGTTTTTTGTACTTTAAAAAATCACCATTTTTACATTGATAAGTTCCTGTGACTTGGTTGATGATAAGTTGAGAGTGTCCAAAGATGCTAATTGTTTTAATTCCCAAATCAAGAGTGGTTTGAAGACCTATGACCAAGGCTACATACTCAGCTATATTATTAGTACATTCAAAATTGAGTTTGAAAGAAAGGGGAAGAGGTTATCCATTAATGGGAATGAGGATTATGCTAGAACCCCCATCATTCTGATATTTAGAGCTATCAAAATACATAATCATTTGATAGGTGGGTTTTTTTGAAGAAAGAGTGGCTATAGACTCATTTGGAAAGGTAAGAGGGGGAGTTTGATTATCAAGGAGAGGAGCTTTAGCTAGTTGGTCTATAATGACCTATTTTTAATCAAATTTTGTGGAATAAACTCAAGATCAAACTCAGCTAAAATCATGATCCACTTAGCGATACGTTGGTTAAGATATAGCTTAGAGTGTATATACTTGAGGGGGTCAGTGTTAGTAATGATGTAAGTTTTGTGGTTAAGAAGATAATAACAAAGTTTAAAGGCTATGAAAACTAATCAAGGTAAAGTTTTTTAGAATGGGTGTATTAGGTTTCATAGTCAATGAGGGTGCAGCTAATGTAATAAATAGCTTGCTCCTTATTTTGGTTGTCATGATGAGTGAGCATGGCTCCCAAAGAATGATCAATGATAGATATGTATAAATAAAAGGGCTTATCCTCTTTTGGGGGAATAATGACTCATGGAGAGAGAAGATACTCTTTAATTGCATCAAAGGCTTGTTAACATTATTTGGTCCATTTAAAGGAGGTATCTTTTTTTGAGGAGGTGGTGGAAAGGCTGACAATGATCAAAAATTTGAGAAATGAAGTGGCATTTGCCTTGCAAGCTTTGAAGTTGTTTTAGGTTAGTAAAAGGAGGTATTTCTAAAATGTCTCAAAATTTTGTGGGGTCTAATTCAATGCCATAGAGGGAAATAATAAAGCCTAGAAGTTTTCTTGATAAAACCCCAAAGATGCATTTCTTTGGGTTGAGCCTAACGTGATAATGGATTATCCTTTCAAAGATGATAAAGAGAATAATGAGGTGATATTTACAGTGTTTGGATTTACCAAGCAAATCATAAACATAGTCCTCAACTATTTTATGGATGAGGTCATCAAAGATATAAGTCATGGCCCGCTGATAAGTTGCTCTTGCATTATTTAGACCAAAGGGCATGACACAATAGTAGAAAGTTCCCCATGGGGTGATAGAGGATGTTTTGTGTTGATCTTGAAGGGTAATTAGGATTTATTTTTATCCTAAACAACCATCCATGAGAGATAACATTTTATGGCTAGTAGTGAGATCAATGAGTTGGTTGATGTTAGGTAGGGGAAAGTCGTCCTTAGGGTAGGTGAAGTTAAGGTCATGAAAATAAATGTAGAGGTGAAGGCCTCCCATGGGTTTGTTGATGGGAACAACATTAGAAACCCATTGTGGATAATCAATGGGCTAGATGAAGTTTATGGATAGAAGGCATTAGAGTTATTCTTTAACAAGAAGAGTTATATGAGGGTGCATATAATGAATCTTTTATCAAACTAGCTTAGCTTCAGGATGGGTGACAATGTTATGAAGAGTGATAGAAGGGTTAATACTAGGCATGTCCTAATAATACCAAGAAAATTCTATGATATGGTCCTAGAGAAAATATGGATAGTATCATTTTTCTCTAAGGTTTAAATATTGGCCAATTTTGATGATGTGAGGGCCCTCCTAAGTTCCCAAATTAACATTTGTGGTTGATTTATTTAGCATTGTTTAGTTTTTAGGAGAAAGGGATTTTTGAAGGGAAGATTCCCCCACACCAAAGTAGGTAAGAATGGAATTATCATCCTGACATTGGATGGTATTAATGGTAGGTGAGTCATATGTAATCCTCTCAGGGTAGATGAGAGGAATAGTTTTGGTTTAGCCCTCCCTTTGATAAGTTAGGGACACAAACTAATGGTGTTGATCAAAAAAAATTAGGTGGAATGATGTTGGTATCTTCAGATTAGGAAGATGGAGCTGAGGAGGATGAAGGTTCTTCAGTGTTAGTGGCAATGGGTTTTGGTGATGTGGGCTCCTCCAGGAGAATGAACCCAAGGCCAAATAACTCACAAGTTTTTTGAGTTTTGATAATGGGAAGTTTGTGAGGTCCTTGTTCACAAAGGCCAAAACCAAACCCATTCCAAGCACACCAATAAAGGTACATTTGGGCAAAGTTTAGGTTGTTAAGATAAGAAAAGTTGGAAATGAATGGTCAGATATATGGCATGGTGGTGGGAGCAAGGAGTAGTTTATCAAGTCCCCCATAGACATAATATGTTTTTTTGTTGGGAAGGCCAAAGGGGATGAGGGTACTGATATTGGGATCATAATATGGATCATTTTGGAGATTCCCAAATGTATGTGGAGAAGGGAAGCATCGAAATCTAAAAGTTGATATTCCCCCAATGTGAGATGCTAAAATATTGATTGCAAGGGTTCTTTAACTAGAATTTGAGATGAAAAGATAGTTGAACTGGTGGATGCTTCATCATTATTGTAGACATAAGTGTTGGTTGTTTGGGTTGATGTGGTGGTTTGGCTAGAGGTTGGTTTTGAAGAAGATGAAGGTGAAATGAGAACATAATTGGGTCGATATGTCATATTACAAGAAGCAAAAGGACTCAAATCAGCTTTGATTGTAATGACTTGTCCCTCATGCTCAAATTTAACACATTAGTGAAGGGTGAAAGGGAAGCAACCCATATCACGAATCCAAGGGTGACCAAGTAACACATTATATTGAAACTTTCCCTCTATAACATAAAATAGTTCAGGGATAGTGGGAGGCCCTAAATGGATGTGGAGAAAAACTATTCCCAGAGTGGTGGCCAAGGTATCATTGAATGATTAGAGAAATACCAAGCTTTTAGAGATGGTGTTTTTAGGTAGTTGGATTTGATTGTAAGTATGGGAGGAGATGATATTGATACTTGTTCCCCCATCAATCATAACTCTTTTGACACATGTTCGATTGATAGATGTAGTGATGAAAAGAGGGTGATCAGGGTCTTCATTATGATATGGAAAATTTTATAATTCTTGAAAGGTAGCCATGATATAATGTTTGATGTCTCCAATCAAAGATGTAAGAGGTTGGGGATCATCTGGTTGAACCTCTATAGAATGCAATGTTTTGATTAAATCTTGATGGTGTTGGGGTGCTGTGCTAATTAAGTCATAAAGACTCATTTTGACTGGTGTTTGGTAAAGTTGTTTTAACACCAAGTATTAGATGAATGGAGATGTGTTGGAAGAAGAAGGAACTCCTAAAATGGAAATTTTAGTCTTGGATGATTGTGAGGGTGAAGGTGTGGTTTCTTGGTTTTGGTTGCTTGCTTGAGGGGTTGAAGGGTAAAACCATGGAATGGTTACCTTGGCTTTTCCCTTTTCATTCTATTGAACAAATTTACCTTTGTCCTTTTGTTGGGCTTGAAATAAAGTCACCATATGAATCGTATGGATAAGGGGACTAGTTGTTTGCTTTGGTTCCTCTTCTTCACTCCTTAGTGGAAGTAAAGAAGTAGATAATTGGTTGGTGGATTAGATAGGTGGTAAAAGAGGCAAGGGGCTTAAATAAGATTTGTCTAACAAATATTCTTCCCCCAAAAGGCCATGAACAATTGATTGAAGAGATTTACAATTCTTCATATCATGTCCAGGGGTCCTATGGTAAAGACAAATCAAATTGTCATTAAACCAAGATGGCTTGTGGTGAGTGGGGTCAAAAGGCTTGATTGGTGGTAAGATAATGTTAGAAGCTTGCAGCAGCCTTTATAAAATAGTTGTATATGATTTTGATAAAGATGTTAGAGGTGGTGGAGTTTGGATTTTGGGGGTAAAAACCTTATTGGCAAACATTTATTAACAAGATGTGTGGTTGGTGGATTGTTCTTGGTCGATGGTTTAGAAAGAATTGGCTTAGTTAAAATTGATTTGGGAATTGGGGGTCCAGATGATGAAGGTTAAATAGATGGGAAAGCAGATAAAGAAATATTGGTAAGGAAGTAGGATGAACTAGAATATTGGGTTGTTATAGGTGGAGAAAAGAGAGATGGTTTTTTGGAAGAAGAGTAGGTAATGGGAATGGTTAATGGATGAGGTCCCAAAATAGAAGGTAAAGGTGAAGGAGGTCGTATGGACTTAGCCTGAGGTTATGGCCTATGCAACCCTTCCTTCTTAATAGGCTTAACTAGATTTAGCTTTGGTTGGGTTGATGTGGTTAAGTCTAATCACAAAGGAGGGTGAGTAAGATTAGGTGTAGGAAGAATCCCTAAATTTTTGATTGGCTTGATGAAAGAATCATAGGGTGATTTGGAAATTTTGGATGAGAGTAGTTTAGATGGTTAATTGGTAACTTTAGGAGGGGTATTTAGTGGAGTTGTAGCAACATGATCGAGGGTAGACTCAAGTGAAGTGGATGGTTTAGTTTTATTTTGATATGGGAGTCCAAGCCAATGCTAAAAAGTGGCTCTATCAAAGTTAGGTTGGGAGGTGAATTCCAAAATTTGAACTAACCAAGAAAAGGGCTTATAAACAAGAATTGTTTCCTGATTATGAATTTCAAAGCACAAACCCTTTAGGGAAGAAGGAGAAATTTTAGATTTGTTATTTTGGTGAAAAGTTCCAAAGATGATGATTGGATAGAGGAGGAGATTAACTCTCAGGAAATAGTTTCCAAGGGAGGTATAGATGGTTTTATAATAGGAGAGGTAGGGATAGCATTTTCAAGTGGAAGAGTTGGTATATCTCCTTCCTTGGTTTTGTTGTCCAAAGAAGTAGGTGGCTCTTCTACTTGGATGAGAGGAGTGGATGAAATGGTTGATGGAATGGTTATTTCCTCGGGTATTTATACCATAGGAGGGGTAGATGGAATGGTGGTTTCATCTACAAAAGAGGAAGGGGTATTTAATTCATCCATTGGGTTTTCTAAAGGAATGGATGGTGAGTTAGCTTCCTCTATTTTCTGTGATAGAGGTGATGACCTCTTAAACAGTGGGCATATCACTAATGACATTAATTACATGTGTCTCATGGGATTTGGAGGACTCAATCTTGTTTTAATGATGTTGGGTTGCAGGTAAATGATTTGGAAAAGGTTTTTGGAAAATATCAAGAGATTAATTGGAAAGAGCATTTGGGTTATGAAACATAAGCTCCCCTCTATCAATTAGGTCTTGGATAATACTTTTAAAGGTATCACATCTATCAGTATCATGTCCAACAACTTGATGATAATCACAAAGATCATTCTCATTTTACCACTAGAGAAGGGGATGAGAAGTATTGAATTATTGAAGGAGCTCAATGGGTGCAAGTTGGATTAGATTAGCTTTAAGTATTTTATCCAAAACTAATGCATAGGATTCCCCGATTGGGGTAAATGTTTTTGAAGGAGCCTATTTTTGGGTATGATTTTGGTGATTGGAAGAATTTTTAGTTTGAGGTGTTGGGTTGACAATTAGAGGTGGTACAGTTTTTAGAATGACTAAGTATGACGATGCTTTTACTTTAGAATTGGTTAGGTTCGTGGTCTTGGTGGAGGATGATTCAATGGATTTAAAAATAGAATTTTTATTCCAAAGATTCAACTTCCCTTCATCAATAAGACAGTTTTATAATTTGCATGCCATGGTAAATGCTTCATCAAAAGTCCTAAAGGTTTGGACTTGGAGAGTTGGAGCAATGTGTTTGACACACCCTCGAGAGAATAATTCAATTAACTTAGGTTGGGGTAAGGGGAAGGTGAGTTGATTGATGAGGCCCCTCCATCTAGAAATAAAATCAATAATGGATTCATCTTCAAATTGTTTGATGGATTATAAATCAGTAATGGAGACCTTTTTATATATGTTTATAGAAAAGTGTTCTAAAAAGGTTTGTGCAAATTGAGAGAAGGAAAATATAGATTGAGTGGGGAGGGCACTATACCAATCAAGGGTAGTTTCAGATAATGACATGGGAAAAGTTTGGAGGAGGAGAGCATCATCATAAGTGATCAACTAACAAGCATGATGGAAATATCTCAAGTGTTATTTTGGGTCCTCCTTACCTTGGAATTTATAAAATTTAGGCAATTCCCATTGAGGAGGGTAAACATGAATAGGCACAGATAGGTGAAGAGGTTCATTACAAATTTGGTCATAAGATAAAAGATTAGGTGAGGTAGAGATGGTTGACTCCAAATTAGTCATTTTGTCCATTAGAATTTTTATTAGATCTAGTTGGGGTTTAGAATCTACATAATTGAGAGGAACATTCTATTGAGGTTGGCTCATGGCAATGTATGAATAAGTGGTAGATGGTGCTGAAGAATCCACATATTGATAGGTGGTGACAAAGGGTTGAGATGGTACCACATAAGAAATAACTAGTATAAAAGGTTGGGTTGAGGGTGATATGTACCCTTGTGGGTTAGGGACATACTGGTAAGTTATTATAGGCAACTATCAAGAAATAGATGTGGTTGGTATAGTGGAGGTAAGAAGAAGTTGGGTAGGTTGAGGTTGGGTAGTGACCCTAGTGCTGATTAGGGAAAGGTTTAGAGGTATGGAGAGAACTAATATTTGAAGTGAAATTATGACCAAGGTATTAGTGGAAACCAAAGGGAAGATAGAAGTAGGAGTAGAAGATAATACCATAGTAGATGGGGCATAGGTGACTAAAGGTCAGGTTGAACCCACATGGGGCGTGGCAGGAGGTGTTTGGTTCAGAGTTGGAAAGTTGGTTTGGACTTGGGTGGATGAGATGTTAGAAGAGGCCTAAGTTAATTATTGGGTTGAAGTGGTACCTATCATAAGATGGGATGGCATGCCTAGAGAAGGATCAAAAGAAGGAACTGAAGTAGAGGGGCATGGTGGGCCAAGTTGTTGAGGTAGTGTAGTAAAGTAACTAGATTATTATCAATAAATCTAGTAAAGTCTAGATATCATTCAGATATGATTAGTATTTTTGAAGGAGAAGGTGGTGGAGGAGAATGGTGAGGTGAAGCATGAGGAGATTTGTCAACATCTGAGGTATAATCCATGGATGAAAAAGAAAGTGGTGGTTGGTTATTTTGATTTCTCACTTGTTGTCTAGTTAAAACCATATGATAAAATAGGGAATGTTATCATGACACTCACACCTCAAATAAAGATCAAACCCAAAATAATTTCAAATCAATCAATACATACACTAAGAAGTGCAGTTTAACCTTAAGATTACTTTTAAATCACTTTTGGCTTATACCTTAAAGAGTGTGATAAGGGAGGTTGGTTTGAAAAATGGGTAGTAAATAAGAAGTATATGGATGGTTTTAGGTTGTTTAGGCACTCAAAATGAAGATCTATGTTGAATTTCATTACGTAGTTTGGTGTTGGGGACTACCCCTTCACTTTATGATCTTGTAGTGATAAGGGTGTCAAGTGTTTAGCCAAGATATACTGATTCTAGAGTTTATACTCAATCAAAGAGCTGAGTTGGTTATCCCCTTGGTGGTGAAATCCAAGTGGGATAGTTTGGATGGGGTAACACTGTCTCTAGATGATGAAATACCAATCGTTCCTTGTCTCAAGTGTTATTTTGATGTATAAATTATTTTGTCATTTGGTTTTGTGTGTGATAACAAGTATGAATGCTAAGATAAGATTACTTTGCTTCCTAAGTTACTAGATGAACTAAAATCACCAAGTAATCAATTAATTCAAATGGTTGATTTTTAAGCCCCAAAAGAAATGATTTCGTTTGATGAGTAAAAAATTAAGGAAGAAAAGGAACTAGGTCCCACCAAGCATGCCAAAATGTTTCAATTTATTTCCTTCATTGGTTTTTAAAGTAGATAAAATAAATTGAATATTAAGGTGTGTAGATGAATACCTTGTATAATGCATGGATTGATCCAGATGAATGTGGGAACTCTTCTTTGGCTAGGGAGGATAACCTGTAAATCACAAGAAAACTAGAAGAGGATTTGTTAGTGTATGATAGATCCAAGAAACACAAGGCTTTCTAGGGGGTTTTCAATCCACTTTTAAGAAAATTAAGTCAAAACTTATATAATAAATATACTTGAATTCAAATGATAAGAAATTAAATATGCAAGAAAATAAATAATGTACCTATTCAATAGAAGATATGGCACGGTGGATCAATAGCATGCACAAGTATACCAAGGTTAGGTTTAGATGGTCTAGATAGGTTCTATAAATAGGTCAAGAATAGAAATAGGGGTTTGATTAGGTGAAAAGGAGAAAAAATAACAATCTATTTTATTTTGACAGTGACCATCAGTGGTTGGGTGTGACCGGTGACAGTTGGGTCTGACCAATGATGGTTAGGTAACCAAAGATGGTTGGGGTAACCAATAATGATTGCTTATGGAAGTTTGTGAAAATTGGGATGGAGCTAAATATGAAATGGTTGATGGGTAGGAGTTATAGTATGGATATTTGGGGTGAGGAGTGGTGTATAGGTGAGCAGAACAAGGTAGAAAAACTTGATAATAAAATAAAACACAAAAAATAAAAGGAGGATACATGTGTGACATCAAGTGAATGATAGTTGAAAAACTTGAAGAAATTTGGTAGAATAATAGTACTTAAACCTTCAAAGGTCACCTAGATAGAGTTTTGGGATACTCAGTACCTACATAAGGAAAATAAGAGAGCTTAAATGTAAATTTCAGATCTTTAACTCCTCTAAGAGCCCTATATTTATAGCACAAAGTTGTTAAGTGAGAAGAGTGAAAGTTGCCAATTTGGGTGAGGATAAAGATGCCAATTTAAAGGGAAAGAAGGATATGATATGTGAATGGTAAATTTTCCATTTTATCCATGATGGCCTACCCTGTAGCTAGATGATTTTCAATTTGTAGGGGTAGAGACCTAACCATCAATGATTAGGCCAACTATTGATGGTCGACCCCTAGAAGTAAAAGGTTTGAAATGGGTCAAAATCAATATGTTTTAAAAAAATTATTAAATAAGGGTGGCTAGGTGTAAATATGTGACTAGGGTGAGTTAACTAGGTAAATTATCTAGCTCAGGTGGGGAATAGGTCCAAGGTGAGGTGACATCAAAGACTAGTGAAGGGGTGGTTTTCGAGTGTCTACAATAAGTGTAGTGGAAGGGGTGATTGAGTATATCTCTTCATTAGTGTAATCCTTAACCTCTTGATTAGTGGTCCTAACTAAAGAATCTATCACAACCTCCACATTGAAATGTTGATGTGAGAGATTCATATTAGGAGTCATGTATGTGAAGGTTAGTCTCATGTTATACATGTGCATGTAGCTAGTTGGTAGTGATCAATAGATTTGGTGTATCACCTCCTTAATTAGTTTTATTTCATGTTATTATTCTCCCTCTTCCTTTACTAGTTATTAGTGGAGCCAAATTGATACATCAAGGGGAGCTAGCCCTATAATCTAGAGGTTTAGTCCACTCGGAGCTCACCCATAACCTAAGACTAATCCCATTGCATTGCTCAAGTTGAGAGGGTTTGAATCACCCGTTTTATGGTGTAAATTTGAGATATAACAAGTATTAACACCAAAATTATAAAAAAATTAGTGATACATATCAAGGGATTTGATAATTTACATAGCCCTTTGATTGGCAAAATAACTTTGGATGTAACATTGGGGCCAAAACTAATCCTAACCACTTTTCAGGTAATGTCACAATAATTACATTATAATTTAATTTTGGGTATACCTTAGATACACACAATGGAGGCTATCCCATAAATTTTACAGTAATGTGTAAAACTCATACATTATGGAAATTTATTGATGATGTATGTCAATGATGAACCCTTCAAATTATAAAAAATAATACATTCTAATAAAGAGGGAATTCCTATTGTATTACCACCTATAAAATGCATTTATCATGATAATATCCAAACTTATGAGGTGGGTGAGTCAAGTACAATGGGTCCATTATCCCCAGAAATAGATAAGTCACTAAACACTAAAGTGCACATAGATGCACCTCAAGAATAAGAAGCAACACCAAAAGAGCCAATGATAGAATAAATTGTAATTACCTCCAATATTTGAGATTCTTTTATTGGTCAACATTGAGCATCAAGATGGCCATGTTTTAGATTATTATGATAGTGATGACAATCTATCCCATGATATGATAGATGAGACATTATTAAAGCTTAATTTTGATCCACTTGAGCATCTTTCATATAACCTATTTAAACCTAAAGGTTTGGATACATATAATCTAAACTCACCTATAGAGGATACAAAACAAAATCAAGATAAGGGCAAATAAAAAATGGCAGATCAACATGTAAACATTTGTTATCCCATACACCTCTCTTGGATTCATAGATTAATTAAATTATACAAGTATCAAATGCATATATATCATGTAAATAATTTGGAGGTCTCTCATAATATTACATAATAAATTCTACATATCACAACAAACCAAGATACTACGGATACAATACTTTGTGTTACTTGAACATATCATGATATATTTACTTTCTAACACACACAAATTGAGCAATAAAATTTTTCCTAAATAAGGGTTTCCATATTGTAACTGTAATTATATAAATGGCCATCATACAAATCACTATCAGACATTTTAAAACTAAATTCAAAAATATAAAATGAGGGTCTCATATAAATTGTGCCTGAAAAGAGAAAAAGAAAAACCACAGAGAAATTAACGATGGGTTCCATGAATCCCTACTCCTACTATTTATGCTTCACAACAATAAATTCCTATTTTACATATGCATAGCATCACAGATACTATAGTGATATATATTACACCTATACATGATCCTTGACAGCATCACTAGTTTATTACACTAGGTTCACAATGGTAAGATATATATGAGCATCCTTTGGATGTGATCATATGATAGTCTTTTCTTTTCACATATTCCAAAAATATCAAAAAAAAAAAAAAAAATTAAAAGTCCAAAAATATGTTCAACATTTGCATATCCTATTAGCTCCTTGGCATATATGTTGTGATTTCCATGTCGGTAGATAAAATATTAGTATTTCCTATATATACACATGTTTCATGCATCTTTTAAGTGTGATTTAGGCATATATTGATACATTATCCATTAACATTTGGATGTTGGGTTTTCCCTCTACTAAAAGCACTAGGATGTTGGGGGAATCCACCTCTATAATCATGACACATCTAGGTTATATCATTTTATGTTCACTTTACATTATCATGTTGGAGATCATATATGTACTTATGCATGCCTTTATCCATGCCTATATATTTCATAGTGTACTTGGCATGCTATGTACTTAATATTTCTGACCAACATATATATCTAGGGACTAGTATGATATGCTCATGTTGGTTTCTTATGCTTTCATTTATGCACTTCCTTGATTATATTATGTTATTATTATCTTACTTGTTTTAACATTCAAATATGCTACATTATTTTTGTCTCCCATTCTTTTTTTTGCCTCTTTTAATTTGAATATGTCATTGTTTATTATGGTTGACATTTGAATATGTCATTCTTGTTTTTTTGGGCATCTGGCTAAGTCATGTCCCTTTGATTGTGAGGAATTTGAACATACCCCTTGTTTATGTCCTCCTTGGACCTTTGTCTCTAGATTTTATTTTTGACTGCACTTGTGTGTGTGTGTTTGATTTCTTTTTGAGCTTCTAATTTTACTATTTATGCATTGTCATGATCTATATCATGCATCTTAGGACTTGGTGTGATCACATTATTCATGCTTCAATGATATATCTACCTGGACATGTTCCATCTATATACTACATGGTACATTAATAGATTACATGGTTATCTTATACTTTTGAGGTGAGGTAAATACCAATTTATACTTCCCTAACCTCAAAGTGGGGGCATGCCATGGAGGCATGACTTTTATAGTTGTCATAGTTTCATATTTAGTGGGGGGCATGTTTTGGAAACATGTTATCCACACTTATTCATTATGTACCATACCTAGATGATAGTGGGGGTATGTTTTGGAAACATGTCCTCCACATTAGCACTTACACTAGTTCTCAAATTCATATTATAGTGGGGACATGTTTTGGAAACATGTTCTCCACACCTACACCAGTTCTTAGATTTAAATTGCAATGGAGACATGTCATGGAAACATGTTTTCCACATTGTCACTTATGTTAATTTTTATATTTCTCCATATATAGTGGAGGAATGTTTTATAAATAGGTTATCCATACTTATCCAATTTTCAAATTATCCAAATTGCATGGTTATATGAATGAGTTAGAATATTTAAGGAGTATTGGTATAGGGTATATGAATCAAGATTACCAAATGTTATAGACCTCTTTCTTCCATATCTATAAGTTTTAGACCTGTACATATTTTATAAAACTTGCATAGATGGAAGACAAATAATTTTTTAACATTGTATGCATGATAGAAGGCCTAGATCATCAAAATCATGTAGTTTAAACTACAATATAAGCAATGAGGCATAGAGAGATAGTGTATGCAAGCTTTTTGGCAGCAAGAAAGGTCTAAAAGATAAAGGTACATCCATTATATGTATTTTATAATTTTTTTATGGGTCATTTGACATTCCAACATGGGTATGTATTGTTAGGCCTTATCTCTTTTGAAATGATATTTGTGAAAATAAATCTCCCCAAGGTTTTGGTTACTAGGTCTTGGTACATAGGGTAAGTCAATTGGCTCGTTATGACCATTCTAATTCAAGGGGCCTATTTAAATTATTTTAGACAATCACATGCATTCTAAACATATATATTATGCCTTAAAAATTTAGCATATGGAGATTGAATCATGAATAAACAACTAATTCAAACAAAAATATATATTGCATGGATTTAGTAGTGCATAAAAAAATAATAGACAGAGTAAGCAATCAAGATAAAACACTAAGATAATATTACATAAAATACTAAACTAAAAAATTGATTAATGAAAATCAAAAGAGAAAAGGACAGGGAGAAAAGAAGAGAGCCCACTTTCTAATGGATCTAGTCAATTCCTCTTGAGTAGACAAATGCTTGAAGAAACTAGTCCTTAGCTGAGCTAGACCTAAAAAAACTCCAACTAAAAGATGGTGAAAGAGTTTGAGGGAGATAGCAGTGATGTAAAAGAGGAAAATAGGGCCACCATATTTCATGTACAAGCCAAGTTTATCAAATGGAAAGGCTTTCACATAAATATATCTCTATGAAATATCATTTGATATTCATCAATACTCAACTGGATTATAGACTCAGCCTCAAATAGCTTTGACTCAGCAAGCTAATCTAGAAAACAAGATGGTACATGAAATATAATGACTATTCTAATACTCTAATGCTAAGATTAAAAAGAGCCAACTAGGTATAGCCTTCTCTAATCCTAAAAAATATAAACCCTTAGTAAAATGTAGGAGTTTATCTTATATAGAAAATTAAATCTATGTAGTTTCAAATTTGTCCCATTACTGAGGAAGTTATGAGCAATCATCAATGTGATTGGAAGGTGTAGTTGAGGCTCTGACAAACAAGCCAGCTTGACCATGCTCATAAATATATTTAATTTAACTCTAGTAGTAGAGGGCTATTAGTATTACTTTAGCATTTTTATTTAGACATGTTTCATGTAGTTAGGCTCCATGCCTCTTAAAGTCTAAATTTGTCTTATTATTTTCACTTGATCCTAATGCACATATCAAACCTATGATTCATGCCTTATTCATAATTTTAGTTGAACCCTCCCCCTTTTTATCTTGTGCCAATTTTAATGCCTTGAATTTCATGGTTTATCATCATGTTATTGAGATACAACTTGATTTTATTGTTAAATTGAATGTATAGTCCCATCTTGGCTTTTGATAGTTTTTATGGCTAGACAGGCCATCAATCTTAGTCCCTTCATGTTCTAACATCACCACTACCACATGGTCCTTCCTTAGCTTCACATTCCTTTTACTTCACTAGGATTTTGGCTTTGCCTATCGGGTCCGACTTTCCCACTTGGTAGTCTTTCGGTAACCCCAGGGTTTACTCTATTATCTACCTTTGTTATTTTCATGGCCACATGGCTTCTTCTTGAGTTATTCATCTTTGAGATAATTCTATCAATTTCTTGATCTCTCATGTTAATGTTGTAATTTATTTGACCTTTTTACATTTTAAGAAGGTGTCATGTGGCATCTTCTCAGGGCTTCGAGGCCATAGGCCTTTTCCAATGTCGATTAACTCCCAAAATTTTAGTTAATGCTTTAATGCCCTTAATTTTTTGAGGTTCTAAGTTTTTGAGCCTTTATTAATGACTTCAATCCTCCATGTTCCTAGGATTTCAAGAGAGTACAATGTATCATCTTCTTGGGGGGGCATGGCTTTAAAAAAAAACTTAGTCATTTTTCCAAAAATATCCAGCTCTAAAAATGTGTGGTGATGAGATTTGGATGCATGGAATAATCTAGGGGGTTTCAAGAATATTTTGAAAAACTAAAACAAAACAATAAAATTGGCTAAGTAAATATTTTTCAAAAAACTAAGTTTTAGATGTGAGAAGCAGCCATTTAATACAAGAATTTAAACTAATAGTTTACGTAAAATTAATTTTTAAGACCAAACATTGAAATGGGTGAATACTAAAACACTTTAACAAGAAATAAGACTTCATAGGTTTTAAATAAACATGTAAGTTAGACATTAATGTTCATAGACAAAAACTTAGACTAAATTGAGCAAAATACAAAGGCATTACAAATGAGCACAAACAATCATTTGTAACTTAACATCTAGTAAATTATCAATCAAGAAGAGCTCAACCAGATAAACCATCATAACCCCATATAAAAATATTAGATAAGAAAAGAGTGTCCCTATTTTTAATTTAAAAATGGGGCACATTGGTGAAGGAAACAACAAATGGTGACTCCTATTAGAAGACACTCTTGGGTATCTAAAGAGATCTATAATCTCTAGTTATTACATCCAAACAACAAGCATTAGATCCAAATTATTACTTGAGATAAAATTATAAGAATAAAAGCACTAAATTCTACCTCAATATGTGGCATACTTAGTTGCAATCCTACCAAAGACCATTTGTGTGTGTGACAAGTGATTAATTCATTTTTTTTTTTGCATGCACACATAATATTTTAGATTTGTATAAATGATAAAAACTTTTTAAAGGAAAAAATAGATATTTGGCTTGGGAGTAATGGTGTGGGTATTTTTTTCTACCAACTAGATGTCTATATCCCTGATAGAGATACTTCTACCTAAACATCAAAATGCGGTAAGGGAAGGGGCTTGGAATCAATACATACCAAAATTATTTGATAACCCAACCTAGTATGGGCAACCTCATCATCATCATTTCCATCCAAAATTCATATGTTATGGTCATCCTATGTCAAATACCTCGTGTAATTTTCATCAATAGCTAAACTATATGGAGAGTGATAGGACCTAAGTTCCCCAAAGCTCTGACATAACTTGTCAGATTTAAGAGCACACATTATTACCTTTGTATAAGCAACTTAAACATGTGGAAATATCTAAAAGAACAAATAACTATCAATGAGAAAACACACAGAATATGAGAGGCAACACATAATTGTATTCAACTCATTACAAAGGAAATTACAATAAAGAGATCACACTCTTCTTCCACCTCTGTGAGGCTTCCTCCTCAAGGGCTCCCAGTAATCTTCCCACCTGAGTAATATTCTCTCAATAGGTCACAACACACAGCTAACACAGGTTGTTGTTCACCTCATTGTACATCTAGTACAACCGAGTACGAATCGGTACTCTAAGTAGATCTCACCATGATCCTACTCCTTGATGTATTGCTGTCACCTTGGATCTTGCTCCCCCACCAATCTCCTTCTGACCCTCGCATACACACATCCCTACAGACCAACCTGATCTTACTTATCACATGTAGATCTCCACCATGATCCTGCAACACCCTGCATATCAAACCTGATCTTACATACATGAGGAATCCTACTTGATTCCACCATGGGAAGAACTCTCCAAGTTCTACATAGTTCTCCATAGTTCTTCACTTAACAATATAGCCCATGAGTCTATTATATATATCTCATGCATACAATAATTAGACAAGCAGCTCAAAGACTCAAACTGGTCTTCATCATGCAAACTCTCTGTTCACTTAACTGACTGTTCGTCAACAGCAGTTCTGACTGCCACAGGTGATCGACGTCGGTCCCTATCTTCCTAGAGGTGACCGATGCCGGCCAATATCCTATCGATGCCGGTTATTGTACACTGGTCCCTGACCAACGTTAGTTGTAGCCTGCCAATGCTGGTGATTGCATACTCAGCATCCTCCTTCTGTTTACAACAAGGTGAAGCTTTTAGCTCCACACCCTAACAATCTCCCACTTGGAGATAAATAGCTACACCTGTACCCATACCAGTACTCTATCTCATCTGCATCCTGGCTTGTATTCCTCTTCAAGCTCCCACTTGAAGACTACCCACCACACTCCTTGTGGTGTTAATCCTGTGCCTAAATTTCTTCATCCTAAGCTTACCTTCTTCTGCCATTGCTATACTCCCACTCAATCAGAAACCCCTGTGAGTAACTTGTAATCAAAAAACCACTAACCAGATCTGGCCATCTGTTAGTCAAACTCGCTCTGAGAACATCCAACCTCACTCTGATACCATTTGATAGGACCTAAGTTCCCTAAAGCTCTGACACAACTTGTCAGATTTAAGAGCACACATGATTACCTTTGTATAAGCAACTTAAACATGCGGAAATATCTAGAAGAATAAATAACTATCAATGAGAAAACACACAGAATATGAGAGGCAACACACAATTGTATTCAACTCATTACAAAGGAAATTACAATAAAGAGATCACACTCTTCTTCCACCTCTATGAGGCTTCCTCCTCAAGGGCTCCTAGTAATCTTCCCACCTGAGTAATCTTCTCTCAATAGGTCACAACACACAGCTAACACAAGCTATTATTCACCTCATTGTACATCCAGTACAACTGAGTACGAATTGGTACTCCAAGTAGATCTCACCATGATCCCGCTCCTTGATGTATTATTGTCTCTTTGGATCCTGTTCCCCCACCAATCTCCTTCTGACCCTTGCATACACACATCCCTGTAGACCAACCTGATCTTACTTATCACATGTAGATCTCCACCATGATCTTGCAACACCCTGCATATCAAACCTGATCTTACATACATGAGGAATCCTACTTGATTCCACCATGGGAAAAAATCTCTAAGTTCTACGTAGTTCTCCATAGTTCTTCACTTAACAATACAGCCCATGAGTCTATTATATAGATCTCATGCATATAATAATTAGACAAGCGGCTCAAAGACTCGAACTGGTCTTCATCATGCAAACTCTCCGTTCACTTAACTGACTATTTGTCAACAGCAGTTCTGACCACCACAGGTGACCGATGTCGGTCCCTATCTTCCTGGAGGTGACCGACACCAGCCGATATCCTACTGATGCCAGTTGCTATACACTGATCCCTGACTAACGTCGATTATAGCTTGCCGATGCCAGTGACTGCATACTCAGCATCCTCCTTTTGTTTGCAACAAGGTGAAGCTTTTAGCTCCACACCCTAATAAAGAGCTAGGTTGCACTAAGTCATATTCAACTTGCATCTCCAATAGCATGACTTATTCATTTAGGCCATGATGTTTTTGTCCTTCCCTTTTGATGACCTCTATAGTTGAGAAGATCATCATAGATTATTCACTTGTATAACCTATTCCATCATTTTTTTCTTCATCATCCATCTCTAATGATGGTATGGGTATTAGATTACTTCACTTGAGTTGTTGATCATCTTGAACAAGTTTTTTAGATGTAAGAGTAGCAATAGAGGGAAAGAATGCTTTAGATGCATAGAATGCATCTTCCTTATCCAATAGATCAAAATCCTCTAGTTGTTATTTTGGTTGATGACATGAGATGTTAGATTATTAATTTTGTGTAGGTATTTCTTCATCAATTTGTTGTTCAACCATTAATTTGACTTAAATAATTATTGATTCCTCATCATCACCACTCTTGTAGCCTTCAAAAATGAATCAAGATTATGAAATGGGACATTATTATCATGTATGATTATCTCAAGATTAGTAATGAATCTAGGTTCATATACTCCAATGGTGCATTAGGGTATGCAGCTTCATAAATTGGGTTGTGCATTACCTATTGATTATCTCCTTAAAAATATGGTATTTGATTAGTAATAGCACCCAAAGATATTAAATCACTAAAATAATATGAATAAACCTACTGATTATAAACAAAATTAACTGAGTTACATTTATTAAAAGAGTAGTAAGGGCTCTCATTTATCTTGTGAGAATTTGATCGATTGCAATCTTGAGGCAATGCTTCATTTTGAGGCACATATTGATCCATGGGATGATTTTTAGGCACATAAATCAAAGTATTTTGGGCATAAATGCCACGTTGTTTCAAAGAATAGGAAGGATAGGCATCAAAACCCATGATTCATTGAATATTGTTCTACATTGATAGCCTTTTTTAATACTAATGTAATTAAGGAATGCATTAATTTATTCCTTCGTTAGCTCATGGTTTCCATGTGTGTGAATTAGTTTAATAATAAAAAATTGAGATAGATGAGTTGATTACTTCTTGTTATAGAGGTAATTATTCCACTAAACATTATAGAGATCATGACAAGTTTGGGAGCCATAAGGTTGATTTTTCCTTATAAGCCCAAGAAGGTAGAAAGATTTGTAAACTACATAACATAGTGGAGATGAGGAATTAGGGATTCACTCTTTATTTAATTTTCTAATATTAAGTTTCTCCATGGTTTGTCTTGTTTATATCTCTTTTTGATGTGTTTATTTCATATGTTTGCATTCCCTACAATTAGCATAATACAGCAAACACATAAGAGAGATCAACATTCATTTTTAATAAGCATAGTACTTGTTTCATAAAGGTTAAATAACTTCACATTTTATATTTAACTTATATGTATAATTTTAATCTCAATCATATAGTAATATCATTTTTAGAGTGTGGAGGAATATATGTAACAAATGTAGCATGTAAATATTACATGTGAAGGGCTGCATAATATTTTGTATGTTGTAGATGACAATCATTAGATCTGGAATACATCATAAAATAACATTTAGGTGTTGTTATATGGCATATAACTTGAGAGTAAAATCCTCTTTAAAATAATATGTATATGTAAAACTAAGAGTGGAATATCCACCTAGTCTATAGATTAGATGGTATCAAAGAGGGTATTCCTTTTAGCTTGAAAGTGTTTCCTAACACATTTTTGCATTATGTTATATATTCTTCCATTTTTGTTTCTTGACAAGGAAGTGAAATGTTTTGGTTTCAAAGTTTATCCATGGGCAAACCTTTGAAGAGAGAAAGGATTTAAGAGCTTGAATTAATAAACTAGCAAATTTAAAAGGAAAACTCTAAATTAAAAAAAGTTATGGCAACACTTGGAAGATGAGAATCAAGAGTTGCAAGATAGAAGGATCACCCATGAAGAATTTATCATGGGTATCATTGAAGAGCTACAACATGAGTTGAAAACTAAGGAAGAGATGTTTCCAAAGTTCCAACATGGAGAAGAATCTACCATGCCAAGGAGAACATCCTCTACCAAATATGGACAAACCATGAACGAGGTATGTAAAGTAATAATTCCACCATATTCTCTTTCTTTTCATCAAGATCAAGATGCTTCCTTTGGTAAATTTGAGAATCATACTAAGGGTGTTGACTCCAAGTTATTAAAAAAGATGGGTTATGATGTAAAATTCCTTGGCATCAATGACCAAGTAATGACTAATCCTATAGTGGTTGAATAAAGGCCTCAATATGCATTTTTTGGATATGTTGGTGGCCAATAAGTAGCTGAATAATGCTCCAACATAGTTGAAGCAAGGAAAGCTTCAAAAAATAAAGAGCCTGATCTAGTATCTCTACTAAAATAGCTCTTGCAAGGTAATGGCATAATTTATTTTGTTAAAACTAATGAGGATTTTATTTCTCAAAATAATGGATAGGTATCTCATGAAGAAGAAGGTAGCATTAAACTAGCTCAAAGGGCCAACAAAGAGTATCCAAGAAGAGGAAAACAACTCCATGAAGAAGGAGATAGCACATTGACACTCCATGGGAGTGAATGTAAGCTATAAATAATAAAGGGGAAACCTTTTAATGATAATAAGAACATCAATAAAGAATGGAAATCATATCCAATTCAAGGTGAATATCCCAAAATAGGAGGTAACACATTACCACTTCATCATTCTTGCACAAAAGGCAACCCAAGAAGGTATGGAAAAAATAAATCTTCTGGTTTTTACTTCAAATGTAAGAAGAATGGTCATATATCAAAAAATCATTGGTATACATATCCATGTTATTTTTTTGGAGTGAATAACCATTGTGTCCCTGTTTTGGAAGATGAAATCCATCCAAAAGAATCCCATGGCCTTAAAGAGGAAGGATACAAGTTTTAAATACCACTCTCCAAATCTAAATGTGGAGAAGGGAAAGAATGACATTTATTTCCAAAAGAATGGGCAATAATGATTTCACTCATTACAACATGAGTTGGAAATGGCATGAAAAATGTTTGGATATTCATCCCTTACTTCACATAAATAATTAAAAGGAGTATTCCAATAAGGAATATGCATATAAAAATAAGTGGGAAGTTGTTCATGCACCTACAAAGCATGAGGTGAAAAATGAAAAAGCTTATCCATCATCTCTAATAGAAGAGATAGAAGCTATATAAGCCCACATATCTAAGGAATAATAAAAGAGGGAGAAGCCCATTGAAGAACACCCATCACCATTGCCAAAAGGTAAACATTGTAAGAGATCAATCCTTAGAAGAATAGTTGAAAAACTCATATTTTGATTTGTAGCTAAAAGTTATCCAAGCTAGAAGCCATCAATCGGGACCATCCCATAGAGGATTCCTCATCACCATTATAAGTGGGTAATGTTAAGATTTTGGTTCCATGGATAGAGTATTTTCATAGCTGATATGTTGTTTGGAATGTATATGTAACCACCTCTAAATTGCTTCTTATGTTCCATTGTTGAAATAAGCAAGCTAACCTATTTTATATGAGAAAATGGAGGAATGTCACTCATTAATAGTGATTATGGAGTAGCCACAAAATAAATTTTGATAATCATGTGTATGATAAATCCATTTTATCAAATAGGTTGTATCATTTTTAGCATTCTCATGTTCATGTTGATTATAAAGTTAACATTTTTTCCTTCTCAAGTTCTTGTAATATGTGAAAATATGGGTAGAAGAGTCACTCTACATTGAGAAAAAGATCCAAGCATATGTTGAAGGCTAAGGTATCACAAAGGTGACAACATATTGGTTTTCATTTCCCCTCCATGTAATTTCAAAAATACACCATGTGTTTCATGTCTAATCATTTACCAAATGTTTTAGCATGGATTTACAAATTCACATGACTATAACATGGAGGTACATGCTCATTTTCATAAATAAGAACTATTTTAGCATGTCTATGTTGGATATGGTATGAACATAATATTTTTATCCAGTTGTATCATGCATTTTTAGTTGTGTATGCACATGAATAAGGTTAGAATAGGTTCTCCAAATAAGTTTTGGTGTAATAGTAGTTGATAGTTGACATTGCATTTTTTTGATGTAAAGTTTGAGTTTCAAGATATGGGCAGCTTTCTAAATGGATTTGTGTGTTTCCAATCCATATATATTTCATTTTTTTGTAAGAACCAAGATACATGTAAATTTAAAGTGTGGTGAAATGTTGTAATACCACCTATACAATGCAATATATTTCTTCACTTATTGAAATCATTGTGATCAGTAAGGATGATGTTTTATTATAATCTCCTTATCGAGAGCTTCACCCTAGCCTAAAATCATGTTTATTATAGTAGATGGGAAAAGAGGAATAGCCAAAATGAAGATTGAGACACTAAAGAGTGTAATAAGGTTAGTTGGTTGAAATTAGAACCTGAATAAGGCACTATCAAAGAGTTGATCGGATTGGAACCTAAACTAAGGTACTATCCAAAATATGATCATATTGGAACCTAAAAAGGTATTGTCCAAGAGGATGATACGTTGGTTTCTCACTTGGGAAGATAGAATATAAATCTTCATCTTTTTTTATATATTTTTTGCAACCCAAAATCCTTAAATTTTGGGCATGTGATCATAAATTTGATCATGTTTATCATCTAAATCAGTTGGTATAACAATCAATTGTCTAAAATGTGTAATCTAGAAAAATGTTGAGGCTTCAAAAATGTTAGTTTCTATTGTATGGGATAAAATAGCATATTTTTGGTTTAAAAAGTAATTTATAATTACATATTTGGATTCCCATTGAAAATTAGGCAAGTTCAAAAAAAATGACATTTAATTTAGAGGTCATATGCAAAATTTATGACCTCTATAAGTCAAATAACTTTAGCTCTAGGATATATCAAGAGCCTAACTATTCAACTCTGGAGATAGGACTATTGGACTCCAAAGCCAGTCGACAATGTGGGAATTTGAATCATTTTAATTTTTGTCTATTTAATTAAAATTTTGGGTTAATTTCAAGTATGAGGAATCTTTAATATAGGTATTATAAGGTAGATTATAGGAGGAGAATAGAGGAGAAGGCAACAAATAATTAAATCCCTGCATTCAAGTGGATGAAATTGATGAATGCATTAATTTATTCCTTCATTAGCTCACGTTTTCCATATGTGTGAATCATTTGAATACTACATAGTTATGATAACTGAGTTCAATAGTTTTTATTTTAGAGGTAAGTCTTAAACCAAACATTTTAGAGATCATTACGTGTTTGTGAGCCATAAGGTTTGGTTTTCCTTGTAAGCCCAAGAAGGTAGAAACTTCTAAACTAAAGAACATAGTGGAGATGAGGAAGCATGGATTCAATCTTGCTAGATTTTTCTCATATTAAGTTTCTCAAGTGTATGTTTTGTGTTATATCTCTTTGTTGGTGTTTATTTTATATGTTTACATTCCCTGCAATTAGCATAATATAAAAAACACATAAGAGAGCTCAAGACTCATTTTTAACAAGCATAGTACTTGTTTCATAAAGGTTAAATAACTTTACATCTTGTATTGCAATTATATGCAAGCTTTTTAATTATAGTCATGAAGTATTAACATGTTTATATCATGAAGGAATGTATGCAATAAATGTAACATGTGAATATTGCATGTGAAGGGATAAATAATATTTTGTATGTTGTAGATGACATTCATTAGAGATATAATACATCTTAAAATATAATTTTAGGTGTTGTTTTATGGCATAGAACTTGAGAGTAGCATCTTCTTTAAAATAATTCGTATTGGTGAAATTAAGAATGGAATATCCACCTAGTTTATAGATTACAGTTGCATCCTCCTAGCCAAGCTAAGGCCATTGGTGGATTAGAATATCAGTCCTTCAATCTTACAACTTAGAATATTAATATGCAAAACCTCTAAAATGAATAATAAGTATGAAATAATCCATCTTAGGCCCTCTTTCTAGTGCCAAAATTTTGATGGGTCATTTGACATGCCAACTTAGGCAAGGGTTTTTAGTCCACGTCTCTCCTAAAAAGAGATTTATGTGAACAAATCTCCCCAAGGTCTTGGTACCTATGGTAACTCAGTTAGATCATTGTGACCATTCTAATTCAAGGGGACTATTTAGAGTATTTTAAACTAATAACATGTATTTTAAATGTAGATCTTATGCCTTACAAGAATCAAAATGTAGAGATTTAACCATGAATAAATAGTTGATTCAAAAAAAATCTATTGCATAGATTCAATAGTGCATAAATAATAATAGACAGATTGAGAATTCAAGATAAAATGATCAGATTGCATAGAAGAATAAACTACAAAATTGATTAAATAAAAATAAAATAGAGAAGGGTAGGGAGAAAATAAAAGATCCCACTTTCTAATGGATATGGTCAATTCCTTTTGATTATACTAATCCTTGAAGAAACCAATCCTTAGTTGAGCCATACTTAGCATAACTCCAGCTAAAATATGATGCATGAATTTGAGGGAGATAGAAGAAATGCAAAAGAGGAAAACAAGGCCACCATATTTGATGCATATTCCAAACCTATAAAATAGCAAGGCTTTCACATATAGATATTTCCATGAAAGATTATTTGGTATTCATCAATACTCAGTTGGATTATAGACACGACCTCAAACAACTTTGAATTAACAAACCAATCTATAAAACAAGATGATACATAAAATAAAATGACTGATCCACTAATATAATGCTAATACTAAAAGGATCCATCTAGTTTTAGCCTTCTCTAACCATAAAAAAGACTAACTCTTACTATAATTTAAGAAGTGATCTTATATATAAAATTAAATCGATGTAGTTTAAAATCCATCCCATTACTAGGGTAGTTACAAGCAATCATCAATGTGGTTAAAAGGTGAAATTAAGGCTCTAATATACATGTCAGCTTGACTATGCTCTTACAGATACTGAATTAAACTTTAATAGTAGAGGGTCATTGGGATTGCTATTTAGATGTATTCTATATAGTTGGGTGCCATGCCTCTTGAAAGCTAAATTTTTTTTATGTTCTTTGTTTGATCCTAGTGTGCATTTCATGCCCATTATTACTTCCTTATTCATGATTTTAGTTGAATCCATCCCATTTTGATCATTGGTCTAACTATAATGCCTTGAATTCCATGGTTTATCATCATTCTACTGAGTTGTAACTTTATTTTATTATGGAATGGAATGCATAGTCCCATCTTAGATTTTAATGGTTTTGATGGCTAGATAGGCCATCAATATTAGTCCTACATCTTCTAACATTACCACTACCACATGTCCCTTCCTCAACTTTGCATTCTTGTTCCTTTGCTAAGCTTTTGGCTTTGCCCCTCAAGTCCTAATTTACCACTTGGTAGTCTATCAACATCTCCAAGCTTTAATTTATTGTCTACCTTTGTCATTGTCATGGCCACATGGCTTCTTCTTAGGATCTCAAGCTCTTCATGCTTTGGGGTAATGCTACAATTCCCTAAGATCCTAGGTTAATGCTATAATTGCTTTGAGCTCTCAATATTTTGAGAGGGTGTCATGTGGCATCTTCTCAAGGCCTCAAGGCCACAGGCCTTTTCCAATGTTGATCAAATCTTGGGATTCTATTTAATACCCTTGAGGTTCTGAGCCTTTGTTAATTCCCTCAATCCTCCATGATCCTAGGCTTCCAGGAGGGTACTACATGACATCTTCTCAAGACCCTACGACTTTTAAAAATCCTTAGTCATTTTTCCAAAAATATTTGGCTCTGAATCCATGCATTGAAAATATTTGGATGCATGGAATAATATGTGGTATTTTTGGAATCTTTTGAAAACATATGAGAAAATAATAAAATCAGCTAAGTAAATATTTTTGAAAAAACTAGGTTTTGCCAAGACAATTTTATGCAAAAAGTAGTCATTTAATATAGGAATTAAAACCAGTCATTCACATAAAAGTAATTTTTAAGCCTAAACATTCAAATAGGTTAATACTAAAACATTTTATCAAAGAATAAGACTTCATAGGCTTAAAATAAATCTGAAAGTTAGATATTAATGTTCATAGATAAAAGTTTAGACTGAATAGATCAAAATGCAAAAGCATTAAAAATGAGCAAGAATAGTCATTTGTAACTTAGAATTTAGTAAATTACAAATCAAGAATATCTCAACAAGATAGACCATCAAAACCCCATAGAAAAATATTAGATAATAAAAGAGGGTCCCCATTTTTAGTTTGAAAATAGGGCGTGTTGGTGAAATAAATAATACAAAAGACTAAGGTGCTATATAATTTATAAACAGTGTTTACATTTTTCACCCATTAATATAGTAATGAATTACTAGTTTAAAGGAAAATAAATGTGTACATGGGTGTGTATAACACACCTTTTCTTTGCTTGAGTCCAACTTGTGTGCTTTACTGGTGATTATTCTACAACCAAGAGCATGTTATAATATATAATCAATGCATATACTCTAAAAATAAAAGCATTGAAATTATTGAAATTAAAAGAGAGAAAGGTTTAAGATTACACATGTGTATCAATGAAACCATATTAACTTTTGGTAATTTAATTTTAAAGATATATCATTATGAATCATTGAAATTGAAATTAAGAAAATTATAAATCTAGAAAGTGCATATATCTAAAGAGATGGGGTGAGATATTAGAGGGCACATTCCCCCAACCTTGGATAGAATATGATTTTCCACCTAGTAGTTAATATTATCTCAACCATGCAACCCAATCATACTTATAACCTAGTGAGTGTGAGAGAACCAAGTCAACTCACACTATAAAACTAATATTGACCAAATTTGACCCTGTAGATCAAATTAAGACCCTTATAGGTAAAAACTTATTTTTTAGATGTTTTAGGAGTATAATAATTTTTCATAGGGTATTTTATAATCCATTTTATGTTATTTAATGCCTTTTTAGCATTAGTCATGGTCTAATAAGTTTATTTGTCATTTTGGGTCACTTAATAGTCATTTAGGGGTCATAAATATAAGTGGCATAGTTTTAAAGGTTCCCAAGCACCTTGAATTCATTTAAAATATTAAATAATTTATATTCCTATCAGGAATGTTAGTCCCATCTAAAAAATTTAAGTTATCTAATTGAAGATCAAGCAACCAATTGAAAAGAGGGAGTTTGGCACTTGTACGGCCCATGAGGGAAGGTAACACATGGGAGAAGGTCATGGAACATCTATTAATCTTTCTTATAATAATTTACAAATTTTTAATTCTTTATAAGTGTCATTTTCAAGATAAAACCATTTTGTTCCTTCTTTGCCTTTCTAGACACACAGAAGTGACCAACAGGTTTATGCTTGGTATGGACAGTTGAAGAGGTTTCAGGTCAAACACATTTGGGAGGTGAAATTAAACTTATAGAGATCCATTTCCATAACAATATTTCCAATATTGGTCATCCATGATTTATGAACCATCCTTTACAAGTTGACTATGTTTTTATACACACTATTTCCTGCACCTTATAGGTTTTGCTCCATTTTAGACAAGTCCATACAAAATAGTTGGTGATGTTGACTCCAGAGGATGTTGGATATATTATAAAATTATCTTCATGTTTTTTTTCATATTTCATGGTGTTTTAATAGGCAAGTTATATCATGTTGTAGGAAGGTGTCACCATTGTGAAGCTTCAGTCAAGTTCTTCCTTATTACAGAATGTTGGTCTTTTATAGAGGTCTCATGTGAGTATAATATGGTTTTAAATAGGTATCAAGGATACATGATCACCTCTTTCCATGTTTGGTTTTATCACACCATGTTATGAGAAATTTTTAATCTTACCTTTTCTTATAGTCAACTCTTCACTCAATCCCACTTGCAGTCACATGTATAGAGCTTGTCTAGATTGTTCATGGAACTATAATGAAGGTGTATTATTTTATACAAGTCATCAAGAGATGAATATATTTCATTTGGATGTTTAGGTAAGTGCAACTCTGGTTACAAGTTTACTCATTACACCAAACAATCATTAGTTATCCCTGTCTGCTCTGTAACAAGTATTTGTAAGAAGATTTTACATTGGAATACATGTTGTGGAGCTTGTCTCAATATTATCATAGGGAAAAACATTTATTTTAAGGATTTAAAATGATTTTTAATTGTTCATGAGGCCATCCATCCACATATTTTGCTTCATTCCATGCTCATTGCCTACATATAACAAATGCACACCTACATGAGTCTTCTTAATGATGTCATGATACAGGTGAAGAATTTGGGAGATGTTTCAATATTTTAATATTTTTAGGAGTCAATTTGAACACTTTGTGATGGTTTTGATGTGATCATCAACAATTTTAATGCTCACTATCCAAGGTTTAAATCTGTTGCCTGTATACAACAAATACCCACCTACAACTGGTACCATAAAGCCATGAAGGCACTTGTATGGAGGGTTGGGTATGGTAAGGCCTCCTATTTAATCTTAATATGCTATTTGATCATTAAAAACCTTTTTGAGGTGTCAAAAGGGAAAAATAAACTATCATGGAATAAGCAAGGATTGACTTCAAGGAAACTTTTCCAAAAACATGAAAATAGAGGTCCAACAACATTTTGTCAATATCTTATAATAAGGTTTTAAAGATTTTTAAAGCATATAAATAGGTAAAACTTGTATCTTATGTCATGGAGAAGATATATGCCAAATATGAATCCAAGAGGATTGATAGAGTTTGATTTTTTAGGGCCTCAAAGATGCCTTTTTAAGCATTAAAACCCTATATTCATATCTCCAGGTTTTTATTTTTTGATGACCTTTAACATCATAAAGAGAAAAAAAACACACTCTCATGTTGAAATGGTCTTATTTATTTAATGGTGTACCAAATATCATGAAGGTCATTAGTATGATGTTGATCTATAGTATTTCAAGCTTCATGGACACCTACAGATGTCCCTCTACAAGGAAATGAGTAACCTCTATTGATTAATGGTGAAACCCTAGCCAATTTTGTATTTGAATGTCTCTTGAAGCAATAAAAAAATAAATTTACCTACTTACATACTGTACACTTGAGTCTTGTTTTAATCTTATGGGTCTTGTCTAGTAGAAGATGATCTTTTCTAGCATTTTATCCTTGATTATTCACCAAGTGTGCAAAAGAGTAATTGTTACACGCCTTTGTTAGTGTTTTATTTTAGTGTATAAGTTCTTTATAAGTGGTTTATTATTGTATTGGGGTTAATTTTCAGAGGTCATATACCAAACCCCCTTAGATTCATGTAGGCAAATCTGCCCCCTTAGATTCATGTAGGCAAATCTGATTCATACCTTGGCGAATCGGCATGTCCAAAATGTTTTTCAAATTGCCATTCCACCATAATAGCTCTTTTTTAGTGCAAATCAATTGAAATAACATTTATTATTATCATTATATGTGTGTGTGTGTGTGTGTTTATTTATTATTATCCTTTATACATACATATATATATATATATATATATATCCTTATGTATAAACACAATAATGAGCACTTTAGATTGGTACAATACCCTATTAGAGATAAAGGCTTGAATGGCTTTCCCAAGGCCCTACCTATAGTAGGTCTGAATGGCTCTACCAGTGGTAGAGCAGAACAGCTCTGCCCATGACAAAGCTAAATGGCACTGCCATGTTTGGCTCTATTGCTAGTAGCCATTTGGCTCTACTGAAGGTAGAGCATCAGGATTTGTCATCGATTGAGCCATTCATATTTATAATTTATCCAAATTGAGGGAAAAGCCACTAGTTTCTACTAATGGCAGAGTCATTTGGCTATGATATGTGGTAGAGCCATTCAGCTTTGTTGGTCGGTAGATATGTTTGGCTCTATTGGTCAGTTGAGTTGTTTGGTTCTATTGTTTGATAGAGCCATTCAACTCTACTATTCAGTAGATCCATTCAAATTTTTCATTTAGCTCCATCATTTGGCAAAGTTGTTTAACTCTACTATTTGATAGAGCCATTTAGCTCCATCGGTCAATAGAATCACTCAACTCCATTGATCAACCAAGTCACTCAATTCTACCATTCAGCTCCACTATTTGGTAGAGCCATTCAACTTTTGTGTAGGTGATACTAATATTTTTGGATGATTTATAGGTGTGGTCAATTTGCTACTAGGTTTATGCCCTTGGGAGTCAGGCCTTAGGCTTCATCTCTCTATAATCCATCTAGAGCATACAAGCTCACCAAAAAAAAGCCTTTGAAAATATAGAGCCCTAGGTGACATAAAGATTGAATTATTGCATGGATTCAATCTCTATGTCCCTAAGGGTTTCATAATTTTAATATGGAAAATTATTTTGGTTAGTTCGTATGTTCCATATGAATTTTGAATCTATCCAAATTTTAATGGATCAATGACATGGTTGCTAGAGACAGCTTCACTACTTCCTAATTCAAGTTGTGTTTGTACATGTAATGCTTGTCTTTCAAGGTTTGAAATTCTTATTTCCTTATTATTTTCCTAGTTTGGTAGCATCATTTGTTACTATCATTCAGCATTGACATTCAATTCTATCGTTTGGAAATGGCATTTGATGTGATCATTTGGTTATGTCATTCAGTTGATCGGGTTTTAGAAATGTGTTTTTTTTATATTGGGATTGAGGGGTATATATATGTGGTGAATTAAAATATTTTTGAAGATAATGTTTTAAAATATTGGGGGCAAATGGGGAAATAAACCTAGGATGGAATGATGTTAAATATGAATCTGATAAATCAAGTATGTTTGGAAACCACTAGGTGTGGAAGACATATGAAGATAAATGAAAAAGGTGTAGGATGATACAATCAAACCCCATGTTTAAACTTGAGCACAAGGTGATTTTTTTATAGAAATAGCTTCCTACTGAAGGGGCATCTAAAGATGTGGCATGATATGGTCACAACCCTAATCCTAGAACATGTAGAAGAGCCCCAATACCAATAGATATACTTCCCCTAAAGAGAGAACTTGGAGGTTTCACACTACATTTAAAAAAGGGAATAATGAAAATTGCATACAAACAATATGATTTTCATGTGCTAGATGAAAAAACTATGAGGACAATGAAGGTAGTACAACCTTTAGTAGAAAATAAGATTTAAGTGTTTTACACACCTAATTCATCTAAGGGAAGGAATCTAACTTGTATTAAAAATTTGAACCCTCATTTACATTATAAATAATAAATTTACATATGCCTTAGGGTTTATTGAAACAAAAAAGGACTGATAGGCAATGGATCTTGTCCTTAATTGATAAGATGCCCAGGGGTATTTAATTAATTATCAACCTAGGATAATAATGTAATATGGTGATTACTATGAGTTGTAATAACTATTATTCATCTAATTTGAATTATACACTTTTTATTTGAGTATAATATAATAGGTTATGTCCTATGTGTGGTAGATGTCCACAGCTTATAATAAGAGACATACCCCTCTTAATATCCAACTAAGTGAGTCAAGTTAAGGCCTTATCTAAATGTCATAACTACCAGACATATAAGCATTTATAGTGAGTATTGTTGTAATTTAATATTTAAAATGTTACTTGTACAACCTAAAAATAGTAATGCTTATGAAGGCATGACCTAAATGGATGAGATAAGAGTTCACTATGCAAGAGGACCAAATGTAAGATTTAGTGTGGGGAGGAATTTAGTGCCAAAATAAATTCATATAAATGGTGTGTAGGATAGATCCATGGATAAGGCATGAATAGAATGAGGATATCAAATTCATGGTGCATAAAATAAGGTAAAATCATAAATGAAGAATTAACCTGTAAAATAAACTAGGGTATAATATGAAGTGATAGGTTTGGAGTCTACGGATAAAAAATGACAAATGGTTAATTAGACAACTCGACAAAGTGACATTTGGTAGTGATTAGAGTGAAGGATATGAGAATATGGAATATCTAAAATTTGAATCCAGAAAAATTAATATCATAATTTAATAGCTCAACATATGACTCAACCTCAAATGATAGGGATGTAAAATATCAAGGCATGACTCATAACAACATGTCATAATGTAAAGACTTGAGACATTAATCAACTACCCTAGGATAGGTTGTTTGGATAGGAATCTAGTTAGATGGATGGATAATTTACAACCTATGGACCAAACCATCAAGTGACCCACCCCCTTCACATCTATAAATATGAGTTTTTGGACCATGGTAAAGGTTTTTAAACAAAGTTATTATTGAAGGAGGTTGATGCTATGAGAAAGGATGACTATTGGAGTTATACTATAGTAGGATGAGAGATAGCCAGTATGTTGATAAGTTAGAAGGATTAGAGGGAGAATGAAAATAAATGCTTTTGGATCAAGCTCTATAGACTGCAATAACTCTAAAGACTATGAGTATGAAGGCTTAGGGTTATGAAGTAAGAAAAATAAGTCCTCTTTTACATGAATGGTTGAGAAATTGGAGGCCCCAGACATTGTCCTTTCTAATGGGTCACTTTAATCAAGGAGGTGGTGAAGTTTGGACTCCCACCCCTTTTTAGGAGATCATAAGAAAATTAAAGGCCTAAAATCAATAGGGAAGAGACTAATAAGACCACAAACTAAGTGGAATAGTTATGAAAGACATGAATTAGGAAGGAGTCAATGCATTTCATCAAACATGGGTGGGTAGAGTGAAAAATTCATATAATAAGATGAGGGGATCATATGTAAAATCCACACATTAAGAATATTTGGAAGGAGAGAAACCATATCAAAGGAAACAAGCATAGTTTTACACATAAGGAAATTATTAGTGTCATTGGGGAAAAGAATGAGCAATGGAGTTGTACACCTAAAGGATGGTAGGAATTTTAAGATAAAAACAAATGGGGAGGAAAAGAGAGGATACAATAGGTCTCCACAACACTACCATTGGTAATATTTGTATAGACCTATTAAAAGGCAACAAGAACTCAAGAGGGGTAGAAAAGTTACTCCAAGTCAAGTAGTTACCCCTGAATAGGGTTACCCTAATTATTGAGGGTAATTTGGGTGTATCCTTTATTCAAGTGGCACATAAATGATAATAAATGGTTTGGTTAAGTACACATACCTAGGTTAAAGGAACATGTCCAAAAAAGGCATGAACAATATATTGGTCTATGATGGATGTTACTCTAGATTCTATGCACAGTGTGATACAAGGGAAAATGAGGTACAAGGGTGTTGGGAGGAATAACATAATAGTAACATGATGAGATGATATGGAGGGCCATTATTAAGTGGATTATAGGAATACATTATACCATATTGGTTGGAGTCATCTTATAAGATACATGGAAAGGAAGTAAAGAGAGTAGCATGTGAAAAATCCCACAGAATCAAGGAATGGATCAATTTGATGCACACCTTAAAATGTGAAAAAATGTTTTTTCAGAAGAAAAATGACTAGGGGTTGAATCAATATTTAAAAATTTACTTATCAATTCCTCTAAAATAATCATGAACCATGTAAACAAGCATATAGATCTAGCAATCATAAACACCTATCTACATAAGCATGAAGCACAAGAACACATCACATATGTCGAAAACCATCAAGGGGGAAAAAAACCCACTGATATCTATAAATGGACTACATTCCTATAATACAAACACTATAATTTAGTGAAGCACCAACTTCACATGGAGAACCAACCCCAACTATCTAAGCACCAACTCAGTTAGGCTTTAACAAGCACCAACTTTCAAGGAGGAACCAAACCCCTAGACGAATCAACACCAACTCAACCACCTAATTTTTTTTATCACCTTTAGGACACCTTGTTTCTCAACCAACTTATGATGGCCACCTCTTTATCTCTTCACACTCTTAGTCCTCTCAAACTACTTTATAGATCTCTTTGCTCAATTAGGTCTCTTCAAGAATGATTAGGCCATATGACCTTGATCCTCATACACATAACCTATATGAAATGTTCATATATACACTCATATAATGGTTTAAAATACATTATTATACTCACCAATATATTATTTTATTCACTTACTCTCTTCTCACTCCAATAGGCCTAAAATTACCTTATATATATACAAGTCTCTTATTCATATCCTTATTGATTAGCCAAATAGCCTTAACTTATTAGTTTTGGCATGGAATATATATTAAGACATATAATAAACATGTATCAAATGTTATTTGAGTTCTTTTAGGTCTGACATACCTCAATTAGGCATTATTTCATCTTTAGGTCTCATAGTGACCTAATTCCATTAGGTCTAGTTTAGGACACATTACATGCTACCTTTATTGGAACATTTTAAAAATATACACATGGAAATAAAATATCGTATGACAATAAATATACCTATACTAATATAATATAGGATATATAACATATTTCACATCTAATCACCACTTGAAGCACACTATTTTTAATGTTCATAATTAGGCAATCTGGTCTAATTTGTCAACCCTAAAAAATTGCCAAAACCAAAATCTAAAAATTGGAATATTCATGAATTAATGAATATTCACCACTAAAAAAACCTTGGAATATATTCTCATAAATCATTGTTCATTACCCTCTTAATCAACAATATACCTCTTGAACCTAGCATATGAAACATTAATGTAACAATCTATATTAAGTTATGAGCTATATGTGAAAGAAGATTTGATTTGTTCTAAGTAGTATAAGTTCAATCAATAGGAGGAAATTCAATATTGGTGCATCACCTTTTATCCTTTTTTATTTTGTCTTATTAACCCTTTTCATGCAAATTTGATAAGTGAAAGAGTGTTTCAAAGAGTGCATCAAGGGAACTAGCCCTTCTAAGGATTCATCTCATATTTTGATTACCCATAGTAAGTGAGATGTTTTCATTATGCCACTTGGATGAGGAGAGATGAGACATCTCTTAAAGAGGTGAAAATATAATTTAAAATAGTTTTTGGCATTCTTGATGGGACTTTTAGTCCAAGAAGTTGAAAGGTTTTTGGTGTTGTCTTTCAACACATCAGCCTTTAGAGGCATTTATCTAAACATCAATAGAGACTCCAAGATTACATAAACTAGTCAAGTAGCACAAGTATTCCTTTTGAATATTTTTGATAACCATTCCTTGTGTTCTTTCTTCCTAATGAAGTTCCATGGCTTAATTTGGCTTTGAATATTATTTTACACAAGTTGGTGTGGTTTATCAATATTATGGCATTCCATATCAACCTTGTCATGATCCTTACCAGCTCCAATATGATCTTTATTATCTCCAATATGATCTTTATCAGCTATAATATGATCTTTGATAGCCTTTACATGAAGTTTATCAATCTTATAACTAGCCTCCTCAATATAGTGCTCCTCCTAGTCACTCCTCTAATCAGTCCATTTCAAATTTCAAGCAAACACTTTTGGGATATGAGAAGTACATATTGGAGCTTGACACACTAAAAATACATGGTCAAAATATTCCTAATAATTTCATTCATAAGGTTATAGATTCATTAGACCTAGATAAAAGAGAGTGGGCACCTATTAAGAGAGCCAATGGCAAAGGCTCACAACTAATATGCTAGATGTGAGTGGCCTAGTTTCATCCTTGGAAGATAGGATAAAATTTCATGAGAAGTAACCTCACCAAACCCATCATCATTCATATCCACTTCCCCAAGATTACTATCAGTCCTACTTGACCCCTATTAATGAGCCCAATCAAGCTTATCAAATCCATCTTTTTTCCAATAAGTTAGAAGAGAGAGTTGGAAAGATAAGCCTTATTTTTGAAGCAAGCCTTGATATCTAGATTGAGTTGGCTAATAATAATATGCATTAGTCCATCTCATTAGAAAAGTAAGTGGAATTTAAGCCCTTATTTCCCTCTCCCATTACACCCCCACCTTAAGAGAAGACTTCTAGATATGAAATCCTAAGTTGGAAACAAGGTGGAGAATCCAAGCCTAGGGAGATCCTAAGTTTCTTGAACACTTCATCCACTCCTAAAATTGCATCACCACCTCAAGAAGAGACTCCTAATCTATAATAAGATAGTGGAATCATGGGGAAAGAAAGAGGATAAAATCCTAGACAAGAGTGTGAGGTTGAGAAAGAGTTTGATCATATGCAAGTTCATGTCTAAAAGTCTTCCATCAAAGTACTTATCTCACAAAACACACAAACTCTTTCCTTATTGCCTGTGCACAGTCATGTACAGGCCCTAGAACAAGGTTTTATGAATCTTATAGCATTTAATAGGTTTTATGTATTCCATTCTCATCATGTAGACTCTCAATGAACTCACAAACCTTTCAATATGTTTCTATAAAATTCATGCTTTCATTTTCATTTTGATCCAATATTTTTGATAGTGGACTGTGTGCTTAGGTCTAGAGTGTCTTATTTTTATCCCTTTCCTAAATCTAACCACTCTAAACTTATTTTTTTAAAAGACATAAGTTCTAAACAGTTAATACACAATGTCTATATATTCCTCATTCATATTCTCATACCAAAATGTGAGCTTATCTATCAATCTATTATATAAAACATGCAAATTTCTTATCACTACATGTACCCTATCATACCATGTTTATGATCCTTTATTCATTTCAAGAGTTCTAGACCTCTTTGTCACAAGATACAATCTCCAATGGTTTCCTATCACATGTTTAGAGGTTCTTCATACATGTTTATTTTTAATATATTTTATTGTGTCATTAAACTCTCAATAAAATACACACACAGGCTTGTATATTCTTATCACTGTTCTAACTAGATCTCTTCACATGAAATCACTATTTTCATGGTATAATTGTGAGAATCAAATATCATTATTTCTTAATCAACTAAGGTTACAATATTTCTCAATGTTGCATGATTCATGATCAATGTTCCATACTCAATAACCAATGGCTTCACAAAGCCTTATTTTCTCCTTCATATATTCTTGTCTTTACATACAATCTCCTCCTCTTGCTTTCTTACCTCCTTCTGATCTCTCTCTCTCTCTCTCTCTCTCTCTCTCTCTCTCTCTCTCTCTCTCTCTCTCTCTCTCTCTCTCTCTCTCTCTCTCTCTCTCTCTCTCTCTCTCTCTCTCTCTCTCTCTCTCTCTCTCTCTCTCTCTCTCATGAGATTAATACATATCTTACTTTTTTTGAAAGATTCTCCTCCTCCTATTCCAGCTTGGGTTTTAAGATAATAAATAAGAGATTTTATCAAACAACATTCTAATGTTGAAATATTATCTAACAATAAATACCCTATGGTTGGAGGATTTCAACCACTTCCCTTGATTTACTCCACAAGCTTCTAACATGGGATTCTTAAATAAATTTTACCTTTTCCACTCTTTTTACTTTTAAAAATTAAAATTACTCCTCCTTAGACAACATTTTGGATGGAAAATACAATAATTTGAATTTGAATTAAAACATGACTAGAGTTTTCATGCCTATTAAAGACTAATCCCAACTTAAACATGTCTTGCATGAAGATGTATGTAGATTCTCCTGCATCACAAGTCCCTCCCACCCTTCCTCAATACACCTCTTATTTTCCATGTCAACTCTTTTGTACTCCTCAACATCATGATATTCTTATGAAATTCAAGACAAACTTTTCCAAGAGAACTTAGCCAAGAAAATTGAAGAGTTAGAGTCAAGGATGAAATTTCTAGGTCAAGGTGTGATGGAAGATTTAGAGACCAAAGAAGATCTTATGCCTAAACACACCCCATCTAACCTTCCTTAAGATATTTTTCAAGCTAAATCAAATGTAAATAAAGTTATTTTAAAATGGAAGTAAGAAAATCAAGTTGGTTTAGCCTAAGGTTTTCCTTCTTTTCCTCAATTGTTTCTAAAAGAATCCCCTATATTTCAGTCTCAATCTGATTTTTAGTTCTATGTTCCACCTCCACCAACTAGTTCATCTTGTCCTCACCCTATCACTCTTTTATTTATGGACCTATGATGTGGCAACCTAAATAATATCATTTGGTTGATAATAATTTATAACTCTTACTTGAATAAAACATGCCTCCTTGGTAGCCTCATTGGGCTAAGTCACTTGATTACAAGATGTCTAGTCTTGGCATCACCAAGAAGGAGAAATAAATTGAGGATTTTACAGTCCTTGAGAAGTAAATTTAGGTTATAATGGTCGAATTACACCTTGATATCCCTCAATATGTTCTAAATGTTGAATAAGATGAAATCATTATAGGGACTCCCTTTGGTGATTACAAGTGTAATTCTACCTTCTTATATGAAAAGAACCATGTTGAAGACTCTTTTATAGATGTCTATGAGGAATGTGACAAACACTTGAAGAGGGAATTACTTGAATAAGACTATACATCTATTCAAAAATTTGGGTATAATCCTCTCAAGCATGAATATGAATGTGTTATTAAATATGGAGAACAATTTCAAGTCATCCCCAAAGAGGTTACAGTCCTAGAAAAAACTCTTGAGACCAAGGTGGAAGTTGTTTTTCTTGAAGATGACCTAATAACTCAGCCTAATTTTGAATCACCCTTAGATGCATTGGATCTTTAATAACACCATCTTGATGACCTCATATATAAATAAGAGAAGATTGAAGAGGTAGTGGTTCTAGATGATAAAGAGGACAAAGATGATTAGCAGCTACAAATGAAGTTATTTCAAGAGCTTGAAGAGCTTTGCCAAGTTGAGTATCAAGTACATGACAAGGTGAAGAAAGAGTCTTACATGGAAGACAATGACCAATATTGGGTGGAATATGCAAATCTCCTTGATGAGCTATAAGAATTTGTAGCTGAGAAGAAACCCAATCTTATTGAGAGCACTATGAAAATCAAGAAGGTATGCCTTGTTGAACCACCATTAGAGGTTGTAATTGAGGATCCATATGAGAAAGTTGAGGATATTTCGATTCAACAAGAGGTAATTTCCATATCCAACCTATTTTTAACTAATTGGTTCTCATTAAACATAATGCCAATGAAGTTGGCAAATATCATGAAAAAGTTGGAGGCATCAAGGTCAAGGATTAAAAAATTATATGTCTCATTCATTCCCTCATGTCATGAAGCAAGAAGGGTTTAAAACTTCCCATTTGATCAAGGATGGATTTTTCATCTCAATTTAGTTAGTTTTTGAGTTAGTTTTTTTAGTTTGGTGCATGTGTTATATAAGTGCTCATGAAGCACATGTGTGTTTGCTTTTGCTTTGTGTGTGTCTTTTATTTTGTGTGGATGAGGTAGTCATTAATATAGTATTAATCAAATATTATGTCAAGTTTCAAGTATTATTATTTTTATTTAGACTTTAGATGACTCTCTAATCCCAATGGACTAATAAGGCTACTAGTCTAGTTAGCACAGTAGGCATGCTACCCCTATGAGTCACTAATTGGTTGACCAAATTTGACCCTTCAGGGAAAATTGAGACCCTTATAGGTAAAAAATTGTTTTTCAGATATTTTAAAGGTATAATACATTGTCATAGGGTATTTTATAATCCATTTGATGTTATTTAATGCCTTTTTAACCTTAATCATGGTCTAATAAGGTTATTTGTCATTTTGGGTCACTTGATAGTCATTTAGGGGTCATAAATGCAAGTGGCATGATTTTCAAGGTGACCAAGTGTCTTAAATTCATTTTAAATGTCCATGAAGTCATATTTCATTTCATAAATGTCATTCCCATCTAAAAAATTTAGGTTATCTAATTGAAGATCAAGAAACCAAATAAAAAGAGGGAGTTTGGCACTTGTATGGCCCATGAGGGAAGGTGACACATGGGAGAAGGTCATAGAACATATTTTAATCTTATTCAAACTAATTTATATGTTTTAAATGATTTTAAAGTGTCATTTTTGAGCTAAAACCATTCTTTTCCTTCTTTGCCTTTCTAGACACACAAAAGTGACTAGCAGGTTTATGCTTGGTACAAATAGTTAAAGAGGTTTTAGGTCAAACACCTTTGAGAAGTGAAATTATACTCAGAGATATCCATTTTCATAAAAATATTTCCAATATTGATCAACCATGATTTATGAACCATTCTTTATGTTGTCCCCCAAAAGCTATCACTCATTTTTGGGACAACATTTGAACTATTTTGGTCTAATAGACCAAAATTCTCTCTCCTAAAAAAAAATATTTTGGGCATTTAAATTCTTCATTATTCAAGATTTTTCACATTTCTACAGACTCTGTAGGCTAAATTATATGGACTCAAATTTATGGACTCATTTCTACGAACTCTACCAGTTCTACAAGCTCATTTCTACAGACTTCATGGGTTAATTTCTATGGACTCTATAGGAGAGAAACAAGTTCAACACAGCCATTTTTTTCTATCGTGAAGAAACTGCAAAAGCTGCCAAGTGTCATCTATCAAGACACATTATGATTTGCTTCTCAAAGTAGTGGATATTGCCATGTGTCCCTTATAAGATAAATAGAGCATGCCACGTGTCAACATCTGCATGAATCCAAAAGAGGTCCAAGTGTTTCTAAAGCTCTTCAGAAGTTGCCACGTGTCATCTTCTGTGAGACTCTCAAAAGGCATACAAAACCTCTATAAGTTAAGAAGAAGCTACCACGTGTCCTCACCTATTTCATAGTAGATGCTACCACATGTCACCTATTGAGATTGGTAGAAAATTGACTAAGACAAAGCTAAAGGACAAACAGCCCTTGCGAAGGGCAGGTGAGGAGCAGATGGACCATTGAAAAAACCTGAAGGATAGTTCCATGCTTGAACAAGTCCTTGCGGAGGCACAGTTCTCTTTCAAGAAAAGTTCCCTTGGTAAAATGGTTAAGGCAAAAATCTTTTAGACTTTTTGTCTGAAGGAATTCACTCGAGAAGAAAGCCCAACAAAAAACCCAATGAAAAGCAGAGGCAAAGCAAAGGAAGATTTCCTTCAAACAAATTGTCTGAAAGAATTCCTTCAGACTTTTTGTCTGAAGGAAAAGTCTGCTGAAACAAAAAACCCACCAAAGAAATAAAATATCGAAAGCTACCACATGTCCCTTATCAAGTTACAGTGGAACATGGCACATGTCCCTTACAGAGTGTAGTGAAATATGCCAGGTGTCATTTATCGAGACATAGTTTCTAGTAACTTTCAAAGCAACAGAATGTGCCGCGTGTCATCTACAAAAATCAGTGGAAATCACCATGTGTCAACATCCATAGCTTCTTCCTTTTATTGAGTAAGGACTGTGGTGGGTCCCAAGTAAGTGGCTAAACTCAAGCAAAATGTGATAAGTGTCTGCATTTGCGTAGATCCAAAAGAGTCCCAAATGTTTCTATAATGCTTCTATAAGTTCAATGGATGCTGCCACGTGTTCTCTCCTATTTCACAGCGGATGATACCACATGTCACTTGTTGAGATCAGTGAAAAGTAGCCTCAAGCAAAGAAAGAAGTAGCAATGGATGATTTCAAAGGAAGGTTCAAAGGTTCAACGTGGACAATTCAAAGAAATGTCCCAAAGCTGAAAGAACAAGTGCCCTTGTGGAGGGTAGTGAACTAAGGATAGATACTCTTGTAGAGGGTAGAAAACATTGGTTCAAAGATTAAAGAAAGTGCCAGACAAAGGGAGGGTTCAATCAAAGACCAAGAAAGTGATTGAACTAGGGAAGCGATTGAACCATTGACATTCCTGTAGACGTCAAATTTAAGATAATGAAATATCCATTTATTTTCAAATATAGCATAGATCCTGTGAACAAATTTAGCGACTAGTTAAAGGGATAGCCCAAGAGCTCAGATCACACAGATAAGGATGAAATATAGCAAGGAAAGGGGGAATGATGGAGAAGGACCAGAAATATCCATGCATGGGATATGTTTTGAAGGTGAAGCAGTCCACCAGGTGGACATTGGAGAACATGAACATTTAATGGTGTGACCTGTTTCTCTGCATTGAGAAAAGCAAATAGGCAACTACGCTCAATTCCAACATATCTTCTTGACATAATTTAAAATGTATTGAATACAACATGATGTGTTATTGCTCCCAAGTCTTTCTTGGAAAGCTATATATGGGACTCTCTCTTATTTTTCTAGGATATATATCTCTCTCTATTATCAGAAACAAAACTCTGCCCAAATTGAAAGGCATTACTGAGACTTTGAGCTCAGATTGTTGATCATATTTTGTTATTTGAATAAGAAAACAAGTGACTTTTCAAACTTTGTGCTGGAATAGCTTGGTTGTTGGGGAAATTTCTCTTATGTATGTTTCCTTAATACCTTTTTTGTCCATTTAATTGAATAAGTAGAATTCGTGAAAGCAATCAGGAAGGTGTCCTAAAGTTAGCTGTGGAGAGAGTTTGTGCCTCCATAATTGCCTTTAGTGTGTTTTCTTTATATTCCTATGTAAAGGATCTTGGGATGACTTTGTGCCCTCATCATCCTTCATATTTTGTTTCTATGTAAAGGACCTTGGGATGACTTTGTGCCCTCATTGTCCTTCGTATTTCAATCTTTGGCAGTTGAGGTGGAGACTTTATGCTACATTTCATTCTACTATGTTACTACGCCCTATTATAGTTACTTGTCACTACCAAAAAGTTTTTTTTTGTCTGCTAAACATCACTTATGAAAGAAGAGGAGTGCCTTCTATCATTTCATTAGGAATTATACTTTGATTTGTGAACATCATCTCTAAAAAAAGAGAGATGGATGGTTTATCCTACCCTTGAGTGTTATTTTCTATTTTTATATATATATATATATATATATATATATATATATATATATAGTATATAGCTCTTACATAATTACAATGAACCTCCCCTTGATGAGAGGAGAGATTTGTCCCCTTTTGATGTAGTAAACCTGCACATTTAGATGACTAATTTCCCTATGTTGTGTTTGAAGAGACCTATTTTTCTATTAGTTAGTTGGTTGACAAAATATTCACCCAACAATTTTTGGTGACTCTACTGGGGATTTACATGCAATCTAAAGCCTCAAGTTTCAGATTGAAGTAGTTCCTACCCTTATCCATTATAGACTCTAGCGACTCCATTCTGTGTCTTACCCATTATCATTATAGCCTTACCATCTCCCTCCACCTCCACGTCAACTAGGATAGAACGCACAGTTTGAAGCCTCAAGCTTCAAGCTGAAATAGGGCTAGTTCTTTTCCATTTTTGTTTTACACTCTGGTAGATTCACGGTATACATAAATCCAAAAGGATAAAGGTATTCTTGACCTTGTATTTGAGTTGGTACAGCAAAGTAATTTTGATCTATTTTCTTCACCATCTCATCTCTAATGAACCAAGAGCTTTCCTCCTACTAAAGTCAAGTCTCCATTATCGGGTAAAGCCTCCATTTTTGATATTAATAAACCTTTGTCAATACTTACCCCTCTAAGATTTATTATCCCACATTTCCATAGTCATACAATGGCAATTTAAGGTCCTTGGAGTAACTCTTTTGGCCCACTCAATTTAACTCCACCTTTACATGAGTTACCACACAGTTCAAGAAAAAATTTCCCCAAGTTTTATGGTGACAGGAAGGTTCATCCTAATGAACATATTTTAGCCTTCAGCATAGTCTGTGGTGTAATAGGAGTGAAATTTGAGGATGTGGTAGTCAAGCTTTTCATGGAAACACTACAAGGTGCTACTACAGACTAGTTTTACCATCTGCATGCTCGATCAGTAACTGACTAGAATACACTCAAAGCCAAGTTCAAAGCAAGGTTCAAGCCTACAGAAGATGCACATGCCCTGTTGGCCCAACTCACACAAATGAAGACGGAGCCTCATGAACCAATGAGGGATTTCATAGCCAAGTTTGACAAATTGAGGAACAAAATTCCTATTATTGCTCAGCCTATACCTGAAAACCTCAAATGTTTCTTCATTAACTTTCAGCTGCCTGAAGTGAGTTTATTGTTGAGATGTACTAGACAAATAGACCTTGTTACAGCTCAAAACTTGGATACTGAGGTGGAAGATGACCTTATCTTGGTAGGAAATATAAGGAGAGATCCTAATAGAGGTAAATCTTTTTTATCTTCTAAATATTTATCTACAGGTACCACTGATCCAATGGTACAGAAGCTAGCAAATGAGTTAATAGCTCTCAAGAAGTAAATGGTATAAGGGATATCTTTAGCTCCTTTGTATAGATAAATGCCAAGAAGGACATTCCCCAATTAGTCATACCAAGGCAACGCTGCCAAAAATCAAGAATAGCCAAATCATCTTCCTCCCCTACAGGGGAAACTTGCCATTAAATCACCCCCAAGCAATTTAGCAGTTAAATATCTCGAAATAGAATCTGATTTATCTTTTTAGCCTAAATTGAATCAAGAAAATGATGTTGATCTCCTTGTATAAGATCAAGAAGAGTCAGTTGGTGACTCCAACATTGGTTTTCTAAATTACCAAGATGAACCCAGAGGTAAAGGAGAAACAGTTGATGGATCATATGTTGTATTCACCTGGTCCCAAAACCAGTCAACCCAACAAGATGATAAAGGAAAAATAAGGGAATGTTCTCAACCTACAATTTCAATTTCCATATGAGGAACTTCTTTGCCTTTCCAGTCAAAGGACCCAATGAGTAATAAAATGGTAAGTACATCAAGCATTCCTCTATCTTTAACTTCAATTCCACAGACCAGTCCTCCCCTCCTAAAAATTAGAAATATGAACGGTCTTCCTTTGTTCCTAATCCATTTCAGTCATTTGACATAATTAACTATGTCAAGAAGACCAAAATTCAAATGTCTGAATTTGAATTTCTACAAGCCAATCCTAAACAGTTGGATAGGTTAGTTCAGTGTGTGAAGAATAAAGTTATCCCTGTAGGAAAAAATGATAAGAAGATAACTCATGATTCCCTAAAGAACATGCCCATCCCAAACAATATTTTCATTACTCCTCTAGCTACCCTTGGGAAAATAAAGCTTTTTTATGTTTCCTTATTGATAAATGGTCACAAGCTGAGCAATTTCATTATAGACTCAGGTGCTTTAGACAATGTCATGCCTACCAAAGTGGTAGAATCTCTTAGACTCACCTTGACCAAAACCTTTGAGAGATGTTTCTCTATGGAGAACAAATAAGTACATCTGCTTGGACAAATCAAGGACACCCAATTTACATTTGTAGCATTCCCAAACAAAAAGATCAAGATGACAATCCTAGTGGTTGATGTTCCAACCTCATACGACATTTTTCTAGGGTGAAATTTCTACAAATATGTTGGTGGAGAATTAAGCATGGACCTGTCTGAAGTGAGGATCCCTGTCAAAGGCATCATGCAGAGGTTGCTTCCTAAAAAGGAAGAAAAATATGTTATCACTCAGATATCAACCCCTGAAGCCCAAATTTTATTTGAGTCTTCAGGTATGGGTAATTATTTTTTGACCACAAAAGATACTCATGTTTCATCTAATGAAACCCCTAAAAATGATAGTCTAAAAATTAGTTCAAATGAAATAGCAGAAGACATGATAAAATGCAATACAAACATAGAAGAATTCCCCCTCCCAAGCAAAGAGAAATCTGAGAAATGATCAGTTTCAAATAAGGTATGGATGCTAGAATTTGATGGCAGTTGTTCCTCTACCAGTTTAAGGGCTGGAATTGTGTTGATATCTCCTTAAGGAGATATTTTTCCCTCTTCATATAAGTTTTAGTTTAACAATACTAACAATACTGCTGAATATGAATCCCTTCTACTTAGATTGAAAGCTGCTCGTGATAAAGGCATTAAACTCCATGCCAAAGGAGATGTTGAACTAGTGGTTTGTCAGGTGAGAAACCTATACCAAACTAAAAATGAGAGATTATGCCACTACCACAACCTAGTTTGAGATCAAATTGAAAGCTTTGATGCTTTCAACATCTCTACCATACCCAGGGAATTCAATGACCAAGCTGATGCACAGGCTATTTTAGCAACTCTCTTAGTCCCTCACCCAGACTTCACAAGAGGCAAATACACTATTGAATTAGTCTTCGACCAAGCTTACCTAATAATGCTAGTTATTGTCAGGTGTTTAACAATGATAACCAAATCATCACCTTTCTAGAACAAAGAAACAGCTTCGAATAGTTGCACTTTGAAGGCAATAATTCTTAGAAGCTTGAATAAGCTCCTAAAATGAACTCAGATGCAAATGATGAATCCTTGCAACTCAAAGGGAATAAATTCCCAAAGGCCTCATTTCCCTTGAGAAGTTATTTGACAAACACGATAGGTTTATCAAATAGAAACAAATGGATTCAAACTCCTCCTAGGGGTTTGATCAGATAAATTTGGGTACCAAGGAAAATATCAAGATGATGAACATTAGGAAGTGTTGTACTCTACAAGAGAAACTCAAATTTACTGACTTGCTTTGCCATTACATAAATGTTTTGGCATACTCTTATGATGATCTAAAGTCACTCAGGCCTAAGAAAATTCAACATGAAATTCCTCTCAAGGATGATTCGGTCCATTACAAGCAGAAATCCTGGCAGTATAATCCAAAAATATTAGGTACTATTCTGTCTGAGATATAAAAAATGCTGCATGCTAAGATAATTTTCCCAATTCATCATTCCACATGGTTTGCCAATATAGTCCCTATGAGGAAGAAGAATGGCAAAATTTGCATCTATGTGGATTTCAAGAATTTAAATCAGTCATCTTTAAAGGATAACTATCCTTTGCCCATAATGGACCAAGTGTTCCAGACAGTGACCAGCTCAGAGATGTTATCAATGTTAAATGGCTTTTTAGGATACAATCAAGTTGAACTTAGTGAAGCAGACCAACACAAGACTGCCTTCACCACACCTTGGGGCATGTTTGCATATAAAAGGATGCCTTTTGGCTTGGTAAATGTTGGTGCCACCTTTCAGAGAGCAATGGACCTTGCTTTCAAGGATGAGATGGGTAAGTTCATTGTGGTATACCTTGATGATTTGACCATCTTTTCCAAATGTCATTCTGAATATGTACACCATTTGCAACAAGTGATGATTATACTACCAAAATGGTATTTCCTTGAACCCTAAGAAGTCAATTTTTGGAGTAACAGAGGGTAAACTTTTCAGACACATTGTGTCTAAAGGAGGGATAAAGATTAACTCAGATAGAGTCAAGTCTATCTAAGAGCTTACCTTGCCTACAAGTAAGACTGATGATCACTCTTTCTTCAGGAAGGTGAATTTCTTATCAAGGTTCATCCTTGAGTTTGTTGAGAAGACTCGACACATTGTGAACATGATGAAGGGAAAATCCACCTTCAGCTAGACTGAAGAAGGCAAGTCAGCATTTGAGGATATCAAGACTACCATTGCCCATGCCCTAATTTTGGTTTATCCAAACTACAACAAAGAGTTCATCATATACAGTTATGCTTTTGAACACACACTTTTAGCAATTTTGGTTCAATAGAATAAAGAAGGTATGGAATTTCCCATTTTTTTCATGAGTTATCCTCTCAAAGCTCATAATCTAAAGTACTCAAACATGGAGAAGCATGCTTATGCAGTGGTGAAGGCAGACAAACATTTCTGCTTCTACATCTTGAATTCTCATGCTACTACCTTCATTCTTGATACCACAATCAAATACATACTAACTCAGTAGGAATTTGGGATGAAAAGAGGCAATTAGATTGCAAAGATCTAGGAGTTTGATCTAGTCATCAAACCAATAAAGCTAGTATGACGAAAAGGCCTATGTCAATTAATTGCTGATAACTGTTAGGGTGTGGAGCTAAAAACTTCACCAAGGAGCATTCATTATCAGGTTCGAGTCTACACAGACATCGGTATCAGTCAGGAGCGACTGATGTCAGTCATAAGTAGTTGCAGAGATGCTGACGTCGGTAGATGGTCGGCCGACGGTGGTCACAGACAAGCAGCAGGAACCAACATCGGTTACCTGCGTGTCGAGAAAGCTATTTCTGTGGACAGAAGCGAGTGTTTGCATGATAAGTTTGAGTTGTAGACTCAAGCTCGCGTCTCTATTATTGGCATTACTATTTTTAGAGCCCTTGTTCAAGTGGCTTAACTGCTTGTTAGTTGTACATGCTCAAATCTCCTAATTCTATATGTAGAATTAGATCTTCTTAGCTTTGTAATAGTCTTGTAGTGGATTATAGTAGTTTGTAATTCATTGTGTGAGAAAAATAGTACAGAATTGAATCAATCCAGGCTTGTTGGAGTTGATTGTTCTTGAGAGAGAGAGAGAGCTCTTGAGGAATAGAGATCTATACATCTAAGAGAGGTGTGGAAGAAAGAAGCTTTCTTCAATTGTATTCCTTTTGTTAAGAGTTTGTTAATACAAGTTTTCAAGGTGTTTTCTTGTATCTCTTGTTCTTGCTATTATCATTCTAATTACTTGTCAATCTGATTTAATTTCACGTTTATTGCTTTCACAATTGTAATCTATTGTTGGTTTGATCCCCCAACAAGTGGTATCAGAGCCTTGGTTACAGGTTCAGAGCTTGATAATTGGTATCAAATTTTAGGTTCACTAACAGGTGGTTCAGATCTGTGTAGTGTGTATTGATTACAAGTTCTCACAGGAGTTTCTGCAGGGATTTCTGTTTGAGTGGGAGAAGTAATGGCAGATGAAAGTAAATTGAGAATGGAAAAGTTCAATGGCAAAAATTACCAACACTGGAGAATGCAGATAGAGGACTATCTGTATCAGAAAGATCTCTACTTACCGTTAGGAGGTATTGCAAAGAAGCCCAAAGACATGGAGGATGAAGAATGGGAAGTTCTTGACAGAAAGGCTCTGGGTTCTTTAAGACTGAGTCTAGCATCCACTGTGATATCCAATTTATCACAGGCAAAGTCTACGATAGAGTTGATGACTACGTTAGCAAATTTGTATGAAAAACCCTCAGCTTCCAATAAGGTATATCTTATGAAGCAGTTGTTTAATTTGCATATGAATGAAGGTGGATCTATTTCTACTCATCTGAATGATTTCAATGGTATTTTGAATCAATTAAGTTCAGTTAATATAGTGTTTGATGATGAGATAAAAGCTCTTTTAATATTATGTTCTTTGCCTGAAAGCTGGCATGGCTTAGTAATGGCAGTAAGTAATACTGCATCTGCATCAAATATTTTGAAAGTAGAGGATGTTGTTAGTGTTATCTTGAATGAGGAAATACGTAGGAAAAGCACAGAAGAGGCATCCAGGAATGCTTTAAGTTTTGAGAGCAGGGGAAGGTAGAAAGAGAAGAGCAAGAAAGGCAGATCAAGATCCAAGTCAAAGGGGAAAGGCAGATCTAAATCCAGAAATGGCAGAAGGCCACAATGTTGGAATTGTAGAAAGATGGGGCACATAAGCAGAGATTGTTGGTCAAAGCCTAAGGAGGACAATCAGCACGAAGGAAAGGAAGAAGCCAAGATTGCAGGTATTGCACAGGATGCTTTAATTTTCTCTCTGCATAATAATATAGAATCTTGGGTATTAGATTTTGGTGCATCTTTTCATGCTACTCCTAACAGGGAATATTTCAGTGACTATATCCATGGAGATTTTGGAATAGTGTATCTAGGGGATGATGAGCCCTGTAAAATAATTGGCAAAGGTAAAGTGCAGTTGAAGATGCAGAATAGCAACACATGGGTGTTGAGAGAGGTGATGCATGTTCCTAGCTTGAAGAGAAATTTGATTTCTGCAGGAAAGTTAGGGGATGAGAGTTGTACAGTAACTCTCACAGCAGAATCTTGGAAGGTGACCAAGGGTGCACTTGTTATGGCCAGAGGTAAGAGAGAAGGTACTCTCTATTTGTGTAATTGTGTTACTAACAAATCTCCTTTTATATTATCTACTTCAGATGTGGATGCTAAATTGTGGCACTCAAGGCTTGGTCACATGAGTGAGAAGGGGATGTCAATTCTTAAGTCTAAAGGTATGCTTTTAAATTTAAAAGGCATAGATCTAGAGTTTTGTGAGCACTGTGTATTTGAAAAATAGAAAAGGGTTAGTTTTCTCAAAATTGGGTCTACTAAGAAGAGGCACAAGTTGGAGCTTGTTCACACAGACGTGTGGGGACCGGCTCAGGTTGCTTCTATTAGAGGATCACAGTACTATGTATCTTTCATAGATGATGCCACAAAGAAGGTATGGATCTATTGTATTAGAAAGAAATCTGATGTATTTGATACTTTTAAAGTTTGGAAAGCTATGGTTGAGAATGAAACAGGTAAAAGATTAAAGTGCCTGAGATCAGACAATGGTGGTGAGTTCTGCACTCATAAGTTCAGAGATTATTGTTACATGCATGGAATCTATAGGCAAAGGACGGTTCCAAGGACACCTCAGTAGAATGGAATTGTTGAAAGAATGAACAGGACAATAATGGAGCGTGCAAGATGTATGAGATTGCATGCCAATTCGCCCTTACAGTTCTAGGCACAAGCTGTTGACACTACAGTGTACCTGATTAACAGAGGACCCTCTATAGCTCTGGATGGTGGTATTCCAGAAGAGGCATGGACAGGTAAAAAGGTTGATCTCTCATATCTTAAAGTTTTTGGTTATGAAGCCTTTGTGCATATAGATAAGGAAAATAGAAAGAACCTTGATGCTAAGTCTATGAGATGCACGTTTATTGGCTATGGCTCAGATGATTTTGGTTACAGATTGTGGAATCTAGAAACTAACAAGGTAATCAGGAGCCGTGATGTTGTTTTCAATGAAAGAGTGATGTATTGTGATCAGCTAAAGAAGTTGAATCAATCTGAGCAAAGCAATGGTGAATTGGATGAGGTGAAAGTCCAAGATGAGCTCGCGGGAAAAAGAAATAATCATTTACAGGAAAACACAGAGACCGACGTCAAAAGGTTAAAAACCAACGTCGGCAGGACAGAAATCGGCGTCGGCCATACAGAGACTAATGTCGACCGTATAGGTACCGAGGTCGGTCAGGAAGAACCGACGTCGGCCAGTAACAGGTCTGCAGGTGACTGAGGTCGGTCACTGTCAGAGAATTTGGGTGGACAGTGTGTTGTGGACGAGTCTCAGACACCCATCAGGAGGTCAGAAAGGGTGAGTAAGCCTCCAATTAGATATTCTCCTTCTTTATTTTATTTATTGCTAACTGATGGTGGAGAACCAGAGAGTTTTGAAGAAGTAATACAGGTGGAGTCCAAGAGTGAGTGGGAGCATGGCATGGTTGAGGAGTTGGAGTCCTTAAGAGAGAACCAAACATGGGATTTGGTTGAATTGCCAGCTGGTAAGAGAACACTCAAGAACAGATGGAGCTACAGGTTGAAGGAAGGTGAGAATGGACAGATGAGATACAAGGCTAGATTAGTAGTAAAAGGATTTGCACAAAAGCCAGGTATCGACTTTGGTGAGATTTTTTCTCCTGTTGTTAAAATGACTTCAATAAAGGTTGTATTGTCTTTGGTTGCTTTTGAGGATTTACATCTTGAGCAGCTAGATGTTAAGACAGCATTTCTTCATAGAGATTTGGATGAGGAAATTTATATGGAACAGCCAGAAGGATTCGAGGTCAAGGGTAAGGAGAAGTTTGTGTGCAGGTTGAAGAAAAGCTTGTATGGCCTCAAGCAAGCTCCTAGGCAATGGTACTTAAAATTTGACAGATTTATGACTGAGCATGGCTACAGTAGGTGTCAATCAGACCATTGTATGTATTTCAAGAGATTTGATAATGGTAGATATATTATTCTATTGTTGTATGTAGATGGCATGCTAGTTGCAGGGTCTCACATGCAGGATATCTCAGAGCTTAAGGTAAAATTAGCTCAAACGTTTGCTATGAAGGATTTGGGAGCAGCAAAGAAAATCCTTGGCATGAGCATTAAGAGAGACAGGAAAAATCACAGGTTGATATTGTCTCAAGAAGATTATGTGGACAAGGTGTTGAAATGATTCAATATACAGGATGCTAAACCGGTAAGCACACCTTTGGCTGGACACTTTAAGTTGGGTAAAGAACAATGTCCTAATTCATATGAAGAGGTAGAGTACATGAGCAAGGTTCCATATTCTTCCACAGTAGGGAGTTTGATGTATGCAATGGTGTGTACTAGACTGGATATTGCCCAAGCAGTGGGAGTTGTAAGTATATGGCCAATCCAGGTAAGGAACATTGGAAAGCAGTTCAGTGGATCCTTAGATATCTGAGAGGAACCAGCAGTAGGCACTTGTGCTATGGAGGTTCAAATACTTCTCTACATGGCTATGTAGATTCAGATATGGTAGGTGATTTGGATGGTAGGAGGAGCACTACAGGGTATGTTTTCACTATAGGTGGAACGGCGGTTAGCTGGATATCTAAGTTGCAGAAGGTTGTTGCCTTGTCAACTACAGAAGCAGAGTATATTGCAGCCACAGAAACTAGCAAAGAGATGATATGGATGACACGGTTCATAGATGAGCTTGGTAGGGAGCATGAGAGTTGTAGATTGTATAGTGACAGTCAGAGTGCAATCCATTTGGCTAAAAATTCAGCCTTTCATTCAAGAACAAAGCACATACAGCTAAGGTATCACTTCATACGACAGGTATTGGAAGATGGTGAGTTGAAGCTGGAGAAGATCCATACAGATAGAAATCCTGTTGATATGTTAACCAAGCCAGTTACAAAGGAGAAGTTGAATCTTCATTCAACTTCTATTGGTATTCATGATTGAGTTGAAGATGGAGGAGCTAAAAGATGTTGTTGTACAGGTACTGGTGCAGCTGTTTATCTCCAAGTGGGAGATTGTTAGGGTGTGGAGCTAAAAACTTCACCAAGGAGCATTCATTATCAGGTTCGGGTCTACACAGACACCGGCATCAGTCAAAAGCGATCGACATCGGTCACAGGCAGTTACAGAGATGCCGACATCAACAGATGGTCGACCGATGGCGGTCACAGACAAGCAGCAAGAACCGACGTCAGTTACCTGCGTGTCCAAAAACCTATTTCCGTGGACAGAAGCGAGTGTTTGCATGATAAGTTTGAGTTGTATAGTCAAGCTCGCATCTCTATTATTGGCATTACTATTTTTAGAGCCCTTGTTTAAGTGGCTTAACTGCTTGTTGGTTGTACATGCTCAAGTCTCCTAATTCTATATGTAGAATTAGATCTTCTTAGCTTTGTAATAGTCTTGTAGTGGATTATAGTAGTTTGTAATTCATTGTGTGAGAAGAACAGTATAGAATTGAATCAATTCAGGCTTGTTGGAGTTGATTGTTCTTGAGAGAGAGAGCTCTTGAAGAATAGAGATCTATTGAGAGATCTATACATCTAGGAGAGGTGTGGAAGAAAGAAGCTTTCTTCAATTGTATTCCTTTTGTAAAGAGTTTGTTAATACAAGTTTTCAGGGTGTTTTCTTGTATCTCTTGTTCTTGCTATTATCATTCTAATTACTTGTCAATCTGATTTAATTCCACATTTATTGCTTTCATAATTGTAATCTATTGTTGGTTTGATCCCCCAACAATAACAAACTAGTAGAAATAGAGTATAAAGAAGTAGAGGTGGAAGACACACCGACAGTCTTCTTTGTCTCCACCATGAATGAGTGGTATTTAGGTATTGCTCATTTCCTTACTTATGGTGAGTGTCTTGCTCACCTATCTTACAAATAAAAGAGGACTATCAAGTTGAAAACTGCCAATTTTATCATTTGGGACAATGGCCTATGCAAGAGGAGCCTTGATGGAGTGTTCCTTCGCTATGTGGACAAGGAGCAGCAAATCCAACTTTTGAAATCTTTCCACAATCTAGCCTATGGAGGACATTTTCTTCCTCCTATAACTATCTACAAGATTTTGTGAGGCAGGTATTATTGGCCTACTCTTTTTGAAGATGCATACAAGTGGGTAAGAAAATGTGAATTATGCTAGAAGTTTGTTGGGAGACCCAAGTTTGCTGCCTTACCTCTCAAGCCAGTGATCATAGAAGAGCCATTCCAATAATGAGTAATTGATTTTATTGGAGTTGTAAACCCATCTTCAAGTGTTGGACATGATTATGTCCTTACAGCAATTGACTACTTCACCAAGTGGGTGGAAGCTATCCCAACCAAACATGCTACTTCAGAAGTAGTGTGCAATTTCCTCAAGGAGAATATCATTTCTAGGTTTGGGGTCCCAACCAAGATTGTCACAAATAATGTAGCTTGTATCACTTCCCAAGAGATTAATAAATTTTGTTTTTACTATGGGATCACCCTCTCTCACTCTTCTGATTACTTTTCACAAGGGAATGGACAAGCTGAATCAAGTAACAAGAATCTGATGACTATCATCAAGAAGCTAGTGAATGAAAAACAAAGGACATGGTATAAAGCATTGGTTGATGATTTGTGGGTAGACAGAATTACCCCAAAAATTTTAATTGGTATGTCTCCTTTCTAGCTTCTTTATGGTATTAATGCTGAGATACCAATCACCCTGGAATTTCCAGCATTAAAATTGGCTAAGGCAATTGAAGATCAGACATATAAAAGCTCCATCAACAAGAGGATCTTGTGCTTGACTAAGCTAAATGAGCAGAGAACTATGGTGGTGGAATGAATTACTACCCATCAAAGTCTAGTGAAGAAGCTCTTCAACCAGAAGGCAAAAAATTATGATTTCTAGGTTGGAGATCAAGTCTTGTTGTGGGACAAGAGAAGAGAACCAAAAGAAATGCATGGGAAGTTTGATTTTCTTTGAAGAGACCCATTTATTATCTATTAGCTCAATGGTGAGAATAGATTCCTATTGAAATATTAAGATGGCATGCTCTTCTCTCTGTCTTACAATGGGTAGCATCTGAAGCACTTCAATCTGTTAAGTATCAAATAAGATCAGCTTGTACATATGTATATTTGTATAGTTTTTAGTTCTATTTTTGTGCTTTCATTTTTGTTTTTGTCACCTTTCTTTTGGGGTAGCATGACTCCATAGCCCAATGGCATACTTCAAGGCACTAGAAATTATGGTTTCTACTCTCCTCACCTTTTCCAAAGTTTTCAACTGAAGGAAGTTCCCCAACTGGAGCCAGCTGTTGTCCTCCAAAAGCTATCACATATTTTTGGGACAACATTTGAACTATTTTTGTCCAATAGACCAAAATTATCTCTCGCCTAAATTTTTTTTGGGCATTCAAATTATTCATTATTTAAGCTTTTTCACATTTCTACAGACTCTGTAGGCTAAATTTTATGGACTCAAATCTATGAACTCATTTCTACGAACTCTGCCAGTTCTACAAGCTCATTTCTACAAACTTCATAAGTTAATTTCTATGGACTCTGTAGGAGAGAAACAAGTTCAACACTTAGCCATTTTTTTCTATCATGAAGAAACTACAGAAGCTGCCAAGTGTCATCTACTGAGACACATTATGATTTACTTCTCAAAGCAACATAACTTGCCATGTGTCCTTTGTAAGATAAATGGATCATGCCATGTGTCAACATCTACATGAATCCAAAAGAGTCCCAAGTGTTTCTATAGTGTTTCTAAAGCTCCACGAAAGCTTCCATGTGTCATCTTTCACGAGACTCTCAAAAGGCATCCAAAACCTCTATAATTTAAGTGAAAGCTACCACGTGTCATTGCCTATTTCACAGTAGATGCCATCACGTGTCACATGTTGAGATCAACAGAAAATAGACTAAGACAAAGCCAAAGGACAAACAGCCCTTATGGAGGGTAGGCAAGGAGCAGATGGACTATTGAAAAAACTTGAAGGATAGTTACATGCTTGAGCAAGTGCTTGTGGAGGGCACAGTTTTCTTTCAGGAAAAGTTCCTGCAAAAAAATGGTTAAGGCGAAAATCCTTCAAACTTTTTGTCTGAAAGAATTCACCTAGGAAGAAAGCCCGATAGAAAACCTGACAAAAAGCAGAGGCAAAGTGAAGGAAGATTTCCTTTAGACAAATTGTCTGAAAGAATTCATTTAGACTTTTTGTCTAAAGGAAAAGCCTGCCAAAACAAAAAACCTGCCGAAGAAATAAAATCCTAAAAGCTACCATGTGTCCCTTATCAAGTTGTAGTAGAATGTGCCACATGTCCCTTACAAATTGTAGCAAAAGCCACCATGTGTCGTCTGTCGAGACACAATTTCTAGTAACTTTTAAAGTAGCATAATGTGCCATGTGTCATCTACAAAACTCAATGGAAGTCACCATGTGTCAACATCTATAGCTTCTTCCTTTTATTGAGTAAGGACTGTGGTGGGTCCTAGGTAAGTGGCTAAACTCAAGCAGAATGCAACAAGTGTCTACATCTACGTAGATCCAAAAGAGTCCCAAATGTTTCTACAATGCTTCTATAAGTTCAATGGATGCTGCCACATGTTCTCACCTGTTTCATAGTGGATGATGCCACGTGTCACTTGTTGAGATCAGCAAAAAGTAGCCTCAAGCAAAGAAAGAAGCACCGACAAATGATTTCAAAGGAAGGTTCAAAGGTTCAAAGGTTTAATGTGGATGGTTCAAAGGAATGTCCCAAAGCTGAAAGAACAAGTGCCCTTGTGGAGGGCCGTGAACTAAGGATAGATACCCTTGTAGAGGGTAGAAAACATTGGTTCAAAGATTAAAGAAAGTGCCAAACAAAGGGAGGGTTCAATCAAAGACCAAGAAAGTGATTGAACCATTGACGTCCCTATGGATGTCAAATTTAAGATAATGACATATCCATTGATTTTCAAATATAGCACAGATCCTGTGAACAAATTCAGCAACCAGCTAAAGAGATAGCCCAAGAGCTCAGATCGCATAGATAAGGATGAAATACAACAAGGAAAAGGGGAATGATGGAGAAGGACTAGAAATATCCATGTATATGATATGTTTTTAGAAGGTGAAGTAGTAAACCAGGTGGACATTGGAGAACATGAACATTCAATGGTGTGACCCATTTCCCTACATTGAGAAAAGCAAATAGGCAACTACGCTCGATTCCAACATATCTTCTTGATAGAATTTAAAATGTATTGAATGCAACATGATGTGTTACTACTCCCAAGTCTTTCTTGGAAATCTATATATTAGACTCTCTCTTATTATTTTAGGAGATATATCTCTCTCTGTTATTAGAAACAAAACTCTACCCAAATTGAAAGGCATTATTGAGACTTTGAGCTCAAATTGTTGATCATATTTTGTTATTTGAATAAGAAAACAAGTGACTTTTCAAACTTTGTGCTGGAATAGCTTGGTTGTTGGGTAAATTGTTCTTATGTCTATTTCCTTAATACATTTTTTGTCTATTTAATTAAATAAGTAGAATTAGTGAAAGTAATCAGGAAGGTGTCTTAAATTTAGCTGTGGAGAGACTTTGTGCCCCCACAATTGCCTTTAGTGTGTTTTCTTTATATTCCTGTGTAAAGGATCTTGGGATGACTTTGTGCCCTCATCATCTTTTGTATTTTTTTCTATGTAAAGGACCTTGGGATGACTTTGTGCCCTCATTGTCCTTCATTTTTCACTCTTTGGTAATTGAGGTGGAGACTTTGTGTTACATTTCATCCTATTGTGTTACTACGCCCTATTACAGTTACTTGTCTCTACCAAAAAGTTTTTTTTATCTATTGAACATCACTTCTAAAAGAAGAGGAGTGCCTTCTATCATCTCATTAGGATTTCTACTTTGATTTGTGAACATCATCACTAAAAAAAGAGAGATGGATGGTTTATCCTACCCTTGAGTGTTATTTTCTGCTTATATATATAGTATATAGATCTTACATAATTACAGAGAACCTCCCCTTAATGAGAGGAGAGATTTGTCCCCTTTTGATGTAGTAAACTTGCACATCTATATGACTAATTTCCCTATGTTGTGGTTGAAGAGACCTATTTTTCCCATCAGTTAGCTAGTTGACAAAATATTCACCCAACACTTTACAAGCTGACTATGTTTTTCTACTCACTATTTCCTATACCCTATAGGTTTTGATCCATTTTGGATAAGTCCATACAAACCAGTTGGTGATGTTGAATCTAAAGGATTTTGGATCTCTTCTCAAATTCTCTTCATCACCATTGTGAAGCTTCAATTAGGTTCTTCCTTGTTTTAAAATGTTGGTCTTCTATAGAGGTCTCATGTGAATAGAATATGGTGTTTCATAGGTCTCAATTCCACATGATCATCTCTTTCCTTGTTTAGCTTTATCACACCATGCTTTGAGAAATTTTTAGTCTTACCTTTCCTCATAGTCAACTCTTTACTCAATCCCACTTGCAGTCACATGTATAGAGCTTGTCTAGCTTGTTCATGGAACTGTAATGAAGGTGTATCAATTTTTACAAGTCATCAAGAGCTGAGGATATTTCATTTGGATGTTTGGGGAAGTGCAAGTCTAGTTACAAGCTCATTCATCATACCAAATAGTCATTATCTATCCTTGTATGCTCTATAATAGGTGTTTTTAAGAGGATTTTATGTTGGAATAGATGTTGTAGAGCTTGTCTCAAGATTTTCATAGGACCAAACATGCATTTGAAGTATTGATAATTATTTTGAGTTGTTCATGAGGCCATCCATCCACATTTTTTCTCCATTCCATGCTCATTACCTCCATACAACAAATGCACACCTACAAGAGTCTTATTGATGACATCGTGCTAAAGGTGAAGAATTTGGGAGATGTTTTAATCTTTTAAGATTTCTAAGAGTCCATTTTAACACTTGGTGGTGGCTTTTATGTGATCAGCAACATGTTTTCTACTCACTATCCAAGGTTTAAACCCACTGCCTGCATGCAACAAATGCCCACCTACGGGTGGTACCATAGAGCCATGAAGGCACTTGTATGGAAGTTTGGGTATTTTAAGGCCTTATATTAAATATTAACATGTTGGTTGATCATGAAAAAACCTATTTGAGGTGTCAAAATGGAAAAATAAGGTGTAAAACATCTTGGAAGAAGCAAGGACTGAGTTCAGGGAAACATTCCCAAAAAAGTGAAAATAGAGGCCTAGGGGCATTTTCTGAATATCTTATAACAAGGTTTCAAAGAGGTTTATAACATCTAGATAGGTAAACCTTGTATCCTATAGCATGGAGAAGAGCTATACCAAAGATAAAGCCAAGAGGATTTATGGATTTTGATTTTTTGTAGCCTAAATATGCCTTTTTAAGCATTAAAACCCTGTATTCATATCTACAAAGTTTTGAGTTTTGAATGACCTTTGACATCCCAAAGAGAAAACAAACCTCACTCTCATGATGGCATGGTCTTATTGATTGAATTGTGTACAAAATTTATGAATGTCATTAGTGTGATGTTGATGTATACTATTTCGAGCTTTATGGACACCTACAGAATTCCCTCTATATGAAAATGAGCAACCTCCATTTGTTAATGGTGAAACCCTAGCCAATTTGTATTCGAATGTCTCTTTAAGAAATAAACAAGTGAATTTTATTACTTACATGCTATACAATTGAGTCTTGTTTCAATCTTGTTGGTCTTATCTAGTAGAAGATGATCTTTTCTATCATGTTATCCTTGATTGTTAACCAAGTGTGCAGAAGAGTAATTGTTATAAGTCTTTTTTAGTGTTCTCTTTTAGTGTATAAATGTTTTATAAGTGGTTTATAAATACATTCTCCCAACGTATCATTCATTACCCTCCTAAGCATCAATATACTTCTTGAACCTAGCATATGAAACATTGATGTAATAATATATCTTAAGTTTTGAGTTATGTGTGAAAGAAGCTTTGATTTGCTCTAAGTAGTATAAGTTCAATCAATAGGAGTAAATTCAATATTGGTGCATCACCTTTTATATTTTTTTAGTTTGTCTTTTTAACCCTTTTCATGAAAATTTTATAAGTGAAAGAGTGTTTGAAAGAGTGCATCAAGGGAACTAGCCCTTCTAGAGATTCATCTCATATTTTGATTACCCATAGCAAGTGAGATGTTTCCATTGTGACACTTGGATGAGAAGCGCTGAGACATCTCCTCAAGGGGTTAAAATCTAAGTGACAATAAATAGTGATGTTGGTTGATGTAAATCAATTCCAACCCATAAACTTGGCAAGATTGAGTGATTTAATCACCTTAACCATACCAAAAAGTGAAATAACTACTATAATAAATTGGCTCAATATATTCCATAACAATCCAACTTGGTGGGTGATGACAACCCTTAAAAAATGTTTAAAATCTAAAATTGATTTGATTTTACAAATATTACTCACTTTGTATAACATATGCACCTTAGATATGTTTCATGCTAAAACTATGTATAATAAAGGTACCAATGTATATAATTATAGCACAAATGTGTATTTGAATCATATAACCATGAAATTTGGCCAATTTGAAAACTATGTAAGTGTGCATAACATGTTTCCAAAACATGCCCCCACTATATATGGATAAATATGAAAATTGATATAAGTTCCAATGTCAAGAACATGTTTCCATGATATACCCCTAATGGAATTTGATTCAGAGAATTGGTGTAAGTCTAGAGAACATGTTTCCAAAATATGTCCCCAGTGCAATTTAAATCTGAGAACTAATGTAAGTGCTAATATGGAGAAAATGTTTCCAAAACATTACCCCACTATAATTTGGGTATGTTGCATACTATATAAATATGGAGAATATGTTTCCAAAACATGCCCCCATTGTAATATGAATTTGTGAAGTGATGTGTAAATCATGACTCTATGACATGCCCCAACTAATATTCCCCACCTTTTGAGGTGAGAGAAGTATAAAGTTGTAGCTACCTTACCTCAAAATAATAATATAACCATGTAAATATATCATATAAAGGTAACATGTCTAGGTAGATATATCATTGAAGCATAGAGAATGTGATCACACCAATTCTTAAAATACATGATGTAGATCATGGAAACATCTAGATAGTAATAGTAAAAACTTAATAAGCAATAAAAATAACATGCATAAGAGCATTTAAAAATAAAATCAAAAAATAAATGTCCAAGGATACCACAAACAAGGGGCATGTTTAAATGTTTCACAATCAAAGGGACATGACTTAGTCCAATGTCCACAAAACAAGAATTGACATATTCAAATGTCAACATACAACAAGCAATGACATATTTATATTTCAAAGAGGTAAAAAAAGGCATGGGGGCCAAAAATAATGTATCATATTCAAACACTCAAATAATGAAGATAGTAGCAAAGTAAGACACTCAAGGAAGTGCATACATGAAATCATAAGAAACCAATAAAAACATCTAATACTAGCCCCTGGATATATGTGTTAGTAAAATAACATTAAGTATATAGAATATCAAGTACTCTACAAAATATATAAGCATGAATAAATTAATTTGTAGTATATGATCTCAAACATGATAATATAAAATTACCATAGAATGATATAACCTAGATGTATCATGATCAAAGAGGTGGATGCCCCCAATGTATTGATGATGTGAGTAGAGGGAAACCCCAACATCCAAAATTGCATAGATCATGTATGTGTGTATTATTGTATCACACCCAAAATATGTGTGAAACACATGTATATAATAAATACTGATATTCCATCTACCAACATGGAAGCAATAGCATATATGCCAAGGATCTAATAGGATATGTAAATGTTGAACATAATTTTGTATTTTTGAAGTGTTTTTATTTTTTTGGTATTTTTGGGATCGATCAGACCTTGTAACCATAAGTTGGATATTTTAAATTATTTTGATCATCATTGGGTAAGTGGAAATGGTACATGGAATACTCCTCCTCACATTTTACATGTGCGATAGAATAACCAATACTCTCATTTGGATTATGGATCAATTTGCCTTCATGAGAAAAGTAAATACCTTGTTGGTTTTGGTAAATTTTTGCTTCCATTTGATATAACCAAAGAGTTCCCAACATAAATTCATATGGATAGGTTTGTGGCATAACCCAAACCCATGTGTGAATCACTTTAGGACCACAAGCAATTGGTAGTGTTATGTTTCCCAAGGATTATTTCTAACCTCCTCTGCTTTGTAAGTATTTTAGGTCAAAACCAAATTATTATAATAATTTTACTGCAATTAGTTTTTATTTGTTTAGGTTCAATATGGCTATGATAAAAATAAAAATAAGCATCACCCATGAATAATATGATTGTCAGTTCTTTTTGGCATGGATGATTTTTGGGTTATTCGCCTTAGGATATTTGTATAAGATGTGGCCCTTTGATTGATCACATATTGAGTAAACCTTATAGAGCTCCCATATAAAGATTAGGAACTCCACATTTTTTTCATAATGTGCATTTGGTAATTCGTCTCCCTCCTTTGTGTGAGGAATAAAAATTTGATATTTAAAAGGGGATATGTTAAGCTCCTTTGGATGAGTAAGGATGAATGAAGCATATCAATGCACATCCACATATAAATGGGGAAATGACTCATATTTTTTATGAAATGCTCTTTATTTTAATGGATAAATAATACCTCTACTAAAAATGAATTGTAATTCCAAATCTAAAGTTCTAAATGCTAGTTCATATGATGTCTTTTGAATCAAATAGTATAATCTTGAAGGGATTCATCATCATGTTGTTTGAAATTATAAAAAAGTTATGATGTAAGTTTTGACATCTTAAGGATATTTAAATCCATTAAGAAATAATATTTTAATTGTGAAAAATTGGTTAAGGAACCTTTTGGTAGGCTATATAACCAATTATGAGCCTCATCAAAAATGCTCATATGGAATACTTTTATAATAGTTTGCCATATTTTTCCCATTGACCAAAACAATGTATATAGTTAATCATGTTGTTGAATATATCCTTATGACTCAAAAAAGATTCAATTCTAGCAATTCAAAATCTTTTAGATAAAGATATTCAAGTATACATTGTGCAAGAGGTTGATTATTGAATGAGGTAACATTTGTATTAGTATTATAGAAACCCAATTTCATTTGAGGTATTAAAACCTATTTTTAAATATCCCAATAGTGCACATCATATAAATAAGATACTCTATGGTAATGGTGGTGTTTGGCATAGGTGTTATCATTGATTTTAATCCACCATCATTCTCTACATTGGCACTTACATCTTTTTTCAAATTTCTCCACATTGGCACTTACACCATTTATCAAATTTAGATTGTAGTGGGGTGCATGTTTTGTAAACATGTTATCCACACTTACACAGTTTCAAATTGGTCAAATTCATAGTTATATGATTCAAATACACATTTGTGGTAGAATTATATATATTGGTACCATTGTGATACATAGTTTCAGCATGAGATATATCTAAGGTGCATATGTTATTAACTATGTGCCTAATATTATAAAATCAAATTAGTTTCAAATTCCAATCACTTTAAAGGACTATCATCACCCACTATGTTGAAATTTTATAGATTGTATTGAGCCAATTAGTTGTAGTAGTTGGTTTAATGTTTGGTATGATTGAGGTGATTAAATCATTCAATCTTTATATGTTTATAGGTTGTGTATACACTTAATATTTTCAAACTTTTATCACTTACTTATATTATTTATATTTTAAGAACCCATCAATTCTCAATATCTCTAAGTGCATGCCTTAAGGGGTGTACCGAGAAAGGGGTGAGCAGACAATTGATGCTTCACAAGATTATTGTCCCTTTTTACACTTATTATCTACACACATATTTCTTGAAAACCATATCTATAAGCTTATTCTTCTCTATTGTATACTCCTCTATTCATTTCCCACCTTTCATCCCTTATTTCCTCACCTAATACCCCTTTTAATAGTTTATAGTACTAGGTCGACTGGGTTGACCTTGTACTCTTATGGGTAAAATTCATTTAGGGTCTAGGTCAACTCTTGGCTGACTTAGCCCATGACCTAGTGAAGTTTTGTCCATAATAGTACTAGGTTGATTAGGTCAACCTTGTTGACCAAAACTTTTGGAAGGGCTTAGGGTTAAATCCATTTATATATACAAGATCATTTCCTAATTATTTAGAGAAGATTAGAAGAAGTAATAACTATTACACATCTGGTGGCTTAGGGTTTCATACTTTCTTTGGAGATATGGATTTTGTCTTGTGGAGAAGTATTTTAGATGCATTGATAGGTTGTGTAGCCTAGAGATGATTTATCCTTTTCATCCTTACATACCAAAATAACCTCTTACAAATCACCTTGGCCAAGGGAGAGATTGAGGTTTTATGGGTTCATCTTCAAAGGTAAGTATTACTAACTTTGTTCCTCCTTTGTAAGAGTAGATAGATATGCATTTGTACTCATTTTCCAGGCATTAGGATTTAGTATACATTGATTTGAGTATATGTCTTCTATGCATGTTTACTTTTATTGTTTATTACCCCCCTTGTGCTACAATCTTTAGTGAGCACTAGATTAGACTTTACTTTACTTGCTATTAGTTTCGTGAATATGAAAACATAGAGATTAGTTAGGGTTATTACATGATTATGCTTGATTGGAGGCTTTGGAAACCTCCCTAGTATTTTTTATTGTGTTAAGATCTCCCATAATTAAGTATAGTGGATCCACATATCGGTCATGTTCCCAAATATCTGATGTATCCCTAATCAAAAGTGTAAGTAGGATCTATCTTATCTGAGTTAGGATTGATTTATAAAATTTATGCATTTATGATTTTATAAATTCTATAGAACCTAATGTGAATCAAACCCTTGCATTTTTTTTCATGTTTTTCTTTATTTTATCATTTTATATATTATTTTTCTATATTTACGATACTAGGTCGATAGGGTTGGTATAGTTTATAGCTTTTGTGCATGGGTTTAACATAAAGTCACATCAAAATAAATATATTATATTTATATAGATATTCATTAGATATAGGTTATTGGATCAAATAGGTTGACACAGTATAGGTTTTCACTTCCAAATAGGATACTAGTTTGAACAGGTTAACACATTGTTCTTATTTAGCTCTAGAAAACATGCTAAGTCCACCAGACCAATGTAGTCATCATCTAGATTTCCAAAAAATAGAATAGGTTAACTAAGCCAATATATTCATCTTCACAAGTTTCAAAAAATAGGGAACTATAGAACTAGGTTGACCCAGTCGACATAGTTGGTAGAATTTTCAAGTAAAAGTCAAGGCACTTCAATAGCAATCTCACTTTCCTTTACATCTTCTAACCCACAAAGTTTCATTTTTCTCTTTCTCTATAATTTTTATTATTCATTATAGTTATATTTTTCATAGTTTTCAATCTTTAAAACTTCACTTATATAGCAAACTAGGTCAACCTAGTCAACTTAGTTTTGTATGTCTTCTATTTGTAAGACTAAGTTGACACTACCAACATATTTCTTAATAGACCATGTCTTCAGCAATACACTAGTGACATTGTCGACTCTATACTATAATTTTTACATGCACTATCATCTAAATTGACATTATACTATGTTTTAAAGTTGGAATTAACATCTATATGCTTGTAATTACTTCACACTTTCAATTTTAGTTATTTGTATGCTTAGAACAGATCATATATTCTAATTAGGTAGTTTTTCAATATACCATTTAGTTATACTATTTTTCTCTTTTTGGCACACATTGAAAAATCACATAATCTTAAAATACATTTATAAATTATCTACCTAAGGCCTACCTACTTGAATTTCATCACCAAAGGAGAAGTCAACTTGGTTTTTTGGCCAAGTATAAACACATGGTTAATGGTATATATTGGCAAAGCACCTAACACCCTTATCATGACAAGATTGTGTAGTGAGGGGCTAGGCCCCAATACCAAGCCAGTACCATTACCGACGTACATCCCTTTTAGCCTAAACATCTTGAAACCATCCATAGATTACTTTATAGTTCCTTAATTTTAGCCAACTTCTCTATCACATTTAAAATAACACATAAATATTCTAACAACATTTAGGATGACCTCTTAGTTAGCATTTACTTTTCAATTTGACTACTTGTTCTTTACTTATTGTATGTTGTATTACAAAAAATTGCATTAGCCAGTGTTAGTGCAACATTTTGTGTTGTTTTCCTCAATTGGATCATCCTCATTGACTTAATTGATTGTTTGTTTCTTTTCTTTATTGTTTTCAAAGTACATTTCAATATTTTTCCCTATTTTGAGTACACAATCATTATGTTCGACATAATATTTTATAGACTATTTTCCCCTATTTATAGTACTAATTTTACCCTATTAACTTTGTATCCATATTTTCTTAGTTTTTACACCTTGTTTCTAGTACTAGGTTGACCCAGTCAACAATATACTCTTATCCATTCATTCTTATCTCTTTTCTTTTGTAACTATTTTGTGTATGGTTATCTAGTCTTATTTCATAATGATGACATATTGTTAGCCTTCACTTAGTCAATAACATTGCATAATCAAGGATCTAGATCATAACCTCACTTATTTTATTACTTCAAGTGAAACTATTCACTTTATTCCTTCATCTTTTCTAAATCCAAAAAAAATCACTACACAATGTAAAATAGTTGAGGTCCTTCATCCTAATCCTCCTGCCACTAACATTGTTGGGAATACTCCACCCAATACCCTTCTTCCCACCAACACTAATACCCCACCTTCAAATACTAATGCAAAAATTGACATAACTCAAATTATTTCTCACATAGTTAAAAAAATGAACATCATGCAAACACCTAATCATTCATAAATGATACACATACAAAAACATTTATCACACATGACTAGTTAATCACCTCAAGACATCATGTCTCAACCAAAACAAATTTTTGTCACTCCTCGTCTTAAAGATGCCAGTGGGAATATAATCCTTTAACCTCCAATGAATAACAAAATGCTTCAACATCTTAAAAATAAACCTTTATCCCCATTCATTGCATCCATAGCTATTGAAAACATTTTTTCAACTATCACATATAATGAGACTAAGGACCCTACTACCTTTCTTAAGTCTTTTGGTAATCTCTATAAGGAATGGTTCCAAACTAACACCTTTGCTACCACCAATATTTTAGCCAAAACCTTTGTTGGTGATGCACTTGAATGGTATAACCAACTTCCAAGACATTCCATTTCACAGCTAGAGGATTTAGTTAATGCTCTGGTGAAGGAATTCCAACATGATGACCTTCCTAAAAATTATCTTAGCCATTTCATCAATGCCAAGAAACTTCCTAATGAATTTTCTCACACTTTCATAAAATGATGGAAGTCTCTAGCTCAAAAAGTGGACCATAACATGAATGATGATAATCTTTTAAAACTATTTTTTACTTCTCTTAAATATTCCCTTCAATACAAAGTTTGAATCTTTTCCCAAAAACTTTAGAAGAAGCCTTAGACCAAGTAGAAAGGTGAGACTTTCTTATGACTCAATTTGAAACACCTCAAACAACTACTAAAGAACCTTTCTAATCATTTTCTCATAACATTGATTCATCCAAACCTCCACAGCCTAAAAATGTAGCATCCAATTCAGCCAATTTTAACCTAATCCACCCTCCTTTGAGTTCAAAACAACTTAAAAAGAAATTGCCACCCTCTAAACCCATGAGCATTGATCCTTCCAAACCTTCTCCAAAATGGTATAACCTTGATAAGTGTTGTTGGTGACATGATACTATAGGTCATTCTCATGAGTCTTGTAGTGATCTTCATCAATTTATTCTTACTTCCTTACTTGGTCCACATTTAAATCTTGATACTCTCACAAAACAACATTATCAAGACTATCTTCAAGCTTCTCAAATTTAATCTAATGAACCACAATCACATCAAGATAAACTACCTAATGAATAATAATAATAATAATAATACCATACCTACACCTCATCAACTAATATTGTTCAAACCATAATTGATCATTCTTCCTTCACCAATAAGGAAAGGATAGTTAACATGAAAAACTTTAAACATATCATTGCATCTATTGAACCTCAACCTCTTAGGTCACATGAACCAAAAGAGTACCTAATTCAAATGCCTACTCCAAAGCATATTATACATGTTCCTCCTTTACCTCCTTTACCTATTCATACCTCTCCTACACATCCTATGTTAAATTCAACATCCTTAAAATATAAAAAACCAACAAATTTACCTATTTCCACATGCACCTACCAACCCAATGCAAATCATTTTAATGGTTCAATGTTACCTCACTCCACCTCACATGTTGGGGAATCTTGCAATGCCCATCCACATGTCCCTTCAAAATTTGGGGCATCATACGATGCCCATCCCTACATCCACTTACCCATTATGGAATCTTATGATGCCCAATCTTACTCTACAATGCATAATAACAAACAAATTTAGCTTCAAGAAACCTTTCGAGACTTATAGACTTATCTTTTACATGCTCCTCTTTGATAAAGATGTTAGCATAGATCTTACTTGTTATTTTTTGTCTCATGTTTCTTTGTTTTTTTGTAATTTACTTCTTTTAGTTTCACTTTATAGCATCATTTTTTTCCTTTAAATTCTTTGGTTTTCTTGCACATTACATTCAACATTTTTTTTAATTTTGGTTCTTATATATCTCTTTCATTTTTTTCCTCTTATGTCATTTTTTGCCTTAGTAGCTTTATGATTATTTTTCCCCATTATTTAACATTCTCCTCATTGGTGTTCACCTTGTGAGTTGTAGTTTAAGACCATGGATAGGACCAGGATCTCCTCATAAATTACTACATTAAAACATCTTTAAATCACTTTTTGGGATGACTAATACTTTCATTATTGTTTGTGTTAGATTCATTATAGGTTCGTATGGCTTCTCTAGTGACATGCCTATCATTATCATAGCCTCATCCCTTTCATAGCACTATTTTACCTCCTTATGATCAGCTACAAGCATATTCACCATTGTGTCACTTATTATATAGATAGATATCTTATGATCCCCATATTTCCCTTATTTCCTTTCATTTGAATATCATGTCGATCAATTTTGAGATTGCACACTTACTTGTGGGCAAGTCTAGTGTTCTTTAGACACCTTGGTCTTTAGGTCCTTATTCTCTAGTGGCCAAGTGTAAGATCTCTTATGTTTGTCACCTATTTCACTCATGTTTGGTTCTCTAAATCTATATGGAGGAGGAGGAGGAATAGAAAAAGCCAAGAGAGTTAAAATACAAATCATAAAATACAAACAAAAGGTAATGATTAAAATAAAATAAAAAAATAATTTTAAAAATTAGATCACACCAAAATACATGATCTATATTTGGCACATCTCATATCTTAGTTAAAGCTAAAACTTCACAATTAGCCTCATGATAGAGTTCAGGTCTATTTGGGTGCATTACTCCAGTAGATTGGGGTAGGAGGTCTCATGATATCATATACTATCTAGTGCCACCTACTTTCTCATGCAAGTACCTAATCTTCATAGTAGACCAATGGCTCTATAAGGGGTCCTAAGGAATAGAGAACACATTGTGGGAAGGTAGGTCCATTTTAATTTTCATGCATATAGCCTTCATGGATTGATATATGTATTTCACTTATTATCCCAAGATTTTTGTTCATTAGTCAAAGTGTCCTAAGTCCTTGGTATTGATAGTTCTTATCCTTTCTCATTTGTCTAGTGTGTCTCATTCTTGATAAAGATGTTCACATCACCCATATGGCACCTTACATTCCTTATTTACATCATATTTTCCTTATATTCCCATTGTTAGATATTTATTTTAGTTGATCACATTCTTAATCACATCTATCTTAATACGTCTCTTAGTTTATAGTTTGTGAGTTGTATTTTAAGACCTTGGATAAGACCAGGCCTTCCTCATAAACACCTTTACACCATTGCTTACCACACCATCTCGTTGTCATACTATTCATGTCATTATGTGGTTGTGTTTTATTATATTTCATCTTAATAACAAGCATGAAGTTTGAGTTTTTCATCCTTTAGAGCTTCTGATTTTCTTTTATCTATCGTGCTCTTGTTTTATTTTTGTGGATTTCACTTATCTTACATATGACATTTGGAATTCTTACATGTTTTTCTTTATGTATGACTTCTTCCAGTTTGCCTTCCATCTTGACTTACATTTCATTTTCAATCATTCATGTTTTTCTTTATGTTTAATTTGACATGCTTATCTTACATGGGGTTACTTTTCACTTAAATATCTTTTTTAAGTTTTTCTTGCATTGATATTTCATTTATCATTCATGTTTTACATGCTTTCCAATATGTTTTAGTATGTTATACATTACTTTTTGTCACTTATATTTTACATGTTTTACAATGTTATTTAGTGTGTTATACAATCATTTTTCATTCATTTTACATCATTTTGTCATTCATTTGCCTTCAATATTTTAATCTTGCCTTAACAATCCTAATTTACCAATTTTCCTAAGTCCCTCATATATTTGTATCTACTAACTCTTTTCTTAAACCATAAAAAGTTTGGAATAATGACATCATAAATAATATTTTCCACTATTATATGCCTATATTCCAAAAATAAATTATGTTTTTCTCTTTTTTTCACTAATCTCTACAGGTTCACTTAATGTTCTTCACATTAGATGCCTTCAAAATATCTTGCAGACTCCTTTATCTATAGCACTAAGTTAAGTAAAGGTATGTATTTTTCAATTATGCCCTTTCATTTATCTTATTTTTTCCTTACTACACTTTATTTAGCATCAAAATTATGTGTTATCATCTTTTATTCCTGAAGCACCATCCTGTGTTACACTTATGTGACATGTGATGAGCTTTGAGTGGGGCATATGTATACACAATATTTTCAAAATTTTATCACTTATTGATGATATTTATCTTGTAGAAACCCATAGAGTCTCAAACTCTCTATGTGCATGCCTTAACAAGTGTACCAAGAAAGGGGTGGGAAGACCATTGGTGCTTCACAGGATTGTTGTTCCTTTTTCCACATGTTATTTACACACTTATCTCTTGAAAAACATATCCCTAAGCTTGTTATTTTATATTGTACACTCTTCTAGTAATTTCCCACCTTTTATCTCCCCTTTCCTCACTTAATACCAATTTTGATAGTTTAAAGTACTAGGTCAACTAGGTCGACCTTGTACTCTCACGAGTAAAATTCATTTAGGGTCTAGGTTAGCTCTTGTCTGACCTAGCCCATGACCTGGTGAATTTTGGTCCATAATAGTACTAGGTCAACTAAGTTGACCCTATCGACTAAAATTTTTAGAAAGGCTTAGGGTTAAATCCACCTCTATATATAAGATCATTTTGCCATTATTTAGAGAAGACAAGAAGAAGTAAGATTTATTGTGCATTTGTTTATCTACCATTCTACTTCAGTAGCAAGGTTAGGGTTTCATACTTGCTTTGGAGATATGGATTTTGTTGTGTGGATAATTATTTTGGATGTATTGATAGGTTGTGTATCCTATATCTAATTTATCCTTGTCATCCTTAAACACCAAAATAATCTCTTGTGAAGCACCTTGGCTAAGGGAGAGATTGAGGCTCGATGGGTTCATCTTCAAAGGTAAGTATTTCTAACTTTGTTATTCCTTTGTATGAGTAGATAGATATGTATTTATAATTATCTTACATGCATTAAGATTTTTTATACACTAATGTGATAATATATCTTCTATGCATGTTTACTTTTGTTGTTTATTACCCCCACTTTGTGCCACAAGCTTTGGTAAGCACTAGATTAGACTTTACTTGTTATTAGTTTAGTGAATATGAAAACATAGGGCTTACTTAGGATTATTGCATAATTGTGCTTGATTGGAGGCTTTAGAACCCTCCCTAGTAGTGTCTATTTTGATAAGAGATCCCCTAATTGGATCTAGCAGATGCACATATTGATCATGTTCTTGAATATCTAATTTATCCCCAATTGGAAGTGTAAGTAGGATTTATCTTCTCCAAGTTAGGATTGATTTATAGATTTGATGCATTTCTGATTGCATATAGGTTGGAATTGATTACATCATCTAACCTCACTAGTTTATAGTGTGATTTGACTCAGTTCACTCACACTCACCATGTTATAAGTATGATTAGGTTGTATAGTTTAGCTAATCTTAATTATTGAGTGTAAACTAATATTTTTCCAAGCTTGAGGGCATGTACCCTCCAATATCTCTCTCTATCTCTTTAGATATATGCACTTTATAGCTTTATGATTGTCTTAATATCAGTTTTAGTGATTCATAATTATACATTTTTCAAATCAAATTGCTAATTGATCACATTTATGATTATTCTAATCTCAGTTTCAGTGATTCCTCATTGATTTATGTTGAGATGATAAAGATATAGAGTATAGATATGTTATATATTACAATAATAATGAAATTAAAATACTTAACTAGTTCTAATGATAATACATATCTAGATTTGGAACAGGTATAAATTGGATTGGACTTAGATTTGATAAAAAATCAATTGATTCCAAAAATTTGACCTCTATAGCTTCAAACACTTAAACAACCTATGATGTTTATGTTGACACTACTATCTGACTTGGATTTAGGTTTCTATTATGGAATACTTACTCAAATTAGATACAACTACCTAAATTCTTTTGGGTTTGGTGTTGCCTTCATTCTAGTGCATTCAAATCTAGGTAATAGATTGTTGCACTATTGTCAAATAGTAAAACCCTAGTTATTCATATTCATATTAGTTGTGGGAAAAATGGGTTTATTATTACATAATGTTGAGATTCCCAAAATATCCCCCTCATAATAAGTGTTTCCTACATATATAATACTTTGAAGAGGGCCTCAAACTTATGAAGTTCTCCCTTGCATGGTGGATTATGTGTGAATCATGTAAGGTCTGATAAGTAACTACAACAATGATATAGCTTGTATCTTGGAAAATATATCTCTTAGGATACTTATTCAGTACATCAAACATGTAGATGTGTTGTCCCTATGATTGATATTGAAATAAAAGAAAATAAGGGATCTTTGCTCAATTTATTGCCTGATATAAAGCTTCGATAAGTTTCCTTTTGAGTTGCTAGGTGTTTCCAAGTGAGGAATGAATGAGGATTGATCCCATATTTATAAAAATCCCTTTGGATAATATTTTATAATAAATCACTTAAGATAATCATAGATATACATTTTATTTTCAAATTAAATGACTTTAGGATATTATACACCTGTAATGGGAATGAACACTTGCGTCAATATAGGCGTCTAATTGGGACACAAGTGTTCAAGTAATGAGAAAATAAGTGTAGGTCTAGAACTTGTAGAGATTTAAGATAAAAAAATTATAAAATTATGCACATGATAGTAGGTTTAAGTCATCATAATAATATATATTAGACTAAGATATAAATAATTAGGCACATAGAGATAGTGTATGTGAGCCTTTTGGTAGTGGAAAGGGTCTAGAAGTTGAAGTTAAATCCATGATACATATTTAAGTTTACAATAATAAGGTGATATAAAATTCATAAATAGTGTCAATATTTCCCCCTTTTAATCTAATAATGAAATTTCTAGTTTAAAAAAATACATGTGTAACTGGGTGTGTATAACACACCTTGCCTTTGTTTGAGTCTAACTTGAATGATTTGCTAATGACTGACTTGAAACTAAGAGCATGTTATAGTATATAATCAATTTATATAATCTAAAATTTAAATCATATAAATGATTAAAATTTAAAAAGTGCAAGGTTTAGGAGTACACCTATGTATTGATGCAACTGTCTAGACTTTTAGTAATTTGATATGAATGGTGTATCATCATGAATCACTTAAACTAAGATTATCACAATCATAAACCTAGAAAGTGCATATATATAAAGATATAGAGTGATATTTTATGATGCATTCCCCCAACCTTAGATTAAATATGAGTTGTCACCTAGTAGTTAAGATTAGCTCAATTGTACAACCCAATCATACTTATAACATGGTGAGTGTGAGTGAGCCAAGTCAACTCACACTATAAAATTGGTGAGGATAGATTATGTACTCAATTAAAACATATAAATGTGGAAATATTGAGTTATTTAGTGACCTAAACCATACCAAAAAGTGAACCAACTATTGTAATATATTGGCTCAATACAGTCCGTAAAAGTCCAACCCAATGGGTGATGACAGTCCTTGAAAGTGTTTGGAATATGAAACTAATTTGATTTTGTAATATTAAGTATACATTGCATATCATATGCACCTTAGACATGTCTCATGTTAAAATAATGTATAATAATGGTACCAATGTATAGAATTCTATCATAAATGTGTATCTAAATCATATAATTATGCAATTTGGAAAATTCTAAACTATGTACATGTGGATAATATGATTTTAAATCATGCCCCCACTATATATGGAGAAATTTTAAATTTGGTATAAGTGCCAATATGGAGGACATACTTCCAAAACATTCCCCCACTATAATTTTAATCTCAGAACTGGTGTAAGTGTCGAGAATATGTTTCCAAAACATGCCCCCATTGCAATGTGAATTTGAGAATTGGTATAAGTGTGGAGAACATGATTTTAAAACATACCCCCACTACAATATGAATTTGAGAAGTAATGTGTAAGTTGTGCCTCTATGGCATTCCCCCACTGATATGCCCCTCTTTTTAAGGTGAGATAAGTAGAAAGTAGTAGTTACCTTACCCCAAAAGGATAAGATAACCATGTAATATGTGAACATACAATGTAGCATATAGAGGGAACATGTCTAGGTATATATATCATTGAATCACAAATAATGTGATCACACAGTGTCTTAATATGGATGATGTAGATCATGGAAGCATTTATATAGTAACAATATAAGTTCAACAAGAAATTAAGCACACACATAAGAACACTCAAAAATAAAATCAAGAGACAAATGTCCAAGGAGACCACAAACAAGGGGCATGTTCAAATGCCACATAATCAAGGGACATTACTTATTCCAATGTCCATAAATCAAGAAATGACATATTCAAATTTCAACATATAAAAATCAAAGACATATTTAAATGTCAAATAGGAAAACAAAAGAACGAGAGCCACAAGTAATAGAACATATTCAAATGTTCAAATAAGAAAGATAGTAGCAAATAAAGACACTCAAGGAAGTGCATACATGAAATCATAAGTAACCAGTATAAACATATAATACTAGTACTTGGATATATGGGTTATCAAAAAATGTTAAGTACATAGCATATCAATTATATTTCAAAACATATAAGCATGGATAAAGGTATGATAATGTAAAGTGACCATAGAATGATATAACTTAGATGTATTACGATTAAAGAGGTGGATGCCCCTAATGTTTTAATGACATGATTAGAGGGAAATCCCAACATATAATAGTGCATAAATCATATATGTGTGTATGCGTAGATCACACTCACAAGATGTGTGAAACATGTGTTTATGTAGGAAAATCAATATGTCATCTACCAAAAAGGAACTGACAACATATATTCCAAGGAGATAATAGGATATGTAAATGATAAACATATTTTTTGATTTTTGATATTTTTTTATTTTTTGATATTTTTTTGATATGTGAAAGGAAAATACTGTCCTATGATCGCATCTAAATGATTCTCATAGATATTTCCCCACTGTGAACTTGGTGTAATAAACTAGTGACACTACCAAGGAGCATGTATAGGTGAAATATCTATCATTGTTTGTAATTGTAGTATTTTTGATGCTCTACATATGTAAAATATGAATTTGTGGTTGTGAATTATAAATAATAGGAGCAGGAGTTCATGGAACCCATCATTGATTAATCTTTGGTTTATCTTTTTCCCTTCTCGAGCACAATTTGTATGTGACCCTAATTCTTAGATTGCTGAATTTGGTTTTAAAATTTATGATAGTGACCTATATGATGGCCATTTATCCAATGATAGTTACAATATGTCAACCCTTATTTAATAATAATTATGCTACTCAATCTATGTCTATTAGAAGGTAAAGATATCATGATATGTTCAAGTAATGTGGAAAGTATTGTATTTATATTATCTTAATTTGTTATTATCTATAAAATATATTGTGGAATCTTATGAGATACCTTGGAATTATTTACATGATAAATCTACATTTGACCCTTATATGGTTAACTTAATGTGTGAAGCTAAGAGGGGTGTGTAGAATAACAAGCATTTACATATTCATCTTCCATTTTTTCTTTTCCCTTATATTAATTTGATTATGTATCCTTTATAGGTGAGTTTACATTATATGTACCAGGACCTAATGGTTCAAATAGATTGTGCAAAATATGCTCAAGTGGATCAAAATTAAGTTTTTACAATGTTTCATCTGTCATATCATGGGCTATATTTTCATCACTATCATAATAAACTAAAACATGACCATCTTATTGTTCAATGTTGACCAATAAAAGAATCTCAAATATTAGAATTACTTGTAATTTTTGTATCTTTGGCTCCTTTGGTATTGGTTCATATTCTTGAAGTGCATCTATGTGCACTTTAGTGTTTAGTGCCTTATCTATTGTACTTGACCAATCCACCTCATAATTTTGGATATTCTCAAGAGGAATACATTGTGTAGGTGATACTATCATAGGAATGCCCTCTTTATTACAATGTATCAATTTACATAATTTTAAGGGTTCATTATCATAGGCATCATCAATAAAGTCTCATCATGTATGAATTTTACATAACAATGTAAAGTAGATGGTACAACCTCCATTATATGTACCCAGGGTATACCCAAAAGTAAATGATAATGTAATGATTATGACAATACCTAAAAGGTGGTTGAAATCTTTTTTAACCCCAATGTGACATCCAAATTTATCTAACCTATCAAAGTATTATATAAAATATTTAATCCCTTGATATGTATCACTAATTTTTGTAGAAGGTTAGTGTTAATACTTATGGTGGTTAGGAAATTCATGCCACAAATGTTTAATCTTGATCCATTATCAAGGAACACCCTCTTAATACCCTTATTATGCCTAGTTACTTGTATGAACAAATGTAACTCTTAGTTTATAAAATATTAGATGGTAATTTTATTGGGTCAAAGGTGATTGTTTTGCATTGTTTTTGAGATCTTGCATGATATCCATAAAGTAAGTTGGCTCAATATCACTCAGAACTTAGGTTTCATGTAGTGTCTCATGTATAGGATATCCTTATAGATAGTATATTAATTTATAAGTTTAAGGATGGAAATATTAGTATGTGTGTTGCTCAATTGGTCAACAAGGTCATATCCCTTAGATTTGATCACAAGCTTTGTCTTAGGATGCACCTATTGTATATTGACAAGTGGTGTATTAGGTTGAATACCTTTTCCTTTTCAAGTAGTGATATCCTGGACTACCTAATCCAATATAATCCATGGGTGAATAATGGGTATAGAATGGTAGTTGTCACTCTAATAAGATATAGGTGGAAAAAATGGTTATGTGCATGCGTGTTAGCATCTAGATACTTACTCTATAGTATTGTAAAAAGATTTTTTAATAGAGATTAAGTGTTCTTTCACTTTAAAACCCTTTCATTATATTGATGAATCTAGTTATTTCTTTGGATGGTACCTTATATTAGTGCAGTATAATTGCATACTATTGCTACAACTATAAAATTTAAAGCAAAATGAGCTACACATGTATCCATATTGAACATGTGGATAGAAAAGGAGATCTAATTTTTAACTTAAAAAATATTGTTAAATCAAAAATCAGAATGGAGAATCAAGAAACCCCACATTAAAAATCTAGGATTTTATGGATGAAAATTCAAGTTTACCAAATGTTTAACCCTAAAATTTAGATATGGGGAATCTAGGGTTAAAAGGGTAGAGATATCTTAGGGCACAAAGACGGTAAACTATCTCTAAACAAGGCAATTGTTTATAAAAATTAGATAGAATATATATTAAATTTATTATGTTGAGATGCTAAAGATATAAATTATAGATATGCTAGATATTTTAATAACAATGAAAATAAGATACTTAGATACTTCTTATGCTAATATAAATCTAGATCTAGATTTTGGAATTAACACGTAGTTGGTTATTATGTTGAGATGCTAAAGATAGAAAGTGCAGTTATGATAAAAAATTTAATAATAATGAAAACAATATACTCAAGTGGTTCTAATGCTAATATAGATCTAGATCTAGAATAAGTAGAAACTGTATTGTATTTGGATTCTAGAATAGTTTCCTAATTCTAGAAATTATGACTCTATAGCCATATACACTTGCATCTATTTGGCATGGTTACCTTGATGCTACTATTAAACTTAGCCATCGGTGTCTAGTATGAAATACCTATTGAAATTAGATATTACCATTTGGATGCTTTTGGGTTTTGTGTCATCTTTGCTCTTATGAATTTAAATCTAGGTAATAAACTGTCACTCCTTATCAAAAGAGAAAACCCTAGTTCTTCATCTTCATATCAATTGTGGAAAAAATGAGATAGTAGGAACATGATGTTGAGTTTCCCCAAAGACCCCTCTATCAGTAAACACTACCTACATAGCCAATACTTTGAAAAGGGCCTCAAACTTATGTAGTTATCCCCTATGTGTTAGCTTGTGTTTGAATCATACAATATGTGATAAGCAAGTACAACACTGACATATCTTATAACTTATCAAATCTATGTCTTGGGTTGTTCTTTTAGTACTTCAAATGTATAGATATGTTATCCCTATGACTAATATGTAAATAGAAAAAAATAGGGAAACATTACTCACTTGAGTGCATAATAGAATGTTTTTGGTAAGTTATCTTGGTCTCTTTAAGTATGTGCTAGCTTAGGAATGAATGAGGGTTGATCTTATATTTATACAATCCTTTTAGAGAATATCTTACATTAAATCACTTAGTATAACCTTTAGGATATGGTTCATTTTCAAATTGGATGCCTTTATGGCATTTGACACTTGTATTGGGATAAGACACTTATGTCAATGTAATCATCTGAATGGGATGCAAATGTCCTAGTAGTTAGAAAATAGGTGTAGGTATAGAACTTGTAGAAATAGAAGATAAGTTGGTTTATATCACTCTAGGAAAGATAGGTTTGAGTCATCAAAATAACATTGGTTAGATTAGAAAATAAGTAATTAGGCACAGAGAGATAGTGTATGCGAGCCTTTTGAAAGTAAGGAAAGCATATAAGCTAAAGGTACATCCATGATATATTTTTTCTAAGTGTACACTATTGAGATACTATATGATTTAGAAATAATGTCTACATTTACCCTCCCCCCTTAATATAGTAAATAAATTACTAGTTTAAAGAAAAAGGAATGCCTACTTAAGTGTGTATGACATAGCTTGCCTTTACTTGATTTCAGCTTGAGTGATTTGTTGGTGACTGACATGAAACCAAGAGCATGTTATAGTATATAATTAGTGCATATAATCAAAAATTAAAAGTATTAAAATGATTGAAATTTAAAGATAGGAAAGTTTAAGAATATACCTATGTATTGGTGTAAGTGTATTGCCTTTTGGTAATTTGATTTGAAATATATATCATTTTGAATAAATAAAAGTGAGAATAGGACAATTATAAATATGTAAAGTGAATATATCTAAATATATAGATATATATTAGAGGGCACATTCTATCAAACTTGAAGAAAAGATGAGTTACTCCCTGATAGTTGATATTAGCTCAACAATGCAACCCAATCATACTTATAACTTAGTGAGAGTGAATGAACAAAGTCAACTCACACTATAAAATTGGTGAGGTTGGATGATGTAATCAATTCCAACCAACAACTTGGAAATATTGAGTGATTTAATCACATCAACCATTCCAAAAAGTGAAGTAACTATTATAGTAGATCAACTCAATACAGTTTGTAACAGTCCAACCTGGTGGGTGGTGACAGTCCTTGAAAGTGTTTTAAATATAAAACTAATTTTATTTTTAATATTAGGTACACATTACATAGAATATGCACCTTATATGTGTATCATGTTGAAACTATGTATAAAAATGGTACCAATATATAGAATTTAACCACAAATGTGTATGTGATTTAGATAATTATTTAATTTGGCCAATTCAAAATTGTGTAAGTGTGGAGAACATTTTTTAAAACTTTCCCATACTATATATGGAAAAATATAAAAATTGATATAAGTGCCAGTGTCGATAACAAGTTTTTATAACATGCCACCATTGCAATTTGAATCTGAAAATTGGTGTAAGTGTGGAGAACATGTTTTCAAAACATGCCCTCATTGCAATCTAAATCTAAGATCTGGTGTAAGTATCAATGTGGAGGACATGTTTCCAAAAAATAACTCCATTTTAATTTTGGTATGTTACATATTGAATAAGTGTGGAGAACATGTTTCCAAAACATGCCTCCACTATAATCTAAATCTGTGAATCGATGTGAAAGTCTGTTATAAACCTAATATCTCACATACACACAAACACTGAATATATATTAATATTTTATTCATTTTATGGAAGGAATCACTCTAAATCACTTTTCACTTTGATGGGGCTATCTCCTTCTTAGATTGTTTATCTCTTGATTGATTTGTATTTGCTTGGATGATCTTACAATGGACTATGCCCCTCTATTTATACTATTATAATCTATCCCACTTTTCCATTATGTGCATGTGTTATTATTCCTCTATGACATTATTATTCATTACTATTCATACTACTATTAAATTTCACTATTCTACTCTAAATATATATTATATTCCCATACTTAGGTATATTATATTTCATACCCCTTGACATGTTTTACCCTCAAAACATGTGAAGAATTACATATAAAAAATATGTAGAAGATTAGATGGAGGCACATCCATGCATTATTTTCTACATCCACTTATTCTTCTTTTGATTTGATAGGAGCATGTATAATATTATGTTGATCATGGTCATTGATGTTTGGTTGTCATTGATGTCAAAGAGAGCATGATTCATAGTGTATTAATGATAAAATAATCATATTGATGGTTTGAATAGTGTTTGAATTGGATAGGCAATTCATGGATGATATTGATAGTATGGACATGTTATAGAGACCCTATGGGATGTTATAAGTGGTTATAGTGCTTATAGAAGTGAACAAAATTCATCAATATAGACATATGAATGTCTAAGCTCAAGTATTCATCTTGATAGATAAAGTTGAGTGAGTATATTGATGACATCATATTTTACACATGTGAAGGTTTTAGGATAAATTTGATACATGGATGTATTTTACTATGAAAGGTATTCACGTGGTTCAAATTTCAAGTCATGAGGTTGAGCGTAGTAAAATTTATTAAGGTGCAAAGTTGGCCTCTCAGACAGAATTCACTAAGTTTCTATACTTAGCCAAATTTGTAAGAGAAGATATAGTGATGAACATTTAATCAGATCATAGATATAATAGAAAAAAATTAATCTCATCATATAAGGATCCAATGGCCTGGTTTAAAGTTAAATATTCAAGGTTTCACATGCTAGTGATATGTGTCACAATCATGAAGTTTGAGTAGTTATCTAACAGTGAGAATGAAACCTATCAAATAGAGATCAATAGTGAGTGCATGATTGTGAAAATTATGATCCAATAGTGTATTGAGTCAAATATTCAATATTTCATGTGGGGATTCCAAGTGGTAGAAGTTTATTGTAAGACTGACTGTAAGGTATGTAGAGGGCACATAGGACTGCCAAGTGGCACAATCATGGAAAAGAGGATCTAAGATCAATGGTGAGCAATACAAGGTAAAGATCAGGGTAATTTCAAGGAGATAGATGGATTGAATTTGTTCAAATTTTCTAGGGATCATGAGATGAGGTCAAAGTGTTTGATTTTTAGTGTTTACACTGTGAAGATTGGAATTTAAATATTCAAATTTGTGAAGGAGAACTAGTATGTAGTATTTGAGATATAACTTTTGATATACGCATAATTTGATGATGGAGTAAAAAACAAAGTTGAAGAGGACTTCAAGATGCATCCATCATAGTTTATTAAAATGTTTGAATGTTAGTAAAAGTGTAGATATGTATCTCTAAATTTGATTGTATGTTCATTCTTGGTGGTTATATATACAGAATTATGTTTAAGCAATTTGTGCTTTAGCAGAAGAGCATTTTGGTGGGAGTATTCATTTTAATAAGTCTTTAAGGTCATATGGAGTGGACCCATGTATTTAAAAGAGATATTATGTCCTTATTTTGTCCAATGAAGTGCTAAATAGGGTAATAGGTCTCTATGAGACCTATAAGGGATACTAAGACCTAATTGAAAGGTGTAGCTACTTAAGTATGACCCATAGATGTTATGGCTGACCTATGATAATGAATTTTAGATATTTCTTAACATGATATAAGTATTAAGGGTTAAGGCAAGTATTATGGCTGACCTAGAAGTTGATATTCATGAAGACTCTATAAAGATTGGAGACCAAGGCAATGGTTTCTAGACTTGATCTGAATGTGTTGAGAGGGCAAAAGATAGAGATGAAGGAAAGAGATCACAGGGAAAGTGCTCAATGGATGGATTGAAGTACAAAATAGATTGAGGATGAGCGAAGAAGACTAGAGTAATCCAAAAGAGGTGTTTGGATGTATTTCTTGTATGATTAATTTTGAGTTTGTGTGATAAGTTGAAAGAGAGTTGTTATACATTATTTCTCATATTAGATTGAAATGGAATCAAAGTTCTAGAGCTATTAATTTCATAAGGTGTTGTGTGGATTCTCAACATCTAGAATAAGTGGGTGCTTATTCATATTTAAGGGTGGGTCTTCCTTGTGAAGTGGGTACTTTACTAAAAGGTCTTTTATTTTTGATCATCTTATAGGACAAGTAGTCCATGTGTTTTTAGGCTTGATAGTGGATTTTATTTTCCAAGAGGGTTTCCCACGTAAATCTTGTGTTATGTGTGTGATCTTGCATCATCTTTCTTATTCATTTTTATGAACATATTAGATAATTTACGAATGATTATGTTCATTGGTTAAGAGTTTGAAAGGATTATAATTGAAGTTTGAAATATCTTGCATCCCTAATTCACCCCCCTCTTAGTGATTATACCTTCAATAATTGGTATCAAAGCAGGACCTTCATTACAAGTTCAACCACTTGAAGGTAATCCAAGGTACAATATGGCAAGTCAATAAATGCAAGGTTTCTCTACAAAGTAAACACCATTAATTAAAGGGTTAAATTATTCTTTCTAGATTAAAATGATTAGGACATACATCATGTCTTTAGGGTTTGATATTTTTCAATTTATCATGGATGGTTACACTACACCAACTACGCATCCAACTAGTGTTGCTAACAAGAAGTTGAGTGAGAATAATTCTAAAGCCATCAATGCTATTATTAATGGTCTATATGAGGTTGAGTTCACAAAAGTGATCCATTGCAAGTTTTCTAAGTAAATTTGGGTCAAATTATAGACTATTTATGAAGGAGACTCTAAGGTAAAACTGGATAAGTTATAGACCTACCAAAGGTGATTTGAAGATCTCAAAATGAAGTAAGAAGATACTATGACATCCTATCTTCTAAGGGTTGATGAGATAGTAAACATGATCAGATGTTTTGGAGAGGTGATTGATGAAGCTACTATAGTACAGAAGGTATTGAGGACTCTTACACTCAAATTTTATTCAAAGGTTTCTATTGTAGAAGAAAGTCATGATCTCACTAAGATGAAGAAGGATTAATTCCAAAGGCATCCTTACTGCCTATGAGATAAGAGTTGATGAGGACAGACTTCCTAAGAAGGAAGCATCCTTCAAGGTGATCAAGGAGACAAAATCCAAGAAGAACAAGTTAAGTCTTAAAGACTTTGATCTTAATGAAGATCAACTTGAAGCCATGATTGTAAGAAAAGTAAATGTAGGATCAGGTAAGTATGAAGGAAAATTTCCTTTCAAATGGTTTTCATGTGGTAAAGTTGGTAATTTTATAGTTAGATGTCCAAATAGAGATAAGTTTGAACATAAAAAAGCTTATAAGGAATCTCATGAGGATGAACATAAGAAATCTAAGGGTCTTAGAAAGTACAAAAATTTATTCAGTAATAAAAATAGAAAGAATGAATCATACAAAGGTAGTAAGATCCTTTACCATGAAGAAGATAGTAACTCATCTATAGAATAAGAAGTAAACACTTCTAATAGTGATGATTCTTTTTATAATAAGGACATGGAGACATTGTTTATGGTTTTTAGTGATGATAAAGGTGAATGTTCTTTAAGTAGAGATTTCTTTAGAAAAGATAGCGTAGAGGATGAAGATGATAAAATCACTCTAGAAGATAAATATCTAGATATTATGGAAGAAAAAAAGATAATACAAAGAAAGAAAATATATAAATATTCCTTGATCAAATCTTATGAGGAAAAAATTAGACTTTTTGAAGGAAGGTTGAGTAATGAAGTCAAGGAGCATTATGAGATCACACAATAGCTTGAAACTCATATCTATATTTTTAATTAAGAAGTAAAGAATAAGGATGAAGAGTGTATCATGCATCAATCATAGATGGATTTCTTGCAAATGAAACTAAATCAAGCTATGAGTAAGATTGAAATGTTTTAGAAGTCAGAAATAAGTAGCTCTAAAAGAGATGATCTCATGATAAATAAATATACATTTAATGATTTAGATAATAAGGATGAATTGATAAATGCTCCTAAAGATTTGAAGATTGAGAAGAAAGAGAACAATAATATGTCACAAATCAAGGAATATGAAGATCATTTCAATGTGTTTGAAGTAATAATGAATGATGATGCCAAGAAACATGAAGATACTATCAATCATCTCAATGGCCAGTTAGAAACTATGTCTAAAAACCTAAAATTCAAAGAATACGAGTGATTAAAGTATGTGATTGAAATTGAGTCATTAAAATCTGAGTTATACAAGACATATTATAATGTGAAGTTTGAAAAGAGCTCAAATGATCTTGAAAATATTCTATGTAGTCAAAAGCATGCAAGTGATAGAATTCATCTTAGATACAAAGAAGAATAAAAGCATGTAACTCAAGACAAGATAAAGGCTGATATGAATAAGGATAATCAAACTTTGAATGTCAATCATCAATCAAGGAATGAAGGTATTGGCAGTATGAAAAAAAATCAGATCAAACAACCAAATGCTATGAGGTTTGTAAATTACAATGGTCATTATTACTCTTACAATCAATTCGATAATAGGTCAAAATACTATTAAAGATCCTCAAATAATAAATTTGCATGGAATTATGATCAAGATAATGGCAAGCATGAAGAACATCATCACTCAATATAGTCAATAGTTTCATAAGGAAATAATGACATCTTTTGATATAATTGTCAAGGATTTGGTCATATTGTTAAGCACGGGATATACTGAGAGGGGGGTGAATCAGTATATCATATATATTGTAAATATTTCCCTTAACCAAATTCCACTTAATCAAACATTCAAGATATGCAATAAAACTCAAATAATAAACACCACACAAGATAGAGAGAGACACCAGATATAACGTGGAAACCCAATGTGGGAAAAACCATGAAGAACAGTCTCAAGTATATGAATGAGCACCAACCCAAACAATATTTGCAAGCACCAACCCCTTTGTTGAGCACCAACCCAATAACTATTTGTGAGCACCAACCCACAGGAGCACTAACCCCTTTGATGAGCACCAACCCAGCAATAATTCGTAAACACCAACCCACAAGAGCACCAACCCCTTTGCTGAGCACCAACCTAGCAACAATTTGTGAGCACCAACCCATAGGAGCACCAATCCCTTTTCTGAGCACCAACCTAGCAAAAAAATTTGAGCACCAACCCCTCTGTGTATACCACACACCTATCTCTCAATGTTGTTATCTCAACAAATGATAGTTCATTACAACATCTCTTTCCTCTCTCACCTTTGCTCTTCTAAGCTAGATATAACAAATACAAATCATATTTATCTCTCACAAATGCTCTTCTAAGCTAGATATTACAATATCAAATCAACCTCTATCTCACACATTATAAATGGCTACTCAAGCCTTTATTTATAGCTTTCCAAATGACCTTTGGCCTTCCCCCTTTGTGACCCTTCAATCCTCATGGAAAATGGCACTAAACTTGTATGACCCTTCATATTCTTGCCTTTGAAAATTCATGTGGTGACCCTTCATGACCAAAAAAGTTAGTCCCACTTTTGTCCTTATCTTGGTGACTTTTCATATTCCTCAAAGTGTCCTTTTATGAGAAATTGTGCCCTTCCTCTTTTATCTTCAGTTGGTGACTCTTGGAATTCCCCAAGATGACTCTTCATGGGAAAATGTGTCCCATCCTTCTTTTGTCTTTATTTAGTGGCTCTTTGACTTCTCCATGGGCCCTTCTTTTGTCACATATGCAACCAAAAATATATTCATTAATATTAAATAAATATTAACTCACATTAGCCAAGATATATCTATTACAAATAACCTTAAATGCAATGGGGCCTTTATCACCAATAATGCTAAAACTTTGACATCAATGACAATATTTCCAACAATCTCCCCCTTTGTCATTGATGGCAACCTCAATGTTGAAACTGCCACATCCTATCACTTGCACATACTGTCATCTAAAAACATACAGTAACTCCCCCTTACTGTAGCAACCTATATATGTTCCCTGTACCTATTTTCTACACCTATACCTATACCTATTATTCTCCCCCTTTGACATCAATGGCAAAGGGCCTACCTGGAGCTAACACTTAGCTCCCCCTCAACTAATGCTAAACATCAATGGCAGGAAGTAATAGAAATTACTCCCAACTCCTCTCGCAGATCTTTGAATGTGTCCTTTGATCGTGCCTTTGAGAAGATATCTGACATTATTTCCTATCTTTTGAGCATCTGTAATCAACTCATTTGAATCTTTCTTCTAATCTCACAACCTTCAGCATGAAACTTTAATGTGTATCCTTGATCACATATTTGACTAACACTCAATAGATTATGCTTAAGACCTTTTACATATAAAACATTCTTAGTCTTAGTTCTACCATAATCCAAACTCAAAGTACCTTTTCTGGCTATCCTGGCAGTGGTTTTATCTCTGAATCTCACTATGCCACCATTGATCTTCTTTAGAGATATGAACCTACTTTTATCTCCTATCATATGCCTTGAACATCTGCTATCAATCAACCATGGCTAATCTTTATTTCTTACATGCAAAGCTGTCTGAACCATCATAGAATCTTTAGGTTATTTCTTCTGCCATGAACATGTCTGAACCTTCTTCTTGATGAATGGAGCTTTGAAACTCTGATCTTTCTTGACTGACTCAAACACACTTCTACAATATCGAGCTATGTGTCTGAAGTTTTTGCACTTATAGCATACTATGGTCTCTTCATCAAAGCTTGATAGAGGAGCAAAAGAGTTGTGGCTTCTACTTGACTCTACTTGACTTTCCTTCTCCTTATTTTTAAAATTGTTAGCTCTTTTTCTACATTCTAATTTCTTGTGACCATATCCATTACAATAATAACAATAGCCATAAAAATAATCCCTGTTTGTATATCTCTGCCCTGATTGCCTTTTGTAGCTTTGTTCCTTCTAGCCTTCTCTATTTGAAATGTCCTTTCTATTCTTCACTTCTCCCCTTTGTGTTTTCTCTTTTGTAAGAGCTTCTGCATAACTCTTTTTTTTTTCAAATATGATCCCTAGCTTATCTGAATTTGCTTTTTGACTTTCCAATATATTATTTAGCATGTTAGTGCTATCCTCAAATTTTGAATCACTAACTACTTTATCATTGACTACTTTCTCAATATCTTCTTTTAAAGAGGAAATTTCAATAACATACCTTTGACATTATTTTCTTGTTATTTCCAACTGTGTTATGAGATCTTCTTCATTTTTCTTGGCTTCTTCCAAGTGTGTTGTTAGATCATCAATAATATCCTTTGACTCCTGTTTATTTTTCTCGATCTAGCCCTTTAATATTTGATTCTTCTTCTCAATAGCTTTTAACTCTTCTAGGGCACAAATGAGTTCTCCTTCCATATTCACTTCAGCTTCCTCCTCTTCTTCTTCTTGATCATCTTCATGTATGGCCATGAATAGAATATCTTCTTCTTCTAAATTTTTGACTCCACTATCTTTGACTGAGCTAAGATCCTTAGAATACAGGCTTTTCTTCTTGAATCCCTTCTTAGATTTGCCTTTAAAATTCTTCTTTTATGTAGGCTTTTCTTCTTCTTCATCATTACGCTTATTTGGGCATCTAGCTAAAAAATGTCCAATCTTTCCACAATTAAAACATTTAAAAGGTAATTTTCCTTGATATTTACCTATTCCCCTTTTCAGCTTGCGAATGAAAAGTGCTCCATTGTCATCTTCATCGTCACTATAACTATCACTTGATTCTTGAATCTTAGCTTCTCTTTCTTTGATGTCTTGAAAGCCACTTCTCCCTTTGAGGGTTTATCTTGTTCTGTCTGCATCTCATATGCCATGAGAATACCATGAAGCTCATCCATCTTTAGCTTGCCTAAATTCTTCATCTACTCGGTTGTCGAAACCTTTGATTCATATCTCATTGGTAGAGATCTCAAAACCTTTTGCACCACCGTTGACTCTTCCAACATTTCTCCAAGACCTTGAATCTGATTTATGATTTGATCAACTCACAAAAGATAACTTGTTATATCTTCTTCTTCTTCCATCTTCAAACTTTCAAACTGCCTTCTAAAATTTTGAAGCTTAGCTTGTTGAACCTTTCCATAACCTTTGTAAATATTCTCAATTTTTACCTAAGTTCATGAGAAGATTTACATTGCATAACTTTAACAAATTTAGATTCACATAAACCACATAAAATAGCATTTAAAGCTTTAGCATTACATTCACTTGCCTTCTTTTCTACTAGAATAATTGCAGATGTATGTGGCTCTTCATATTCCTCAACCACTACTTTCCATATGTTGAATCCAAGGGCCATCAAATAACCTTCATTCTCATGCTCCAAAAATCATAATTCATCCCATCAAATAAAGGTGCCTTATTTGTAGAAAATATTTCCTGTGACCTAGCCATCGTGCTTTCCTGATCTACCTTCAAGCTGTAAAACTTTTCAAAAAGGAACCTGCTCTGATACCAATTGTTAAGCATAAGATATATTGAGAGGGGGGTGAATTAGTATATCATATATCTTATAAATCTTTCCCTTAACCAAATTCCACTTAATCAAACATTCAAGATATGCAATAAAACTCAAACAATAAACACCACACAAGATAGAGAGAGACACCAGATATAACGTGGAAGCCTAATGTAGAAAAAACCATGGAGAACAATATCAAGTATATGAATGAGCACCAACCCAAACAATATTCACAGGCACCAACTTAAAAGAGCACTAACCCCTTTGTTGAGCACCAACCCAGCAACTATTCATGAGCACCAACCCACAGGAGTACCAACCCCTTTGTTGAGCACCAACCTAGCAACAATTTGTGAGCACCAACCCACATGAGCACTAAACCCTTTTTTGAGCACCAACCCATAGGAGCACCAACCCCTTTATCGAGCACCAACCCAGCAATAATTCATGAGCACCAACCCATAGGAGCACCAACCCCTTTGTTAAGCACCAACCCCTTTGTTTATACCACACATCTATCTCTCAATGTTGCTATCTCAAAAAATCATAGTTCATTACAACATCTCTTTCCTCTCTCTCACCTTTGCTCTTCTAATCTAGATATAATAAATACAAATCATATTCATCTCTCACAATTGCTCTTCTAAGCTAGATATTACAATATCAAATCAACCTTTATCTCACACATTATAAATGGCTACTCAAGCCTTTATTTATAGCTTTCCAAATGACCTTTGGCCTTCCCCCTTTATGACCCTTCAATCCTCATAGAAAATGGCGCTAAACTTGTATGACCCTTCATATTCTTGCCTTTGAAAAGTCATGTGGTGACCTTTCATGACCAAAAATGTCCTTCCCACTTTTGTCCTTATCTTGGTGACTTTTCATATTCCTCAAAGTGTCCCTTCATGAGAAATTGTGTCCTTCCTCTTTTGTTTTCAGTTGGTGACTCTTGGAATTCCCCAAGATGACTCTTCATGGGAAAATGTGTCCCATCCTTCTTTTGTCTTTATCTTATGGCTCTTTGACTTCTCCATGGGCCCATCTTTTGTCTCATATGAAACCAAAAATATATTTATTAATATTAAATAAATATTAACTCACATTAGCCAAGATATATCTATTGCAAATAACATTAAATGCAATGGGGCCTTTATCACCAATAATGCCAGACCTTTGACATCAATGACAATATTTCCAACACATATTACAAAGTTTTGTAATATCTTCATCAGAGGACCAAATGATCAAGTACATAATCATGAAAATTCAAGGAATCATCTTATATCTCAATCACAAGGCATATACAATTTGAAAAATCTCAATTATTTCAAATGTCATGAGAGAGGTCACATAGCAAGGTTCTACAAGAATGATTAGTATTCTACTTCAAATATTATCAATCCCATCATGAAGAGGATTCATAGTGAATGGAGGCATACATAGGTAAATGAAAAACAATATCATAGTGGACTAAATAGGGAATAAGTTCAAGTATCAAGGAGCAAGCCTTATCTACTGAAATGGATAAAGAAATCAAACAGGATCCTAAGATAAAAGAAAATAATAAGGTTGAGAACTCATTGAAAGTCAATCTAAATATGAGGAAGGAATAAAATTCAAGTAATATCATAGAGATATGAGAGTATCATAATTTTTATGATCTTTAGTCCCTCTATGACAAGTGGGTGTCTCTACATATGATTCTTAGGAGACATTTTTCATGTGTAGAAGCAAGTGTGTGTGTTCTAAGTAATGATCAAAATGCCATTTAGTATAAAGGTATGTTCTTTTCAATTTGATAATATTCAAGATGTGTTTGGATAAAGGATAGGTAACTCAGTTAGCTTGAGTGACTTGAATAAGATGTACATGATGTAAGGGGGAGCATATGTGAAGATGCTTTAGTCATGATAGAAGTGTGAAAATTTTTACTTTAGTTATGAATTCAAGAAGATTGACATGATGATTTGATCAAACCAAGTCATGTATTTTGACAAGGTATTAAATCTACATGCATGATCAAAGAGAGATTGTGAGTTTAGTAGGTAGATAAGTCCAAGGATCATAAAATCCCAAGTTTAGATTGGTTTATGTCAAAGAAGAGATGACATAAGATGGAGTATGATGTTAAGGGAATCTTTCTAAGTTCTGTGAGAAGTTTGTTAGGTCCACATATTAGAGAATTCTAAGTTTAGATTGGTGCATGTTAAAGGGGGAGAAATTGATTCATATTCTTGAAATTTTTTAAGTATCTTGAGCATCTTAAATAGTATTTGAATACATACATAATGTTGAGGATTTATTGTGGCATGTTGAGGAAGAAACCCTTTGTCATTAATGTCAAAGGGGGAGAAATATTAGAATAAAATAATTTCAATGAGTAAAAAGTCATTTTTAGGGTATTTTTCCATAAATGACAAAGGGAGATGGTCATTGATGTTTGATTATCATTGATGTCAAAGAGAGCATGATTCATAGTAAATTAGTGACAACATGATCATATTGATGGTTTGGATAGTGTTTAACTTGGATTGGTAATTGATAGATGATATTGATGGTATGGACATGTTTTAAAGACCCTATGGGATGTTATGAGTGCTTAGAGTGCTTATAGAAGTGAATTAAATTCATTAGGATAGTCATATAAATGTCTAAGCTCTAGTCATCTTGATAGATAAAGTTGAGTGAGCAGATTGATGACATCATATTTCACATATGTGAAGGTTTCAAGAGCAATTTTATACATGGATGGATTCCCCTATGAAAAGTGTTCTTATGGTTCAAATGTCAGGTCATGAGGTTGAGTGTAGAAAAATTTATTAAGGTGAAAATTTATCCTCGTATACATATTTCACTAAGTTTCTATACTTAGCCAAATTTGCAAGAGGAGAGCTAACAATGAGCATTTAATCAAATCACAAATATAATAGAAAGTAAATAATCTAATTGGATAAGGATCAAATGGTGTGGTTCAAATTCAAATATTCAAGATTGAACATGCTAGTGACATGTATCATAATCATAGAGTTTGAGTATCAGATCTAATAGTGAGCATGAAACCTATCAAATAGAGATCAACAATGAGTGTGTGATCATGAAAATTATGATCCAATAGAGTGTATTGATTCAAATAGTAAATATTTCACATAGGGATTCAAGTGGTGTAAGTTCATTTGAAGACTAACTAAAGGGTACGTAGAGGGCATGCAGAGTTACCAAGTGGCACAATCATGGAAGTGAGGATCTAAGATCAACGATGAGTGTTGCAAGTTAAATACTAGGTTACTTCCAAAGAGATCAACTGAGTGCATTTATTCAAATTTTCTAGGGAGCATGAGATGAGGTCAAAGTGTTCGATGTTTAGTTTTTACAAAATTATCATTGGAATTTAAATATTCAAATTTGTGAAGGAAAACCAGTCTATAGTATTTGAGCTATAACTTTTGATATACATAGAATTTGATGATGGAGTAAAAATCAAAGTTGAAGAAGACTTCATGGAACATCCATCATTATTTATTGAAAGGTTTTAATGTTATTTACAGTGTAGATATGGATATCTAAATTTGATTTTATGTTCGTTCATGGTGGTTATATGTATAGAATTATGTTTAAGAAATTTGTGTTTTACAAGAAGAACATTTTGGTGGGAGTATTCATTTGAATATGTCTTAGATGTAATATAGAGTGGACCCATGTATTTGAAAGAAATATTATGTTTTTTTTTCTTGATGAAGTGCTAAAAAGGGTAATAGGTCTCCATGATACCTATAAGGGCTACTAAGACCTAATTGAAAGGCATAGTTGCTTAAGTATGACCCATAGATGTTATGGCTGACCTGTGATAATGAATTTAAACTATGTCTTAGCATGATATAAGTCTTAAGGGTTAAGGCAAGTATTATTTCTGAACTAGAATTTGATATTCATGAAGACTCTATAAAGAGTGGAGACCAAGACAATGGTTTCTGGAATTGATGTGAATGTGTTGAGAGAACAGAAGATAGATATGAAGGAAAGAGATTAGAAGGAATGTGCTTAGTGGATAGACTGAAGTATAGAATAGATTAAGGATGAGTGAATAAGCCTAGAGTGATCCAAAAGAGGTGTTTGGATGAATTTTTTATATGATTTAGTTTGAGTGTGTATGATCAATTGAAAGAGAGTTTTTATACATTGTTTCTCCAATTAGATTAAAAGGGAATCAAAGTTTTGGAGTTGTTAATTTCATAAGGTGTTGTGTGGGTGCACAACATTTAGAACAAGTGGTTGTTTATTCATATTTAGGGATGGGTTATCCTTGTGAGTTGGGTGCTTCACTAATAGGTCTCTTGTTTGTGATCATGTTATAGGATAAGTAGTCCATGTGTTTGTAGGCTTGAGAGTGAATTTTATTCTCCAAGAGGATTTCTCACGTAGATCTTATGTTATGTGTGTGATCTTGCATCATATTTATTATTCATTTTTATGAACATCTTGTATGCTTTATGAAAGTTTGTGGTCATTGATTAAGAGTTTGAAAGGATTACAATTAAAGTTTGAAATATATTGCATCATTGATTCAACCCCCCAACCTCTCAATGATTGCACCTCCAACATAGTAGTGTAAATGGAATCACTATAAAATTATGTTGATGTTCAAAGGGAATAGAGGAATGAACATCAATAGAAAGCAAGGTCATCTTGAGGTTATAATTGATCACTAACATTTAAAACTTGGTAATCATCACCTCAATACTAGAATAAGGATGCTCAAAATAATCTTCTTGGTGAACCAATAGAAGATACATGTCATCCTCCTTAGAAATTCAATATGCCTAGAGAGGGGTACATTAGTAGCATAAGTAGTAGAATAGTGAATGGTAGTGAATGATAAGGAATAGTAGTTTAATATCACATGCATAAGAATGAGGAGTTAGGTAGATTATATTAGTATAAATATAGGGGCATAGGCCATTGTAATGAAGAAGAATTTTAATTGAGCTTTGTTCAAAGGAGGTATCCCCCTTGAAGTGGCTTATGATCAAAGTTATTTCTTCCTCAAAAGGAATTATGTGTGTGTAATGTGTGATTTAATTAATATATAGTTGATTAGTGTTGTTATTCAATTATTTCGTAAGTTAGGTTCCTAACATCTGGTACCAAATTTATTTCAAGGGCTATTTCTATATTATTATTATTTTGTAAGAGGTTGTGCAAGAATATTGAGATATATGTTTTTAATGGGGGATTATAATTATAAAACTTCAAGTTTTGTGGTATTGTGAAGTCAGTTGGATCTGCCATTTAATTATAGTTGCAAGTGTAGATTTACATTTATGTTCCTCAAAAATATTGACTATTAGTTTGTATACATATCATAAATGGTAAACAATCATGCCAAAAGTTTTTTGAGTTTTTGGCACCTCATTTCTAGCTTTCTAGAACAAGCTTGAATTTTTTAATTTCATTAAGTATTGTAAAAGTTATCATAGTTTTAGTACTTATTATTATAAAAAAAATAACTATTCTTCTACAACTTGCTCTCAAACAAAAAATAATTGTACCATAATTTTTCTAGGTTTTGTGTGCCTCTATTTCAAATTTTTAGAACAGTTTATAGTTTTTAATTTCATTAAGTAGATCAAAAGTTATTGCATTTTTACTAACTTATATTATTGTAAAAAAAAATTAAATGTTTTTAGTTGTTAAGTCCATCTTTTAATTGTCATGGAGCTTTCCATTTTATCTAAATAAATTTATCAATTAAGTAATTATATGGATAAATTTAGTATTAATATGCATTCTACTTTAGATATATTTGATCTTCACTCCCATATAACCACACACTATGGAGAGGAAATAGATACATGGATAGATTTGGAGGATTCTTGTCAAGCCTAGTATGTTGATTCCCATCACTTGGTTGAGGCTAATTTACATATGGATCTACCAAAATTGATAATCAAAGAGCCCAAGCTGATGCCATAAGTGCCCACACTAACATTTGAAGCACCTGAGTAGGCCATTGATGAGCCCACATTAGCCATAAATGTTTCAAAAAAAATTATGCATCTTTTGTTGGGGTTAGCCACTCTAAAAAAAATATTTATAAAGAATAATGCTAAAGGGGATGGCATGTATCCTCCATTGGCTCACCAGGATGACTATTTTGAGCACCCTTATTCTAGCGTTGAGGTGATGATCATCACATTTTAACTTTTAGTTCTCGAATATAACCTCATGACTACCATATTTCTAGTTGATGTTATTTCATCCATATCTCTCTATGCACTTCACCCTCATTTTATAGTTATTAATTTTACAATTTAATTGTTCCTTCTCATATCCTATCCTAGGTAGAAGAAGTGAAAGCCAAAAAAAATGCATGGTGGGGCTTTTATCTCATCCTTGACATATTTTTTATATATAATTTTTTGCATATTTTAAAGATAAAACATGTCAAGGGGGTGGAATGTAATATACCTAGGGAGGGGTAGATTAGTAGCATAAATAGTAGAATAGTGAATAGTAGTGAATAGTAAGGAATGGTAGTTTAATATCACATGTATAATAATGAGGATTTAGGTAGATTAGATTACTTAAAATATAGGGGCATAGGGCATTGTAATGCATCGAAGAAGAATTATAATTGAGCCTTTCTCAAAGGAGGTAGCCTCCTTGAAGTGGCCCATAATTGGATTTATTCCTTCCTCAAAATGAATTATGTTTGTAATGTGTGATTTAGCTAATATATAGTCAATTAGTGTTATTATTCAGTTATTGTGTGAGTTAGGTTCCTAAAAAAGTTGTGCCTCTATGGCATGCCCCCACTAATATGCCCCTTTTTGAGGTGACAGAAAGTAGAACTTGGTAGTTACCTTACCTTAAAAGGATAAGATAACCATGTAAACTATGAATGTATCATTTATCATATAGAAGGAACATGTCTAGGAGATATATCATTGAATCTTGAACAATGTGATGACACCAAGTCCTAATATTCATGATGTAGATCATGGCAATCCCTAGATATTAATAATACAATCTCAAACTGTAATCAATCATGCACACAAGAGTACTCAAAACCAAATCAAAATAAAATGGTTCAAGGAGACCTCAAGCAAGGGAAATGCTCAAACCCACACAATCAAAGAGACATGACTTAGTCAAATGTCCACAAAGTAATAAATGACATATCCAAATGTCAACATATAGCAAGCAATGACATATTAAAATTTTAAAGAGGAAAATAAAGGCATGGGGGCCACAAACAATGGATCATATTCAAATGTTCAAACAAGCAAGAAAATAGTAAAGAAATACACTCAACTAAATGCATAAATGAAAGCATAATAAACCAATATAAACATATCACACTAGTCTTTGAATATATGTGTTAGCAAAAAACTTTAGGTATATAGCATATCAAGTACCCTATGAAAGATATAAGCATGGATAAAGTTATGTGTAATTACATATATGATCTTGAATATGATAATGTAAATTGACCATATAATAATATAACTTGGTTGTATTATGATCATAAAGGTGGATGCCCCCAAAGTCTTGGTAATGTGGGTATAGAGAAAGCCCAACATCTAAAAGTGCATAGATCATGTATCTATGTATTTTGACATCATAATCTAAATATGTTGGAAACACGAGTATATGCAAACTATTGATATGTCATCTACTAATGTGGAACTAATAACATATATGCCAAATAGCTAATAGGATATGTAAATGACAAAAATATTTTTGGGTTTTTAAATTTTATTTTATTTTTTTGGTATTTTTGGAATATGTGAAAAGAAATAACTATCCTATGATATCATAAAAAAGATGCTCATATATCTCCCCACTATGAACCTAGTGTAATAAATTGGTGATGTTATTGAGGAGCATATATAGGTGTAATATTTGTCACTATAAAATCTATCACATTTTTTGGTTTATTTAAAGTAGAAGTAATAGGAACATATTTATGTGCTCTTGATATCTTCATATGGTGTGTAGTAGAGTTATGAATTTTATCATGGTATTTTGGTAAGTTTGTATTTAATATCCTTGCTTCACATGAAAGTGTACTTTTATTTATTTACTCATTGTGTATAAGTTACTTGCACTTATTTTATGTAATTAATATTTGGATATGATAAAATTAATGGTAGTATAAAATATTTAAATTTAATTAAACTTGTAATTTAGTGATAAATAAATAATCATTGTATGCAAATAAACCCAGTTGGAAATAAGAAAGCTCAACTATAATGATCAAGTGGTAATGGAACTTATAGTTTTTCTTTTATCATTGTAGATGATGTATCCATAGAGATATCCCATGAATATATATGTGTAGGTATTCATACCTACTATGTATGTATTCCCCCTTAATGTGTCCTTATATTGATAGCGTGATTAACCAATGGGTCCTTATTAGGATCAGTGTGGGAAATATCAGTCCTGGTAAAGGGTATACTAGGAGATAAAATTTTATCTAAGTGTTTAACCCTAAATTATAGATATGAGGCTATATATGGTTAAATTGTATAGATAAACTAAGGCACAAGGATGGTAGACTATCTCTAGAGCATGCCAATTATTTGTGAAACTAGATAGAACATATACTATATGTATTATGTTGAGATGTTAACTATAGAAAGTATATATATGATAAATATTGAAATAAAAATGAAAAAAAGATACTTAGTAGGTTATGATGTGAATATAGATCTAGATCTGAAACATGTAAAAAGTGGACTAGATGTAGATTCTAGAATAGTCACTTGATTCTATAAATTGTGCCTCTATAGTTGCAGATACTTACGTCGACCTAGGATAATTGCATCAATACTACTACCTAACTTTGATGTAGATTTAGAGTATGGAATACCTATTAAAACTAGATGTAACAACCTATATGCTCATGCATTCTATTTTTCCTTTGTTCCTTTGCATTTAGATTTGGGTAATCGATTGTCAATCCTTACCAAATATCAAAACCCTATTTCTTCATTTTCATATTAGATGTGGGAAAAATGGGTTAGTGGGTACATAGTGTCAATATATCCAAAATACCCCTCTATTAATGAGTGCTACCTGCATATCTAATACTCCAAAGAGAGCCTCAGACTTATGTAGTTCACCCCTATGTGTTGGTTTGTGTGTGAATCATGAAATATGTGATAAGCAAGTATAACAGTGACCTAACTTGTAACTTGGAAAATGTGGCTCATGGACTTATCCTTTAGTAATTCATACCTATATTTGTGTTTTCCCTATGACTGATATGGAAATAAGATAAAATATGGAATATTTTCTCTCTTGAGTTCTTGATATAATATTGTTGGTAAGTTGCCTTATGAGTTTTTAGGTATGTGCTAGGTGAGAAATGAATGAGGGTTTATCTTATATTTATACCAAACACTTTGGAGAATATCTCACATTAAATCATTTAGGTTGACTTTTAGGATATGTTTCATTTTTAAATTATATGACTTTGGGGTAATAGACACTTGCATTGAGATAGAACACTTGCATCAACACAAGGTCTGACTAAGACGCAAGTGTCTAGGTAGTTAGAAAATAGATGCAAGTCCAAAACTTTCAAATATGGAATCTAATCAGGGTTATAATATTTTAGGAAATGTTATCAAGTATGAGTCATCAGAACAAAATTGGTCAGACTAAGAGATAAGCAATTAGACATAAAGAGATAGTGTATGTGATCCTTTTGGTAGCAAGAAAGGTCTAGAAGATGAAGGTACATCCATGATATGTATTTTCTAAGTGTAAAAGATTGAATACAAATAGAAATATATAAAGTGCATGTATCTAAATAGATAGAGAGATATTGGAGGGCACATGCCCCAAACCTTGGAGAAAATATGAGTTTCCATCTATAAGTTGATATTAGCTCAATCGTGCAACCCAATCATAATTATAACTTGGTGAGTGTGAGTGAACCAAATCAACTCACACTATAAAATGGGTGAGACTAGATGATACAATCAAGTCCAACCTATAAACTTTGAAAGATTGAGTAATTTAATCACCACAACCATGCCAAAAATTTATCCAACTAATACAATATATTGGCTAAATACAATGTACAAAAGTCCAACCTAGTGGGTGATGATAGTCCCTTAAAGTGTTTTAAATATGTAATTGATTTGATTTTGTAATGTTAGGTTCACATTTCATAGAATATGTACCTTAGATATGTCTCATACCAAAACTATGTATAACAATGGTACTAATATATAAAATTATACCACAAATGTATATATAAATCATATAACTATGTGATTTAGATAATTTAAAAATTATGTAAGTATGGAGAACATGTTTCCAAAGCATGCCCCCATTATATATGGAGAAATATAAAAACTGATATAAGTGATAATATGGATAGCATGTTTCCATGACATGCCCCCACTACAATCTAAATCTGAAAACTTATGTAGGTGCCAATGTGGAGGACATGTTTCCAAAACATGCCCCCACTGTAATATGGGTATATTGAATATTGAATAAGTGTGGAGAACATGTTTCCCAAAACATGTCCCCATTGAATCTAAATATGAATCTATAAAAAAATGAAATTCATGCCTCCATGGCATGCACCCACTGTTATTCACCCCCTTTGAGGTGAAGAAATTATAAAGTGGTAATTACCTTACCTCAAAAGGATAAGATAATAATGTAAGTTGTGAATGTACCATGTAGCATATAGAGGGACCATGTATAATTAGATATTGGTTAACATTTTTGCCTCAAGAACCAAATGTCAACCCTCATCATTTGAAACTCTTGATAGTCTTTATTTTAGCTTGCTTTTGATGCCTCATAGTGCCCTGGTTTAAAGGAAAAATGACTAAAACAAGACTATAGAAGCCATACTATCATTTAAATCTCATGTAGGGATGAACAAGTCAGTCTAGTTGTGTATTTTACAAGTACACTTTCAGAATCAACCAAAGCCAAAAGATTATAAGGACATGATGTTTTTCATGCCTTTAGCATCTTCTACAATTTTATGTCTCAATAAGTTGTCTATATCAAGATATAAGCCTTCAAGAATGAACCAGTAGTATAAGGCGTGCCTTGGGACATCAAGATTAAGGTGTGGTAACTAACCATTTGAATTCAAAATCTTTAGATGATCTTTAAGACAAATGCAAAGTTGATAGATGTCAAGATCATAGGAGGTAAGATAAGATCTAACAACAAGCAAACAAGGATAGGGTCAGTGGGTCCCAAATTTCCAATGGAATACATTCGATCATATATTCAAAGATCAATGATGAGCTTAAAGTAAAAAAGTTAGAGGATATTGAGATTAAGTGAAGGGTTGACAAGTGGCAATATCTTGAGTGCCCATATGAATATTTAATAATTCACAGTGAATGACAAAGCTAGTGGGTCCAAGCTTATCAATGGTGCACAATCCATCATACCAAAGTAGATCAATAATGAGCAAGAGGTCAACTAGTCAGCAGATCTTAGGAATAAATGAGAAGCTACCAAGTGTCATAACCACATCAACTATCAAGGAAATCAACATTACATGTTTGATCCATGCAAAGGAAGATTGATGGTGAATCATAGGTTAAGAGTCAATGTTCCTTAAGATGAATACGAGAATTCCACATGGAGAAAGTGTAGGAATGAGCCAAAACTAATTGTGGGGTTCACAGAAAGCACATGATGGTGATAAATGTCTCAATATGTGAAGCCTAGGTCAAGGATCAATGGCCAGCATTGAAAGAAAACTTTTGGGAGCAAATGAGATGATGACACATGTCCAAAATATATAGTGTGATCGTGCTTCTGGTAAAGAGTGTATTTTGTGAAGGATCTTGATCAGTTAAGAGCTATTAAAAGAACATCAACGTAGGGAGAAGTGGGAGAAGGAATGGTGTGACTATTACAACTATTTTTTGAGGTGGCCCTAACCAATTAAGAGACTTTAAGGAGAATAAATGTAGGGTAGTTGTAACTGCTATTCTAAGTGGATTTGATCTCATTAATGAACCCTTTAGCACCAAAATTTTCCCTCTCTAGATTTTTTGTCTTCCTATAAATGTAGGCATTGAGCTCTTGATTATCATCCCTTAGCTAGGTATAGCAAACCTTTGCTAAAATCACTTTATAAACTCTTTGAAGTAATATAAGACAATTTCAAGCTATTCTAAGTGGAGTTGAGCTCATTAATGACCCCTTTAGCACCAAAATTTTCCCTCTCTAGATTTTATTTCTTCCTATAAATGTAGGCATTGATCTCTTGATTATCATCCCTTAGTTGGGTATAGAAAACCTTTACTAAAATCACTTTATAAACTATTTGAAGTAATATAAGACAATTTCAAATTCTTGTTTAATGCTAAGTGTAATTTATTGAAGTTTGATTTATATAATGTATGTTGTCTATTCTGTTGGGTGAATATTTTATCACCAGCTAACTGAGGGCAAAATAGGTGTTTCAACCATAGCATAGGGAGATTTAATGGCCAAATGTCCAGGTTGACCACATCAAAAGGGGACAAATCTCTCCTCTCATCAAGGGGAGGTTCCCTATAATTATAAGGTACTATATACTATAATAAGCTAAAAATAACACTCAGGGTAGGATAACACCATCCATCTCTCTTTTTTCAGAGATGATATTCATAGACATAGGAGAATTCTTGGGTGATTGTTGGAGGTACTTCTCTTCTTTTAGAAGTAATACTCAGTCAACAACAAGATTCCTTCCTGGGTAGTAAAAGTAACTGGATGCAGTAACGCAGTAGGATGAAGTGCAGCACAAAGTCTCCACCTCAACTACCAAAGAGTGAAATATACGAAGGACAATGGGGGCACAAAGTCATCTCAAGATCCTTTACATAGATATAGAAAACAACACACTAAAGACCATTGTGGTAGCACAAAGTCTCTCCACAGTCAACTTCAGGACACCTTCCTGATTACTTCCACTAGTTCTGCTTGTTAAATTAAATGGACAAGAATATTTCTAGGAAATAGACATAAGAAAAATTTCCTAAAGAACACAAGCTATTCTAGCACAAAGTCTGAAAGGTCACTTGTTTTCTCATTCAAATAAAAAAATATGATTAATAATCTGAGCTCAAAGTCTCAGGAAATGCCTTTCAATTTGGGCAAAGTTTCACTTCTGATAACAGAGAGATCCCCTTAAAAAAATAAGAGAGATTACAATATATAACGCTCCAAGAAATACTTGGGCGCTTTGTTTCATGGAAATGGCCCATGCTGCATTTAATGCCTTAAATGTATTTCCATGAAAGAGCCATGCTGGAATAGGTCATCAGCCTTAACTTTGGCATTCTAAATCATATCAAATGTCCTTTCCTAAGCATGGCTTGCCTAGTTTTCTTTATGATGCTTACATGGTTGTCCATTCACCTTCGCTTAATGCAAAAAAATAGGCTGCATCTTTGAATGCTCATGTTCTCTGATGTCCACCTGGTGGATTGTTTCACCTACTATAAATTACTCTTTTGTAGATATTTCTAGATTTCCTATAGTTGTTCTCTTTTTCCTTGCCACGTCTTGTCCTTCCTTGGCAATCTGAGCTCTCGGGGCTATCTTCTCGCTTTCTGGCGCTCCTTCAGCTTCTTCTTTGGCCGGTCACTAAATTTATTTATAGGGTCCACACCATATTTGAAAATCAAAAGATATTTCATTACCTTGAATTTGACATTTGTGAAGATGTCATGATCACTTAGTCGCTTGAACTACTTTGAACCTCGAACCTTGGAGTGCATCCGTTCAATGGTTCAAAGTGGTTCAATGGTTGGTGGTTCAATCGGCTTGTCTATTCACTTAGATCTTTGGTTCAATCATTCTTTGAACCCTTTGGTTGAACTCATTGTTGAACTTCTTCTGCTTCTTCCATTCGCTCCAAGCTTCCATTTTGCACTTTGAACTTCTTTGAACCCTTTGAACCTTTGAACCATTTCAGTTCAAAGTTCAATGCTTCAACAGTTCATTCTCTTTCTTTGAATCCTTTTATTCTCTAAGTCTTTTGATCTTATTAAACCCGTTGAACCTTTGAACTCATTGAACCATTTTGGTTCAAAGTTCAACGGTTCAATAGTTCAACCTTCACTCTTCGAAGCCTTCTTTTCTTTAAGTCCGCTGAAGTCTTTGAACATTTGAACCCATTGAACCTTTGAACCTTGTGGAGGTGGGGTTTAATGGTTCAATGGTTCAAATTAGTTCATTCTATTTGTTTGAATCCTACCGATGGACCTTTGATTGAACCTCAGTGTTGAACCAGCCTTGAAAATGCCTAAGTATTGGAACTTCTTTCTGAGAAAGCCTGCCTATTGAACCTGCGAGTTCTTTAGCTGAGAAGACTTGAATAATTGAAGAATTTGAATACTCATAACATTTTTGAGAAGGGAAGAGATCATTTTGGCCTTCAAGACCAAAATAGTCGATATGTTGTCCTAAAAAACAAGTGACAGATTTTGGGAACAATAGCTGGCTCTAGTTAGGGAACTTCCATTGATTGCAAAAACAATCGAAGGGAGTAGAATCCAGAATATCCAATGCCTTCATGTATGCCATTTGGCTATGGAGTCATGATACCCAAAAAGAAAGGCACAAAAAAAAATGAACCAAATAAAACAAAACTAAAGACTATACAAATATGTACAACTGATGTAAAACTAAATGCATCCTTAAGGCCCTTGGGGACCTTCTCACTCAACAAGCCACATACAGTGTTTAGATTGATCAAAAAGGTGGAAATGTTTCCATTAGCTAAGGATAAAAAATGTGGTGGCTTAGGTTCATTTAAAGACTTAGGGCAAGTGTTATTTTATGATGGTATGCACTCACATCCTTTTGGGCAGCCTTTCTTCTTCTACATATCCTGGTCTCATTCCCTTTGAAGGGGTTATCAACTTTTTAGAATTTAGCATTTTATTTTTTAAGACAAGGAAACTCATCGAGACTCTTGCAAGAGTGTGTTCATTTGATAAGGTTAAACCCTATCAAAATATTGTAAGAAATACCTTTTGAAGTAATAGGATCAACTCTTTGCATGTCTCTTATATTTAATCAGTGTTTAGCATGCTTGTGTATGGTAAATTTGTGAAGAAGAATTTTCATAGTTTGTTTTCCTTCTGCTTACCTCTTTTAAAGTGTTTTCAAGCTAACTTTCAAGACTGGATTAGTGTTCTATTTGGAACCTCTTCCATGAAATATTTACTAATGAGCTCTCACTAATGATGAGTATTAGGAATTTATTGTCAAATACATAGAAAATTTGTATATTGACACACAAATTATCAAAACTAGAAAAGAGGAAATTAAATAACTCACATAGTGATATAATAACTAATCACATCATAACCATGGCATACATAAAGTAGCAAAGTGTTAATCCAATTAACCTAGCATTGATAATCATTCAAACATGAAGATGAAATAAAATTGAAACATAGAATAGACCCCCTTACAGAAAATAGATATTATGTTAATTAAAAGGTGTAAATGTTGTTACAATAGTTTATATGGGCTAACTTTACAGTTTAGAGTGATGAAGCAAAAGTAGGTGAAATCTTGGTTGTAATCTAATAGCACTTTCAAGCAATTTTGGTCAACCCTATAATACAATATGGTTCTTCTTTATATAGATAAAAATGGGGCTCACCTCTAAATAGCATGAGGATCCCATCCTAGGCCATGATGGCTACTCATTATAGTTATAACCATATTTCAAAATTCAAACAAAATAATCCCTAAAAACTCATAATAGATTTGTAGGGGACTAGTAGTTGGCACGAGGAAGCAGTTGATAAGGATTAGCTCATAATTACTTTGACTGGTAATTGACGTCAAACTCCTTGTCTATATTGAGAAGGCTTAGGGTCTCCCTAAAGATTACCTCAACCTAAGATGTTATTCTTCAAGAGACTTGGAAGGCTACTTCCATGGATGCTTGGACTCTAAAGACCTAGTTGATGCTCGTTATGGACTATGTTGACAAATCTAGCACCACTTGGGCCCTTCTTGATTTACCTTAGCCACTTTCTTCCTCATAACCTAGTCAAATTGACTCAAGTGTATTCTTAATTCCCCTTGGTTGAGTAAGTTACCATCCAGGTGGAATAACATAGAGATATTGACTTCTTTGAAGTATGTCAATATCTTCTTCTTTCCCTCTTCTAAGGTCTTCCTACCCTCTTCCAAGGGTCCCATTATAGTGTGATCCAAGTCCAACCACTCCTCCATTGTAGTTATCATGTTCTTGATGTATGTTTGGTACAACCCCAAGTCTGAGGTTGACATAAGTTTGAGATTCGAGAACATTTCTTTGTTAACCACCACTTGAAACTTTTGACATTTACCATCAATCTTTATAATCCTCTCCATATAGTCTTGAGTCTATTGGATAAGTGCATTGGTCTTAGCTAGAGTCTCCACTACTTTCCCAAGGATTGACAAAATTAGTAGGAGGACATCCTTGACATACCCAATTATCCCAACTAGAAATGTGTTCTTTACTTGGGCTTCTAAAGTATGAACCTAGCTCAGCATGTCCTTGAGGATCTTTTTAGACATATTATGGGTAGCCTAGATAATTTATAGTGGGTCATCAACCATCCTCTCTTCCCTAGTGGAATTCCTCACCTTGGTGAGGGATAACATAGCCTAATGGGTCTATCACACTACCAAGTTTCCCTCCTCGATGAACCTTTGTGTGAGCATTCTCTTCATGATTTCAAAGGCTCAATTAAAACTATATTACATGTTCGAGTCACCCTGGATAGTCATTTGTGGTGCTTGTGACCTTGTGACCATCCCTCAAGTTGAGGGGGATGTAGGAAGGGTGGCTAAATGATAGTGAAGGGTGGAGAATAATATGGAGGGGAGATGGAGGTAGTGGAATGAGTGAATGAGGAAAGCAGTGGAGGTAGAGGGGGCATGGGAGCAAAAGGAGGGAGAGTGAAAGGGGAGGACCATGGGAAAATTTGTTCTCACCATTTTTCTTGATTTAGTTTCACCTAAGGTAGAATTTGCCCTAAGAATAGGTCATTAAATAGTAGGGAAGATATGGGTTGGTTAAAGTCCAGTCCCACAGTACCCTAGGTAATAGAAAGAGGGGGAAATGAGCTAGGCACAAATATGCTACTATTAGGAAATTAGGAGCTATTGGGTCCTATGGATGAGTATGAATTAGATTAAAGGGCTTGTTAGCCATTTTTTTGGCCCATATAAGTAGCTCTTGCATGGTTTAATGACGCATATAGGTTCTCATGTGTTTAAGCATTTGGATCATGGAATTATTATAAATATCTTATGAAGTATCAAAATTTCTTGGAATGAGTGTGGAAATAAAAATGATCCATCTAGTTCTTCATTTAGTTCAAATTTACATTTTGGATCAAATGGTAGATAGTACAAGTAGGCAATTTTTTGAGGCTAGATCTCATATGTATGGATGATTAGGAGAACTGGTCATGTGGGTTTGTTCACTTTTATGCCAAGATCATATGTACCAAATATTAGGTCCTCCATCAAAGCAAAAATAAAGTTATGCATGTGAAAATTTGGATCTTAGTTAGTTTTCACTAAGTTTCCCATACTTAGCCAAAAGATCTCAATTGTCACCAGGATGTCACATGGAGCAGATATGGACTAGTCAACTTGGACATTCAATATCTTCACCTAGAAATCTCCTAAGACTAGAGGATCAAATGGGTTTATCCATTTTGACCAAAAGAACATCTCTTAAAATTTTTAGGCCTCCATGAATTTTATCCTTTAATTTATAAGCTCTCAAATATGGACTTATAACTTAAGACATTTGTGCCAATGTCAAATTAAAGCCTGGTCAAAAATATACCTATGATTAAATTTGATGGTCCATAGGATGTCAATCACATTCTATAGAATAATGAATGACATTTAGTGGGACATTAACTTTAAAGACAAAGTAAGATAAATCCTATTGAGCTTAAATTTGATGGTCGCACGACCGTCAATGACGATCATGTGAACATCATTTGATGAGAGTAAGGATGTCAATTTTAAGGCCATAAACTAGTTGTTGGATTTCAAATAGTTGGTCCTAATATATCGATGGTTGGAATTTGATTGAGTATTCAAATATAATGGTGAGTGGTGGTCAAAGAGTCAACAAATCTCAAAGTTGAATGTATGCATGATAAGTGTCAAGGATGTGTGAAGCAAATAGAAGATCGATGATCTATGGGCCTTCATACAATTTGAAATTGATGAAGTGAGTTGAGTCAACTTGTTAATGAGCTGATTTGGTTTTTGACAACCAATTAGATTAAAAATGATCCCAAGATTTTTGACAAAGGTTGAGAAGTTATTTTTGACCATGAAACATAGGGTTTTCTAGGGTGTTCCAATGCCATTGGAGCTAGTTTCAAATGCCATGGATCAATTCAGGTGGTGTATTGAGATATAAGGAACACATATGGATCATCATTAAGGTTATAATATGGACTTTTGATTCATATTTGTTTCTCAGGCAGAGTTTTTTCTGCAAAAGTGTTCACCATTTTAAGGAGGATCTGTGTATGTATATATGGGTTTTGGTTCTTGCAAAGGAAGTATGGGTCTTTTGGACATGTTTTAATAAAAAAAAGGCTTGATGCTATATAGGTATGTACTAATATGGAAACTATAGGAAAACCAATATCCTAAAATTGGTTTTCCACCTATAGATAGATCTATGGTCCAAACATGGAGTTAAATTAGAGATATAATTAATGTAAAAGATATTTGTTTTATAGCATGATCGTAGTCTTGACAAGAAACTACCTAAAAATAACTAAGCCATGATCCAATCAGATCCATGAGCATGAGATTTTGTCTTCAAGTGAGAAATGGCTTAACGAATCAAAGAAAAGATATAGTATTGATAACTTTAGCTAAGAGCATTTAATGCATCCTCAAGTCCCTTGAGGACCTTCTCACTGAACAAGCCACATACAGTGTTTAGATTGATCAAAAAGGTGGAAATGTTTCCATTAGCTAAGGATAAAAAATGTGGTGGCTTAGGTTCATTTAAAGACCCAGGGCAAGTGTTATTTTCTGATGGTATGCACTCACATCCTTTTGGGCAGCCTTTCTTCTTCTATATATCCTGGTTTCATTCCCTTTGAAGGGGTTCTCAACTTTTTAGAATTTAGCATTTTCTTTTCTAAGACAAGGAAAATCATCGAGACTCTTTCAAGAGTGTGCTCATTTGATAAGGTTAAACCCTATCAAAATATTGTAACAAATACCTTTTGAATTAATAGGATCAATTCTTTGCATGTCTCTTATCTTTAATCAGTGTTTAGCATGCTTGTGTATGGTAAATTTGTGAAGAAGAATTTTCATAGTTTTTTGTCCTTCTGCTTGCCTCTTTGAAAGTGTTTTCAAGTTAACTTGCAAGACTATATTAGTATTCTATTTGGAACCTCTTCCATGAAATATTTATGCAATTGGTGAGATTGTGAGATTGAGTAAGCTATAGTTATCTTTTTGCCAATCTAGTGTGTGTTCAAGATTATATGAGTGTCCATTTGATTTGGTTCATCACCGTTTTAGATTTATCAGGAGCCCTTATCCCCTTTTTAACCCTTTTCCTTATGAAGCTTTAGGCTTAGCATTAGTTTAGGTGAGCATCAAAGAGGAATCTAGCCTACTCTAGAGGTTTAACTCCATTAAAGGATACCCACAGCCTGGGGTTGTCTTATTATTATAGTTTAGTTGGAGAGAACCTAAAAACCCCTCTCCAAGGGTGTAAATTAAGTCTATAATAGTCTTTGGCACACTCAGTGGGACCCACTTTTTTCAAAAGGAAGATTGATCAAAGTAGATGATGATTTGATCAAATTTACGGTAGTTAAGCTCCAAACAACAGCATCTATTGACTTTAAAAGGAAGAATAAACTCTCTAGTCTAGAATAGTATCTTCATCTCATGCCAATGGTGACAACAAGGTTAGCTACAAGAGGTATTCTTTTTTATTTTTTTGAACTACCTTTAAATTCATCAAATATATTAAGGTTTGTAAATACTCATCCATATTAGAGAAACTTTGCTCCTAGGTCATTTTCAAGGCCTATCCTATAAGAAGACCTTTATTAACCCCTTTCATAGCCATGGTAGTACCTATAGCTTTTACGTCTTTTAATGGCCAAAGTCCTCTAGCCCTTAATCACTATGATCCTATCCCATTTTTAGCCCTCAAAAGTGTCCCCTGTTACACTAGAAATCAAGATATAACAACCTCTAAGCACCTCATGGACATAGATAACTTTTTTAATATCCATATTATCATTGAGGAGAATATAGTTATTAGGCTACTAGTTACTTCTTTCAAAGGAAAGGCCCTAGATTGGTATAGAGGCCTTACTACCAATTTCAACCAAACATGGGACCAATTAGGGGAATCCTTATGTAAAATATTTGAGGACAAAAGTGACCATTTTTCATTGATAGAACAACTAACTATAATTAAAAGAGATCCTCATGAATTCATGTGACTTCAACACAAGGTGCCTTAAAACATGGGATAGAATCCCAGTCACAGTTAGGCCAACCCCTAACTTTTCTTTACTATATTATTTAAAGGCTTTAAATAATGACATAGCGGTGATGTTCCAATCTATGAGAGGAAATATACTTCCAGATGCATATAAGGTGGCCATTAAGGCAAAAAATTATTTGGTTCAAGCTGGAAAACTTAAACCCAAACCATCAATGCCCTTATTCCCTAAAATCAGACCACTTCTTATTGTTATTCCTCCATTCGATGTCATTCTTCCTACACCAACAATGGTTTTAATACCTATGCTAAAGAAAGAGAAAGCTTTTACTAGTGGATCTAGTGATTCACTGGAGAAAAAGAACTTTCAAGACCTCAAAGGCAGGTTTCAGTCTGTTGGGAATGAGCTAGTAAAGATCAAAAGGCAACAGGCCTTCAATAGGCCTTATCAAGGTTTGTATCAGCCTCAGTAGTAGGTTTTTCAATAAAATAGGCCTCCATATTATTAGTGCCCAAAATTTCACTTGAGTAATTATGCCCTTGTTTGTATCAAATTTTATGTCCTTAATCAAATTTTTATCTCCATGCATTCCTTTGAAAGGTAAAGTTCATGTTCATAATTTGCTAAGTCCTTTGTCTTGTCTTTTCTTGGTGAAGGTGTTCCTTCCCTTAGACTTTTTGGGCCTTTTGCATGAACATAATGTCTGATGAAAATAGGTCTTGAGATTTTTTATTTCAGATTAAAATTTGTTAGACTTATTTTCATCAGGCATTTTGTCCGCTCCAAAAGTTTCGAAGGAATTCAATGTCTTATCACTTTTGGGCTAAGTATTTTACAAAAGTTCTGAAGGGATATTTCATTGATTTTAGGTCATTTATTTTGAAATTTTTGTCCATGGAAAAAATTTAGAAGGGTACTTTCCCTTCAGGCATTTTACCCACACAAAAACCCTGAAGGAATTGTAAGGTCATTCATTTTAGCCAAAGGTACTTTCCAGAAATCTTGAAGGGTCATTTTGCCTTTTCAAAAGTTTTGAAGGATCATTTTCTTTGAGAATTTTTCCTTTGTAAAAATCTTGAAGGGCACTTTCAAAAGGTGAAGGACACTTTCAATAGTTTTGAAAGACACTTTCAAGAGTTCAAAGGACCATTTCAAAATTCTAAAGGGCATTTTTGTGGGGTAGGTACCCTTAGCAAAATATTCCAAAGGGTATATTAAAGTGCCCAAAATATTCTTTCATAAAAAGTTTATAGGTTTAATTCCTTCAGGAGAATTACTTGGACACATTTCTTGTGGGATAATAATGTTGAAGCAAATAGGGAGGCCAAAGACAAAGAGTCAAATAAAATTTTCATAGAATAAAGTCCTCAAAAGAATATTTCCAAATTATAGGTGACAATCTTGTGAATGTTTTTGACTGGTGGGTAGATGTCAAATTTAAGCTATGGTAGGTAATTATTGAGATTCAAATGTTTAGAATGATCATGTGAGCATCATTTTTATACCTCATAAAGTAGCCATTTGTTTTCAAATAGGACAGATCCAACAACACATGTTTGTACAGAGCATGATGATCTTACGGTGTACAATCAAAGCTAAATAGTCAAAATTACCCATGATAAGCATAAGCATGGCAAGTGTTGAGCTTGTGTTGCATTATTAAAATTTTGAACATATTCTAGAGATACTATGATGCAGGCTAACAGTTGACAATTCAATGGGACCCAAGATCAAGAGAGATACTTCCACATGGTGTGAGGTCATTCGAAGTAGTAAAGACTATCTATAAGGTACATAAGAAGATCATGGGGCTACCAATTTGCATATCCTCAAGGCCAAAAAAGGGAAGTATCTAATAACACTCCACCCCTCAAATCATGATCTGATGGAGTGTGTTTACTCATCCTAGCCAAATCTGATGGAGTAAGGATGATGTTGAAATGTCAAAAGCCAAAGGAGTCCTATGAGGATGACAAGTGTCATCATCTCAAGGATTCCTACAAATATTAATGACCTGCAGGCCCTCCCCAAAGGATCAACAGCTCATGCTCATCTAAACTAGATGATCTAATAGCATGAAATCATCAATGACTATTCAGTAGAGCTTTGAGATCCCACAAGCTTGACACATGGTGGATGTGCATTTAATATGTGAATGATGTAGGGTACATAGCTTAGAAAGCATATGAAGGTGCCAAGTGGCACAACCATGGGGCTTGATATATAAATGACCAGTAATAGGTGAGGTCTTAGATTATGATCAATGGCCTGTGTTGATCTGTGGGAAATGATCCAATGACATGAAATAAAAGGACAAATTTTAAGTAACAATGGCTAGTGCATTTTATAGGATCAAAAGGATCTTTCACCCTTCCCCATATCAATAAGAATGGTACAAAGGTAAAATGTTGGCTAAGAGTCTAAGCTAGCATCTAAGTTGGACACATGGTGGGTCCTTGAGGTTTTATAAGCACTAGGCCCTTTCTGAATATTGCCTCACTTTCCTTTTGGTGGGCAAGGTGCAAAGTGTCCCCAAGGCCTGAATGCCCAAATTTATTATTAAAAAAAAAAAGCAAATGTAAAGGTTGAGGAAAGTAAAAGTGCAAGTTGAAAAAGGTGAAAATGTAAGTTTGGATCCAAAAAAGTAAAAAGGGTGAAATAAAGCTAAGTTATTATATGTTCATTTGTTTTGCTTGTCCAAGTTCCTCCATGGAAGGATATTGTAGGTTTGTAAGATCTAGGTGGACCACTCCAAGGAAAGATTGCTCAAATAGCCATGTATCTAGAATATTCTTAGGAAATCATTAGAATAGTAGGTTATTCCATGGTGTGCATAAGAGGAAGGATAGATGTCCAAGTACTTCCAATTGTGCTAATGAGTGGTCAAATGGCATCTCTAGGTGGTTACGTAAAAGACAAATGGTTTATTTATCTCTTCAAATGAATATTCTTCTTCTAGCTCATGTAAATGGCATTTCCATCCAAGAAATCAGGAATTTTGTTACAAATATCCATCATTTCTTGTAGAGGTAGTTAGAGAAATCATTTTTTAGGCAAATACATAAAGATTCCAGGCATGGTGAAGTGTTTTTTCCAACTAGGAGCATCTTGGTGGAATTAGAGGGGGTGTTTTAAAATTTTGGAGGTTACAACTCTCATTCTTAGATTTGAAGGTTTGAAAAATATATATATAGAGAAGGCTTATCTTCTATCATCAATTGTTGGTTGTTGTTGGTCTTTGTTCTTCTCCAAGTATAGGCTCTTCCAAATTTTGTGATCAATGTTATGTGTGTGTTTTGTCTCTCTCGCTAAGGTGGTTGCATATTGTATAGGCATTAGAAAGCTCTAAGAGCATTTCTATATGTCTCCCCTATCCAACATGGAGCAAATCCACCATGCTTGTCCTCATGCCAGCATTTTGAAGCATTGATGTATGTAAGATTATCTATCAAGTTAATGGAAAATACATATGGTTCTTTATTGTATCTTTTTAATGAAATGCAATGAGATATTTTACATGTGTTGATTGAAAATCTAGCCTTGTGTTCACTATTATTTATCATTTTGGGTATAAATTTGGGTTATAAACCCCTTTTTGCATAGATATTTGTAAATATTTTGATGAATACCTCATTAGGGTGCCCTAGGTTCATGAATTTAGCAAGAGAAAGTACTTGAGATTCTAGTTTCAGTGTATGTTCTAGGGTTTTCAGGATCATTTGGGCATTTGCATTATATTAGCACCAATGGATGCAAATTTATCCTTATAATCTCCATGGCTTGCATTTTAATTTTCCTACATCTTTGTAATAGGTGATGTCATGTATGTTGAAAGAAACCCTATTATTTTAAAACCACCAACACACCACCCTCCTTTTTTATAGCTAACAAATTGTCCTACCCTACATTTAACACACCCTTTATATACCATAAGTGTTAATTTCCTTGCAGACATATAAGATCTTACATATTTGAAATATATTTGTAGTTTGTGCTCTAAATCCTAGTACTACAATTTTTCATTTAACCTCTATTGTTGAATATTTTATAAAAATGAAGATTGAATTCATCCTTTCATCTATTTTTAGTAGCTTGTGTATGACATAAATCATTTGTGCATTGTGTGTGACAACCCTTCATGGGTAAAGTGTGCAAACTTGGTTATGTTTTGGTCATATTTCTCCTTTGTGTCAAGAATATCCATGGATATTGAAGTGTAAAATCTCTCCATGTGACAAAGATACCCCATAAGTTCCTCCCCTTGGTTTAGGTAGAGTCAAAAGTAGCAAGGAGTTAAGCATACCCTATCTAGGTGCCTCTCAGTCATTTTTTTCATTTCAATCTAGTTTTGATGTCAAACCCTCCCTTAAATACAATGACATATTAGCAATTTTTTCATCATTGTTTACCATTTTCTCTCAAGTGTGCAAGGCCAAGTTGCATGAGGTGTAAAATTGGGAACCAACACTTTTTTGGTGCCATTGTTAGGGAATAAATTGAAGTCTAGGTCACTTGTGTTTCTGGGGACTCTTGCATAGAATTGTTGTCATTTTTTTAAAGTTTTTTGCCTATATTTGTACTCATCTGATTATCTTTAGCATGTCAACACTACCAAAACACTTTTTTGGCACTGTTGCTAGAGAAAATCCTTGTTGCTTGTGTTGTCGAGGACTCTTGCAGAGAGTTATAATTATTTCACCTTGTTAAGTTCCCTATTGTTACTACATTGATCTGACTATCTTGGTCATCAACATCGTAATACTTCATCAAGGACATGTTAGGATTTGAGGTTTGATAATTTGAATTTTGTTGTGCTTACTATAAAGAGTTGTTAATATTGCATGTTGGAAGGTGTCTTTTCCCTTTTGAACATAACTCTAGAAATTTTAGTGTCTTTTTGCTTTTATCTCATCATTAAACTCGGCATAGTATATTTTTAGCATTATCACAACTAGTTTAGGAACTATTATATTCTATAATTTTTTGTTTTAGTGGCGACTCCAATTTTATCACCTAGTTTTAAGGAAGATCAGTGCTTAATTTGAATATCTCCATTTTATCTTTGAGTATTGTTTTTGGCTTGAAAATATGGAAGGATTGAGATCATCCTTTAAAGGTGACTCATCCAAAAGGCTTGTCTTTCCCCTAAGCTTGCACCAAAGAAGAGGGAGACAAGTTTAGAGGCTTGTTGAAGGGAAAAGTTTAGCTGCTAAAGACTCTTTAGACTACCAAGATTTTGATAATCTTGATATTTTTGTTGAACTCCCCATTGTTGAGGACTATCACAACTCTTCTACTAATTCTAAAACACATAGTCCCATTTATTTTCTAGTTTCATCTCAACCAAATGAATCCCCTCCTAAGTCTGATCCACCAAGTCCTCATTCACCTCTTCATCTCCCTTTGCCATTTTTTCTTGAACCTACCATTGAAGCAATCATGAGGCATAGGGACCAAGATGAGAATGCGCATCCTGCATTTTATGTTCCTAGATTCAAGCCTATCAATTTTGATGAGATGGAAGGCTATCCTAATGAGGTCCTAAATGAAGTTAGGAAATGCCTCCCAAACTTCCAAGGGAACAATACAATCAGTAGTGATCAGCACCTAAGGGATTTTTAAAATATCATTGAAGATTATGAGGTTGAGTACAAAGATGTATGCATTAATTTTTTTGTGCACATGCTAGAGGAAGATGCTTGTGAATGGTTTAATTCCCTTCCCACTAGATGCATTGATTCATGGGAAGAGATGCAACATGTTTTTTGAATTCAGTATGGAGCTAGTATTGATCCAAGGTTTCTCTTGGTTGAATTTGAAAATATCAAGAAGAATCCCAATGAGTGTGTGTAGGATTTTAACACATGGTTCAACAAGACCATGATGCGGCTGTCCAAAAACATTAGACCTAGTCATACAGCATGCTTGATAAAGTATGGTGATGCCTTTGATAATAATTTTGCATACTTATTAAGGGATAAGGCTCCCACTAACCTGTGATGGCTTTCAATAAGGCCATCCAAAGTGAGAAAAATATCAAGGCCATGGTAAAACCCTTGAACAAGTGGGCTAATGTGAAACTAGTCAATCTAGAAAAAACATAGCCCATAAAGATAGCCAACTTGGAAGAAACTATCAAAACTTTCACCTCTATTATCAAATAAATGTCATATAAGTTGGCTAGCACTGAAAAGGGGGTCCCTCAGGTGTCTACCAATTATGAAATCTCTCCAAATCTAAATCAAGCATTAAAGGGGCCTAGTTTCCATAATTGAGATAATGATAAAGGGAAGAGTCTTGCACATGAAGAAAGAATATATAGAAATCAAAATAGAAGGGCAAGAAAAGAAGTGCTTGATCTTTTAAACGCTAAGGTAAATGTTGTAAATTATAATTTAGACATTTATTGGTGTGATAAATGCTTCTTTCCACACCCTCCATGTGATACTGTTGAAGAAGTTGATGAAGATTTGGATGAACCTGAATATGCATCATCTGACTATGAGATTTTATGTTTGACTATCAAATTCCTCAAAGTGAATTGATGGTCTCATGAAGTTACTGATTGATGCTACAATTGATCATTTTTGGAGTGTTTCCAAATTAGAAATTGTCCCAAATTTTGACTTTATTTGTGATGTTAATGTGGCCCAAGCATATGAATTAACCATTCATGATTTTGATCTCTTACGCTCCATGATGATCAAGAAATATCATGGGGGTAATCCATCAGTTGAGGACATGTAGTTAATTAATGCAATAGTTACCAAAAAAATGAATACAACTTGAGAAGTAGGCTACAAGGTGCTACTCCTTAAGACACTACCCCTACAAATCCAAAGGTAGGGAATGCAAGAAAGGAAGTAAAGAAAATTACAGTAGTCCAAGAAGCTTCTAAGATGGCACCTTTAACCCAAGTTAGTAAGCCTAGAGGTGCTCCTACAAGGAGCAATAAGATGCCTATATTTTCTAGCATCCCTAAGGGTGTGAATGAGATTAAACATAATCTACATTTGAAGGTTGTTAAAGTTCCAGAACGACACCAAATTTCTCTACTTCAAATTTTAAGTGACTATGTTCTAGCTGAAAGTGTCATTACCCTTCCACTAAACAAACCTCTTCCTCTAAATAGTGTGTGTGATATGGCTCAAGTGTTGAGTCAAATAAAGATCATTGTACCACTTGTTAAGTTATTTCAAATACCTAAACATAGAAAGAGGGCCTTTGAATATTTAGAATTTGGTGAAAGGTCATCTACAAATGAAGTTGAGTTACCCCAAGCACCCCCAAAAGAAGATGAACAATTAGAAGAGGTTGTTGAACCTACTCTAGAGATCTATTTGGGTACAACATTGGTAGATATTTAGCTAAATGTGGATCCATTTTATATGACTCTACTAATCAATGGTCTAATTATTTACAATTGCATGTTTGACTCTGGTGCTTCTTGTCATGTGATACCCTTGGGTATGCTCAATGAGCTTGGAGTGAAGATCACGTCAACCTTTGGCAAGTGTTATGCCATGGACTCACAAGAGGTTTTAGTTGTTGTGAAAGTTAGGGGACTGGTGGTATAATTGGTAGTTCATCCTAGAAAGTACTTGAACATGGACATGGTGGTTTTGAACTACTCACCTAAATGGGGGATGTTGTTGTCACATAAGTGGGCTGTCAACATAGTTGGAAGTGTGTAGATGGACCTTTCCTATGACACCATTCCTTTGGAGGGTAATATGGTTAGACTTTATAGAGATCCAAAGATGTTACATGTGATTGAATATCTAAAGCATGCTCTCAATAGAGTGTTTTACATGGATGTTGACCTTGGCAACTTTGTTGGGAATGTTTATACTAGTGAACAACTATTGTTTTTGATGTAGAGCCTAACAAATAAAATGTAGTTTAGAAGATGTGATTTGATGGGGCTTGCTCCAATATTATAAATAGAGTTGGGGTTGTCTTCTATGCCCCCAATGGTAAATGATTTATGTTTTATTTTCAGCTTTATTTTGAGTGCACTAACAATATTGTTGAGTATGAGGCACTCTTGCTTGGTCTAGGGATTGCCCATGAATATGGAATAAAGTTTTTTATTATTAAGGGTGATTTTGAGTTGGTGGTAAATCAAGTCTATAGTGCATTTTCCATAAAAAAATAAAAGGTTGAAATAGTATCAGAATATTATTTGGGACTTGTTGGAGCTCTTTGATGCATTCAATATGTGTTATCATGATAGAAGTTTCAACCAAGAAGTTGATCGACTTGTAGGGTTAAGTGCTCAATTTGATATTGTAAATATGAGCCCTCATTGTCAATATCAAGTAGAGGTGCTTATCAAGCCTTCAATCCCAGATAATGTTCATCATTGGTAGGTCTTTGATGATGATGAACAAATTAAGAGGTTTCAAAACTTTAAGGTTGAGTTCCATGATCAACTCATAGAATTGGAATCTATGATTCAAGTTTGTGATGGTAAAGAGACCTTTTTTAGCAAAAACATCATTCAGTTGAAGACAAACACTATCCAAAGAGGACTAATAAATTTGGAATCATATTTTGATGGAGATGATAGGATCAAGTTGAGAGACTCATTCATTTCAAAAGATGTAACTGAGTGCAACTTGGGTTCTCATGAGAACCCAAAGAAGGTCTAGCTAGATACTCACTTAAGTGAAGCTGAGAAGAAAGCTTACATGTAGCTACTAAGAAAGTATCAAGATTACTTAGCATGGTCTTATTATGAGTTGAAAGCATATAGGGAAGACTTGTTCTAGCATGTCATTTCATTACAGCCTGATAGCAAACCTTTCAGGAATAAATAGAGACCCATTAATCCCATCTTGGCCACCAAGATGAGGGAGGAGTTAAAGAATCTACTAGATGGTGGTATCATTTAACCCATCAGGTATTCATCATGGGTTTTAAATCTAGTCCTCATATGAAATAATAATGGTGATATCTACTTGTGTGTGGATTTTTGGAATCTAAACAAGGTTTTTTTAAATGATAATTATCCCCCACCCAATATGGAGAACCTATTACAAAACATCACCGGTTCATAAATATTTTCCGCATTAGATGACTTCTCAGGTTATAACCAGGTTGTGGTGAAATAATTTGAGAGGTCTAAGACTACATTCACCACTCCATGAGGCACTTATGTATATATAAAGATGCCTTTTGGGTTAATGAATGTTGGTGTAACATTCTAGTGAGCTATGAATGTTGCCTTTGTAGGGATAATTAACTAGTGTATTGTTGTGTATCAAGATGATATCACTATGTACTCCAAAATAAGATAAGAACATTTGAAGCATCTAGAAAAGGTGTTCATCAGGTGTAGGGAGTTTGGCATTTCACTTAATCCCAAGAAGTGCCACTTTGGAGTGCAAAAGTCCAAGTTGTTAGGGCATTTAGTGTCCAAAAAGGGTGTCATGATTGATCCCAAAAGGGTCAAAGCCATGACAAAGTGCCTATCCTGTAGTCCAAGAAAGGAATTTAGTCTTTCTTTGGACAAATTAACTTTGTAAGGAGGTTTGTGACTAATTTTGTAAAGATTACTCTGCCTATTACTTCCATGTTGAAGAAGGACCAAACCATCAAATGGGAGGAGAAGGTCATGAAAGATTTCAATGACATCAAGGGATCTTTGAAGTCTGCTCCTATCTTGGCCAGTCCTAATTACACAAGACCATTTCAAGTATTTTCTTTTACATCATATAATATTATTGTTATTATCCTATTGCAAAAGAATGAATATGGTCATGAGCAGCCCATAGCTTTCTTTAGAAAAGCTATGCTAGGTCTTGAATTGAAATACACTATTATGGATAAATAATATTTTGATATTTTGAAGGTTGTTAAATCATTTAGGCCATATATTCTGAGTTCAAAGATTATTGCTTACGTCTTGCACACCATAGTGAAGGACACTTTAACTCAAATTGAAGTATCCAGCAAGAGGTGTAAGTGGGTCAACAAGTTACAATAGTATGATATGGATATCTAGACCACCAAGTTATTAAGAGGGATGGGTCCATCCAATCTTATGGCTGAGACCAATTTGTAAGCTATTGAGGTAAACACTGTTATTTTTAATGTTGATAATTTCTTGAGTCAATTTAATGCATCTCCATGTTATAGAGACATTTTTTACTACTTGTAAAATCTAAATTATTCCCCTAAATTGGATAAGAATCAAAGGAGAACTCTCAAACTTATCTCCCAAAAATACCTCTTGATTGAAAATGGACTTGCATGGAGGAATCCAAATGGGGTTCTCCTAAGATGTATGTTAGAAGAATAGACTATTATCCTAATTGAAGACTTCCATAGTGGAGTGTGTAGAGGCCATTTTGTACTTAAAGTTATAGCTCATAAAATTTTAAGAGCTGGTTATTGGTGGCCATCATTGTTTAAGGATGTGTCTCAGATAGTCTAAATATGTGAAGAGTGTCAGTGTTTTTTTAGGAGGATGAAAGCTTCTGGTTCTCTTTCTTTGTAGCCTAAGATGATTGAGGACCAATTCAAACAATGGGGAATGGATTTCATTAGAGAAATTATTGATTCATCAAGCACTGGGCATAGATGGATACTAGTTGCAACTGATTACTTCACCAAATGGGTTGAATAAATCCCTACAAGGAGAGAAACACACAAGGTAATCATGGATTTTTTACTAATTTTTCACTCAATTTTGAATCTATTTTTATGTTTAAGGAAAAATAAAGATGAAGGGTAGGGATTAGAGATTAGAGAGAACCTAGATTGGTTGCGCATCGTATCTAGACGATGTTGAGCACTCTTCTTTAGCTAGGGAGGACTACCTATGAATAAGAAATCGCTACCACCAAAATATTTGTTAGTAGATATATGAGTGGGTTGCCAAGCTATGTGCTTGTTCTTGGAATTGTCAAACTTCCTTAGGGATGACAGTCCACTTTTTGAAATAAGATGGTCATGAATAAAAAAATTAAAGAGAAAGTAAGAGAGAGATGTTCATACCATTCTTGCAGTCTGAATGCAGCAAAGAGTGACACAGTGTAGGTAATATGAGTTATTTATGTTTTTGGAGGTTGTTTGGGCAAGATTAGGGAGGTTAGTGGAAATACATAGTCATAGACATCGGTTAGGTTGCCGATGGTGGTAAGGATATATGACTAATATCAGTTATGTGACTGATGTCAGTAGGGGCAATAGGTTCTCAAGAGGTTGTAGGAGATTTTTTTGAGCTAGGAGGTAGATGTTAGTCAGGTTTATGAGGTTGGGAAGTGTCGTAAGGGAGTATGTAAGACTCTGGTGGGTCTAGATAGAAGGTTGGTATGTTTGGAGTAGAGGAAAATAGTTGAAAGAGTTTTATAACTCCTCCATAAGGAGAGTAAGGACGTTTGTAAAATGATAAACAATATAATATAAAGTAATTGTAAAATGACTATTTAAAGAAATTACCAAACATAGAGATATACTTAGCTAGTAAAATGGATGAATCGTGAGTGTCGAATAGATGGCTTTGGTGAGGCATGTTGAAACAATACATGAATAGAAAGATAAGTGTGTGCTACCAGTTCAAAAAAATCCAAGCTCTATATAGTATATCAATTCCTAATCTGGACTGATTTGTCTAGAGTAATGGTAAGCCTAGATGTAGAAAGTTGAATACTAAATCCTATATACGAATGACTAAGTTTTTTTAATTTCTACTGACCTAAATACTAGCTTGAAATTTGTCTTAAGTAATCGATGTTGATGATCTCATCGACGTCATCCATGGGTTGATCGAGATTGGTAACATGACAATCGGTAAAAGGGTTATTTTTAGCCTATTCAATATTCTTCCTCTTGCCAAGTGTGGTATCCATTAGGAAACGGTACAAATATGAGGTTAAGAAGGATGTAGTTAGTTAGGAATTTATGTTTGGGGTGAGAACAAATCATGGGTAGTTAGGATTAGGGGACTAAGTCTTGAGATGACTCAGAGGGTAAGAATTAGTCTTAGGATGAGGTGGCCAGGTAAGGTGGCATAAGTAGTTTTTAATTAACTTAATTATATATTTTAAATTAATTAAATGTGTGAGGGGTGAAAACATGGGTTAGGAAGGCTTATTATTAAAAGGGGCTCAAGGGGGTTTTTGACACAGGGAGTTACACACGTGTGTAATAGAATTTTAGTGTCTATATTATCCCCTTTTTGTCTTGTAATTTGTATTGACAAGTTACAAGACAAAAATAGAAGTTGGATGCTCCAGGCATGGGATGAGGTATCCCCCCTCAAAATGAGAATCGATAGAGGAGAAAATGGAATCAAGTACCAATTTGATAAGGAGTTAATTGGGTGGGTGGGTGTTGAATAAGAATGTGGTAACATTGTTACCTGCATGTATACTACGACAAGTTATAGTCAACATAATTAATAATAGGTAAAGGTGAGGAGGACTCAAATAGAAATAACTAAATCATAGCTTGTAAGTGATAGATGATAAGGTTAAAATGATCAAAGTTATATATTTAATGGTCTATATGTTCCAAGTATCTAAGGTAGAAAGTGTTCTTGATAAACACAAAAATTTGTAGGTGATAGGACTATCTTGGTCATGATCCAAAACACCTAATATACATGCATGTGTATAATAGCCAACTATAGCAAGGAAGATAAGTGGTCAAGACAAGCAATGCAAGTTTGGTTCAAAAGGGTCAATGGTTGAGGAGATATTCATGATCTCTAATCAAAGTCATCATGGGTAGAGATTGAAGTGATCTCCAAGGTTGGTTGTCATGGTTGGGGAGATATATGTGATCTCCAAGGTGGGTTGTCAAGGTCTTGGAGATATACATAATCTCCAAGGTGCCTCAAACAGAGGGTGTAGTCCAAAGGGTGGTGGTTGGGGTTGAAAACTCTTATGTTAAGGTTGTCAACATCGGTTATGCCACTGATATCAATAGAAAGTATTGTCAACATTAGCATCTTAGGTTAAGACTACCAATGTCGGTGGGTGAACAAACTCGACAAAAAGGGGTTTGGTGGCCCACCAAAACTCATTTGCAATATTTGATTGGAGAAAAAGATATCTAGGTACTAGTGATATGGCAAAGCTAGGAGGGGACCCAATTAGAGGCACACCACCATAAGGGATAGCTATTCTAGCTTGAAGGAGATAGAGAGATGAGGTAAGATCCTCCATGAGTTGAATTTTAATTTAAGTTTGTGAATTTGTGATGTGGGCTAATTTGTTATGTTTGGGGGAGAGAGGGAAATTATGTTAGGGATAGGAAATGGGGTGAGGGTAGGTTTAAGAGAATTTGGGAGGTGTGTGGGTGTAGTTTTTAGGGGAAAACTTAAATTTGGGAGATGGGATGTTCAACCCTAGGGCTGAACCAGTCACCAATGTTGGTGGGGTTCATCAACGTCAACCAACACCAAACACTAATATCATCATATAAGACCAACATTGATGAACTTAAAAATCCCAAAATAGGAAAAAAGGCCAATTTTGGATCCCCAATTGAGTTAGTCAACTAGCCTAAATGGTCGAGCTAGCCTCAGAAGACCCCGTGTCGACTGAGTGTTACCTACATAGCTCAATTGAGGGCCTCAGGCTAATGTAGTTCTCCCAATGCATAGGTAAAAAGGGTGATATATGGTTAAAAAAATTAAGTGGTTAGAAAAAGAGGTTGAAATAGGTCATGGGACCTAGTACCAAGAAGATAGGTCATAGGGTTTAGGGTGTGAGATATAGGTCATGGGGCCTAGATTTTAGAGATAGGTAGTGATTCCTAGGGTTAAGAGACAGGCAATGACGCCTAGGGTTGAGAGATAGGAAGTTAGGCCTAGGGTTGAGAGATAGGTAGTTTAACGTAGGGTTTAGGTGGGTTTAAAAGGTTAGATAGTTAGGTGGGTATGTGATCGAGCTAACCTTAGAAGACCCCATGTTGATTGAGTGCTACCTACATAGCTTGATGGAGAGCCTCAAGATAATGTAGTTCTTTCATAGAGAAGGGAAAAAAGGGTGGAGGTTTATATTATAAAGTATGTGACTTAAGGTTTGTGTATGTGGATGCAGGCTAAGTAGGAATTGACATTATGGGATCGACTACCGACATTGTTAACATGGATGAGGAGATATGTCACCATGGATGAGTGGGAGCACATGGTAACCATAGGGTTAGGAGGAGTGATATGATATTGTAGAGTTTCACGTGATGTTAGTTTGATGATAGCATTGATAGAGAGGTGGGATCACACCACCAACACCTTTTATTTGCCTATCGAAGAGTTGATAGTGACACAAGAAGATGTGTACAAGATTTTATGGTTACCACTCTAGGGTGAGGAGCTCTTCACTTATTTGATAGAGGAGCATGATATTCACATGGTTACATTATTTGGAGAGCATGTTAGCAAGGTGACCTATCACTCAGTGAGCTTTACATATGAATCGTTATACACTGCAAATGAGGAGCAACACCAGTTGAGTATCCTGATGATGATAAGGATTATAGTATAAGCACTACCAGATGTAGATGGTGGGATATTTCCTATTGTATTAATAGGTGTGTTGGCATAGATGGTTGAGCAGTAGATCGTATATGCATGGGGACCATCTTTTTTGGCATAGTTAGATAGAGAGTTGTTGGGTTTGAGGTTGTGATGATGGTATAGTTTGTGTGTCAGGCATTTACTCGATTGTTGTTCATATGAGCACATAATGGTGACATGGCCATTGGGGTTACCCACCATGATTGTAGTTGGTTTCAGGGTGGGGTTCAGATGGTGGAGAGAGGCTATGGCCTAGACATGAGTAGATGGCATAGTGTGAGACATTAGCTATTATAGGCATGTGATAGATGGATTGATTCCCATAGATATTGTTTGGCTGCCCTACTTGACATATCCTACATTTAAAGGATAGGTAGAGTAGCTTATCAGTTTACATAGCACGTTATGGGTCAGATGGAGATGAGCTACAAAGCTAGAGATGATACCCATTAACCAGGTCAAGAGACAGTTGGGCTTGTTACAGGATGTGCCTCCTACCTTTATTTGATATAGGAGGGATGATATAGAAGCACCCTTACCTTTGCCCTAGGAGACAGATGGGATAGATTTTGAGGAGCTACCAGCAGGCCCAAGTGTAGTAGATCTTAGATGCACAGTGACTTATCTTGCTTGGTGGACATGTTTGCATCCCATAGTTTAAGTCAAAATGCCACCACTATATTTATAGGGAGTGATGAGAGAGACAGATGCAACTATATAGGTGAGAGATGCCATGGTATAGGCCTAAGATGTAGTGGTATAGGTCCAAGATGGAGTAGGGAAATCTTGAAATGTAGCACAGGCATAGGTGTTGGTTTTATAAGGGTAGGTTATGACATTACAGGGGTAGATCAAGGCATTACAAGTCCAAGTCAGGGCATTACAAGGCTAGGTTACTACGCTGATAGTAGAGAGGGATAGTTTGAGAGTAGTAGGACATGTTACTCCTCCACCATAGGGACTAGTATAGGAGCTTTCAATAGGTTTGATGGGTCTACCATAGACTATATCTCTAGCGAGGTACAACACTGCTCTAGATGAGATTGCATAATATGAGAGAGCCATCAAGGAGTTCCCATAGATTCAGAGATATTCTAAGTTTAGAGAGTAGAAGAGATCAGTGACATGTGCCATGGGTTCTTGCTCACACAAATGCAGATAAGTGGAGAGTGGTGATGGCACTGCTTCTTCATGACCACAACTATAGCCTTAAAGATTCTAAGTGCCATATTTTGCTATTGATGTTGTTATATATGTTATATACACATTGGCTTGTGAGTTGAAGATGAGATATGTATATTTTGAGAGAGAGATGATACTGATATGATCCATTAATGTACATTCATATTTAGCATATATATATATATATATGATAATTTGTTATTTTGAGATGTGTTTATGTGATGATGATGATCTTGAAGTTATTATAATTATGTGGATGTTTATATTGCGTTAATGTTATGTTAATGTTGAGCATGTTATTTGAGTTAGACTAGCATTTTCCATATATGTGATGGTATAAGCATAGTTGATTGGTTAGCTTCATCTTAAGATTTTTTCATATTTGTGATGGTGTATGTTTAAAATGAATGGGTTGGGTATGTTATTTTATTTCAACATTTTTCCATATTTGTGATGGTGTATGATTAAAATAAATGGCGTAGGCTTGATAGTTTTCCTATTTATTGTTGTTTAGAGAAACTATGGTTTCATGTATGGTAGATTTCTCATGATATTATATGAAATGGATTAATGGGAAATGATTTGTTAGTTTTAGTATGGTTTTGGGTAGTTTTTTGAGTATCCTTGCTTGAGATGGATATGTGTTAAACACATAACTCTAAGAATCAAGAAATTTTGACAAAAAGGCAAAAAGGTGATTGAATCTTGTCATGAGATTCAATCTCATAAGATAAATCATCATGTGATTGGGATGGGAAATAAAGAGGAACGATGCTTGCATATTGGCAAAGACCATAATCACAACACAAATAGGCTCAGGAGTATGAGCCTCTTTCATGATTTGCATCATTTGACCATTTATGTGTTAGAGAAGCGTCATACTCACCTTGTATCAAGTAAGCTCAAAGTCCCTTAAAAGAATATGAGGAAATAGGTAAAAGGAATGAAAGTGTTTAGGTAGTATAACCTTCTTAATGGGGATGATGTGCCCCTTCTGTGGGTGACCTAAGAGCTACTATAGGCAAGTCCATGACTTAAAGTTGTTGCTTTTTTTTGTAAGTTGATCAATGTGAGAAGCCTACAATGGGATTTTGCTTGTGTTAAAGTCATATGAATATAATCAATACAAGAAGCTTCTTAGTCATTATTTCCCTTGATAACAAAGCTTAACTTAGCCATCCTTCAAGGGAGTGATCTAAGCTTTTTTTTTTTTAATAGAAGTCCTTCAAGGGAGCAGTCTATTTATAGTATCAAGGAGAAGTTATGTAGTTATCCTTTAGGGGAGTAGTATATGTTGAGAATCATGACCTAAGAGATTATAACTTGTCTATGTATCCCTTTTTTTTTTGTTTTTATTTTTTTAACTTTAGTCATGGACAGCTTTATAGAGGCTTAGAGGTTTTACAATTTGAGGACAAAACCATAGCACTTTTTAGGTTAACTAAGTGTGTAAGAATAAGGGTTAAGAGGAAGGGAGATGAATGTAATAGGGTTTCTCAAGGGATGAATTCAATTTAAACATGAGTTGAAGGGTCACTTGATTAACAAAATAATGGTCATAGGTGTAAAGCATTTAAAGGCTCGGGTTCTCGATTTCCTTCAAGAGAAGATAAGTGATAAGTTCCTGAGCCATACTTGTGAGTTATGATGTAGGGTCCAAGCCAATTAGGAGCAAACTTACCCCATTTACTTTTTTCCATGTTCATCACATATTGATTTTCTTTTAAGATGAGATCTTCGATATTGAAATCTCGCTCCTTGAGATTTTTATTGTAAGCATGTTTGATATGCTCTTGATAGATTTGGAGGTGGTTGAGCGATATGAGATGGATTTTATCAAGCAACTCAAGTTAATCCAAATGTTCTTGGTGAATGTCATCTTTAGTATGTCTTATAGAGAGATGCAAAGAGAAGGAATCCGGACCTCAAGAGGTGAAACAACCTTCATCCCATAAACCAAGGAAAAAGGTGTAACATCTATAGGGGTTCAAATGCTAGTGTGGTAAGCCCATAAAGCAAAAAGGGAATATGCCTGTGCCATTCCTTGCTAGTATCATTGACTACCTTCATGAAGATTATGGTTAATGTTTTGTTAGAATCTTCTACCTATCTATTTTCTTGTGGATAGTACGGTGATGAGAAGCTTAATTTGATTCTAAAAGTGTCATAAAGCTATTGGATAGTCTTATTTTTGAAAGATTTGCCATTATCTATTATAATTTTATGGGGGACACCAAAATGATAAATGATGTGATGGTTGATAAAGTCAATAATTTTGTTAACCTTAGTGGAGACAAGAGGAATGGCCTCGACCCACTTGGTTAAGTATTTAGTGGTAGTAATAATAGAATAGTGATGGAGTGATGAATGAGGGTTAATCTCATCGATTAGATCCAAACCCCATTGGGAGAAGGGTTAGAAGTATTTGGAGACTTGTAGGGCATGGCCTAGAATGTGAAGGAGGTTAGTATGTTTTTACATTTGACACAATGTCAAACATAATCACTACAGTCTTGATGGAGTGTTGACCAATAATAGCTAAGTTGAAGGATACAGTTGGAAACAGCATTACCATGGACATGTCCACCACAAATCCCATCATGAACTTCCTTAATGGTGAAGGGTATCTCAGTACCAGTGAGGCATCTAAGGAGGAGACCATCAAAACCTAACTTATAGAGAAGTCACCCTAGCATAGTGTAATGAGTGACATGTTTCATGAAGGCACATCTCTTATTATTGGAGAGGTCAAAAGGGGTAAAAGAAAAGGAGAGGTAATCCATGAGTTGCTTGTACCATAAGTCATGTGGGTTGTGTGTTACATTACCTATAAAAAGGATGTTAGATGATACATAGGAGGGAAATGTTAAGTGATGTATAGTGACATAGATTTTCAAGGAAAAGGGTGAAGAGGGTATGTGTGAAGCAAGAGAAGCCATTATGTCAGCAAACTTGTTGGTAGATCGATGAATAGATTTCAAGAAGTATGAATCAAATGATTCCAATAGCTTATCTACACAATGTTTATATCATTGTATAATTTTGTTTTTGCATAGGTAGGAACCATTAACCTAATTAACCATTAGTTGGGAGTCGCCAAAAATGGTTATTGATTTGATACCTAAGAAAATAGTTGTTTGAAGCCCTAAGATCAAAGCTTCATATTTAGTCATATTGTTAGTACAATCAAAATCTAGTTTAAATGACAAAAGCATAGGTTCACCATCAAGAAGAATGAGGATGACCCCCACACCCCCATCGTGTTGACATTTAGATTTGTCAAATAGCATCATCAGTTGATAGGAGTTGTCATCAGTGGAGAGCGTTGTAATAGATTCATCAAGGAATTTGAGGTTTGAAGGTTGGTTTACAGGTAAAGGGATGGTAGCTAACTGGTCAATGATCATTTTCCCCTTGATAGACTTTTATTGAATAAATTCCAAGTCAAATTCATCAAGGAACATGAGCCATTAAGCTACTCATTGGTTGTGATATGGCTTGGAATGCATGTATTTGAGGGTATTAGTATGGGTGACGATGTAGGTTTTATGATTTAAGAGGTAATGATAGAGCTTGGAGACTACAAAGACCAATGCAAGACAAAGCTTTTCAGTATGGGTATATCAAGTTTCATAATCAATAAGTGTGTAGCTTATGTAGTAAACCTCTTGTTCTTGATGGTGATCATCTTGATGTGTAATCATAACACCCAGAGAATGGTTTATTCCAGAGATGTAAAGGTAGAAAGGCTAGTTTCCCTTAAGTGGAATACGAATCAGTGGGGAAAGGAGATACCGTTTGAGTGCATCAAAGGCTTCCTGGCAATCTGTATTCCAATGGAAGGAGACCTCTTTTTTAAGGAAATGGTGAAAGGGTTGGCAATGATTTGATAACTAGGAAATGAAGCGGTAGATTGACTAAAGCTTACCTTGCAAGTTACAGAGTTATTTGATATTAGTAGGTGGAGGCATGTCCAGTATTTCTTGAACTTTAGTAGGGTCGAATTCAATACCATAAAGAGCAACGATAAAGCCTAAGAGCTTATTGGAAAGGACACAAAAGACACATTTATTTGGGTTTAGTCAAACATTATATTGGAGGAGATGAGTGAATATGATTTTAAGAATCATCAAGTGATCTTGGTAAATGTTAAGACTTTCCAAGTAAGTGATCCACATAGTCTTTCATAATTTTGTGTAGGAGATTGTGGAAGATTTAAGTCATGGCGCATTGGTAGGTGGCACCAGCATTCTTCATACCAAAGGACATGACCTGATAACTAAAATTCCCCCATGGGGTAATGAAAGTTGTCTTGTATTGATCCTCAAGAGCAACCAGCATTTGATTGTAACCTAAGGACCCACCCATAAGTGATAACATCTCATGGTTGTCTATTAGATCAATAAGTTGGTTGATACTTAGCAAAGGGAAGTCATCCTTTAGATAAGTGAGGTTTAGGTCACGGTAGTCAGTGTAGATATGGATTCCCCCTATCACTTTTGTGATAGGAATAATATTGGAAACCCATTGCAGATAGTTGATAGGTTGAATAAAGTGAATAGAAAGGAGGCATTGGAGCTCTTCTTTGACAAGGAGAGCGATACGAGGATTCATTTTGTGAAGCTTTTGCTTAACAAGTTTAGCATCTTGGTTGGTGATAATTTTATGGGTGATGATAGAGGGGTCGATACCAGGCATGTCATTATAAGACCAAGTGAAGGCTTTGTTATGGTCATTAAAAATGTGGCATAATTTTCTTGCTTAGAGGAGTCCAAAGATTGGCCAATCTTAAGGATATGAGGGTTATCATGAGAAGGCAAATTGATAACAATGGTTGATTCATTTAACATAGCTTGTGTTTCAAATGGGAGTGATCATTGGATATAGGAATCATCTACACCCATGTATGTGAGAATAACATCATCATCTTGACATTGGATAGTGTTTATAGTGGGAGAGTCTTCATCAATCATTTCAAGATGAATGAGAGGAAGGGACCTTTTTTCCTTACCATGGTGATAGGTGAGGGGGCCCAAATGGATGTCATTTATTGAAAAAATAGAAGGAGTTATAGATACCTCTGATTTGGTAGGTGATGGTGGAGGAGAGGATGGAGAAGGAAAGACTGGTTCTTTGATAATTGGTATATGAGAAGTTTTGGTGAGTTTAGTTGGTTCATCGTAAACCACTCCATGCCTCTTTTTGGCATTTTCAATGGTTTTGTTGGTGGGATATTCAATGGACATATGAACACCCTACTCATAATGACCCAAACCAAATCCTTTCCAGGCACACCTATAAATATAGGTGTGAATGAAGCTAGGCTTTCTTAGGAAAGAGAAGTCATAGGTAAATGGTTGTGGTGAATAAGATAGATTGCTGACAGTCGGAGCCTGATCAATTCCCCCTATGTGAAAATAGTTTGAAGGTTAAGGGGACCATACGGAATGATCATCCCAATATAGGGATCATAATTAGGATGCATATGAATCTTTCCATACTCTTGTGCAGTATGGAACATGTCGAGTGTCAAAAAATGATATTCTCCAAGTGACAAATACTTGAAGTTTTCCTCCATGGGGTCTTTGTCAAGAATTTGTGTCACTGATATCTGTGTAACTGGAGTAGTAGAGCTTATAGAAGCTTCAAAAGTATCATGTAGAGAAGATGATTTCTTTAATGGAATGAGAACACCATTGGGGCTATAATTCATGTTGCATGTTTTGAAAGGAGGTAGGTTGGTGGGAATACCATGCACTTGCCCATTGTGCTCAAACTTGATGTAGTGGTGTAAAGTTGAGGGTACACATGCCATAGCATGTATCCAAGGTCATCCAAGTAGTATTTTGCATTAGAACTCTCCTTCTACAACATACAAGAGCTCAAGAATTGTGTGGGGACCCACACAGATATGTAAGACAATAGTGCCCACCATAGTAGTCGAGGTATCGTTAAAGGAGCGGAGTGGAGCATCAATTTAAGACATGCAATTATCATGAAGGGCTAGTTGTTTATAGGCATAGGTGGAGATAATATTAATAATAACTCCCCCATCCATCATGACTCTTTTGAAATGAGTTTGATCAATATATATGGTGATAAAAAGGGCAAAATCTTGATCTTTAAGGTGTTGAAGTGGAATTTTTGAATCACTAAAGGAAATCAGGGAGATAGTGTTAATAGAGTTGACCAAAGCTAAAAGAGGTTGGGGATCACCAGGTTGTACCTCAATCACTTGCAAGGCACTAATCAAAGCTTGATGATATTGTTGTGAGTTTTAGATTAACTCATACAAGGACATTTTTAGAGGGGTTTGGTGAAGTTGTTTCACCATTGAACTTTGAATAACTTCTAAAGATGTTGGTTTTGGGACACCCAAGATGGAAATCCTAGGATTTAGAGGAGTGTCTTTTGAGAAGGGATGAGCCCAAGGGGAAGTGACCTTTTCTTTACCTTTATATTTTTGATTTTGTGACCACATGGCCACATTAATCATGTTGATCTGAAACATAGGTGAAGGAGGTGGCAAAGGTGGTATGACAACATCTTTGGGTTTAAATTTAGGTGAAACAGTATGAGGCATTGTGCATGCCATAGGTGGAATAGCAGGAAGGTTAATGGGAGTATCAACAAAGAGAGTTTTGATATCAAAGTGTTGCCAAATAACTATTGTGAGAGATTTATAACTCTCAGTATCATGTCCAGGTGAATGGTGATATAGACATACTTGTGTATCATCAAACCAAGATGGCTTTGGTTCAAGAGGGATATAAGGCTTAATAGGAGCAAGAGTTATTGTAGATTTGTCTAGTAGTTGTGCTTGTAATAAGAATGGACACCTTCTTTAGTTTAGGAGTCACAGGGGTAATTTTACATGGCACCTTTTTATGTGGCGATGGAGCCACATGTTTTTTTGACACTTTTTTGGTTTTGGGTATCATGGTGTTAGATGTGAAAGGCCTACTTGGTGGTAGAGGTAGTAGTGGAGGTAACTTAGCCTTTTGTTTCACTTGGATCGATGATACTCCAACTAAAGTAGAGGGATGTGGTCGCAAAATTGATGGTAAAGTTGAGGGTGGAAGAGGAAAGGATTGGCAAGATCTAGGAAGCTTAAAAAAAAATTGTAGTTTAGGCCACGGAACTCCAACTTGTGGTTGGAGAGTTAGATCTAATTTTATATGTGGATGAATTAAATTAGAGACTAAACATATGCGTAAAGACTTGATCTACTTTAATATGGTAGATGCCTATGAGGGTGAAGGTTCTGACGTAGAAGGATAAGTTTCTGGTGATTTCAGTGAAGAAGCTCTGACTTTGTCAAAGACCTTGGGGTAAAGGGTAGTTATAGGTTAGTGGTAAAGGTCGACACTCATTATGTAATATAAGGAGTTTTAAGTCAATCCCAAAATGCCACATGATCTAGCTTTATGGAGTCAATAAATTATAGAGTTTTCACTAACCATGAAAAGGGTTTAGATGAAGTTAACGTAGGCCTTACAGTTACTTCTTTATAAGGCTTAGGTATTGAGAAAGAGGGAAATTGTTGGCCTTTGTTACCTCGGTCCAAAGATGAGAAAGAGCCACAATAGGGTCTTATTCAACAGAGATAGGAGAAGAGGTATGGTCTTCCACAGGTGGGGGAGAGGTAGGTGAATAAGGTTCCTCAAGGGGGTAGAGTATAGGTATGATGTTCCCCTCAACATGTAGTTGAAGAACGGGTTAAGTATGATCTTCCATAGGTAAAATAAGTGATAAAATTGGTTGAATTGGAGTAGGCACAATAGGTCTCTCATCTAATGTAAGGGTAGATAACATTGGCTCTTCTAAGTGTGAAGGAAGAGTGGATGGGGTACTACTTTCTATCAGTGGAGGAGAGGTAGGTGGGAAAGTCTCCTTAAGAGGATATAGTACAAGAATGATGTTCCCCTCAACATGTAGTTGAGGAATGGGTAAGGTGTTGTCCTCAAGTGGTAAGAGGATAGGTAAAATGGGTGCAAAAGGAACTGGCAATACAGGGTCGTCTTATGTCAAAATGAGAGGTAAAGGAGGCCCTTCCTCACGTGGGAATGGAATGGGTGAAGTAGGCTCTGCTACATGAGGAGGAAGAATGGGCAAAACAAATTCCAATAAATTTTGGGGGAGTAGGTAAAATGGGTGTCTCCTATTATGAGAGAGGTTAGACTGGAGGTAAAGGAAAGACCATATTAACTATATGGATATTATGATCACATGAGTTATTAGTCATGGTCTGAAAAATATTTTGATTGGGTGAATGGTTAGGAAAAGGCTATTTGAACACATCCATATTTTGATTAGCAGGCATATTAGGGTTATCCAAGATGAGATCACCTCTGTCAAGCATGTCTTGAATAATGTTCTTGAATGTTTTAAAGTTATTAGAATTGTGGCCTTTGACTCGATAGTAGCCACAAAAATCATCCTCCTTGTACCAAGTTGAAATAGGATGGGAAGGATTAAACTGTATAAGAGGCTTGATTTGAGGAAGGGTTATGGCTCCTTATCATAATAGTTTTTCCAAAATGGAAGTATATGACTCCCTAATGGGAGTGTATTGTCTTTGTTCATACCGTTTTTGGAATTGCTTGGTTGTATTTTATGAGCTCAAGGAATTAGGTTGGTTAGTGGTTGTGGAAGAAGCTAATTTAATGACCACTGCATTGGTAGAGCCTTTATGTTGGAGAATCCAAGAACAACACACCTTGTTCTGATCCCACTTGTTAGGATCTTACTCCTCAAAAAGAGCACAATATGATTACCAAATACAAGCAATTAAACATGCGAAAATATCCAGAAGTACAAGTAACTAGAATTCACCAATAGCACAGAATATGAGAGACAATATACAATCTTGTATTAATACTTGTACAGAAAAGAATACAATAAAGAGCCGCCACACTCTTCCACCTTACAGAGGCTTGCCACACCTCAAGTGTACAATAATTCTTCTTCAAAACACTCTCCTACCAAAAATGGTTCCAACACACAATTCACACATAGAATTGGTGTTCACCTCTCCAACCAGTTAGTAATAACCCTGCCAGTACACCAAGCACTCTATAGTACTTCAAGTAGATCTCCCATGAACCTGCAATCTACAATTTAACAGACCATACTTACACATGTAGATCTCCTATGAGCTTGCAACAACCTGTAACTCAATGATCTTACAATGGAAGGATCTTCCTTGCCTTCCTTTCTAGCTCATAATTACAATACATGCCAATGGGTCTATAAATAGATCCCAGACTTGAACAATAACTTAGACTCTTAGTTTAATAATAATAGACATGCAGCTCAAGACTCAAAATAGCTTTTACATGTAAACACTCAGTTCAAACTAACTAACTGTTTGTGCAACAAACAGTTCTGGAACACACAAGCGATCGACGTCGGTCCCTGTCTAACTGGTGCTGACCGATGTCAGCCGATTTCTTACCGATGTCGGTTGCCTTTTGCATTCATCTTGACCAACGTCGGTCATGCTGTCGATGCCGATACTTTTGGAACTTCAACAACCTCTCTTTTCATCTGCATAGTTGAAGCTTTTAGCTCCACAACCTAACAATCTCCCACTTAGAGATAAATAGCTGCAACTGTACCTGTACCTATACTTCATCTAGTTTGTTCCCTGGCATTGTATCCCTCTTCAAGATCACTCTTAAAGACCAACCACCACAAAACCTATGGTGCAACACATGTCATCCAAATCACCTGCCACATCCACATCTACAAACCCATGTAGAAAATAACTTGACCCTGCATAGCATGTGCACCTACTGTTGGTCCCTCTAAGAATCCACTAAACTGCCCTCCAATGTTTCTTTCTCAGATTGGCTCCAAACTTGTGACAACTCCCACTGCTTGGAAAAACTCAGGTCTAGTACATACTATGCACTTAACCTCATTATGTGAATCAAGACACTATTCTGTGAACTGTCCAACCATTGGCGTGCTAACCGGTCTCAGACAATCATCCTGAAACAAAGTCAACCTGTGACCTTCCATGTCCCTAGAACACACTCATGCCAAAGAACCTTGCTGCTCCCAAATTTTTCATGACACACCTCTGAACTAACTTTACCTTTAGTTCAGCAACTCTCTGTATATGTAACCCTGCAACAAGCACATCATACAGTAATAAGATAATGTAGATAATATTATCCAACTTGGTAAAGAGAAACACAATGATCAAACCTCCATTGCCCTGCAGCTTACTCAAGACCATACACCTTGGCCTTCTGTCTCACATGTCTATTTCCACTCTTCTTCATCATAAACATCCATTCGTCTCTCAGTGCTTTCTTCCAGCTGGCAACTCCACCCAAAACTCCTGTTTGGTTCTCCTCCAAGGAATCACATCCTCCATCCATGCCAAGCTCCCACTGTTTCCTGGATCCACCTGTTCTGTTTTTTTAACAACTTTTTGGTTCTTTACCATAAGTGAGCAACAAGTAGTGTAAAAAAGGGAAATGATGAATTTGAGGCTTACATACCCTTTAAGTCCTCCATATGGGCACTTGAGACTCCTTGACAGCTTGTTGTCCACCCAAAATTTGTCTCAGTGACTGATGCCGGTCACATCTCAGTCTGCACCTGATCGATGTCGGTTCCCTGTGACTGCCTCATCGCCGACGTTGGTTCCCCCTACCGATGCTGGTGTTTATCTATCCTAAGTCACCAATGTCAGGCTACACATAGCTGACATCGGTCCCTATCTGGGCACCGACGCTGGTTTTCTAGCCGACGTCGGTCTCTATGTTTTTCTTGTGAGAACTGACTTCTACCCACGAGCTCCTTTTGGATCAAACCCTTATCCAAATCAACCTTGCTCTGCTCAAAATTCTTCTGCCCCTTGTGCTGAATTCTGTCCATCACCTTCTCCTTGAAAACCAAGGCTTTCGTGTTCTTGTCACTAACATCAGATTCCTCAAGAAACGTCACCTTCTTCTTCTGCATACAAAAATCTCGATTCATGCTTTTCAAATCTGAAAGCATACCCTTTGACTTAAGAACATGCATCTCCTTCTTATTCATGTGACCAAGCCTATTAATCACATCTTCGAATCTACAACTGAAGTAGATAACCCAGAAAGAGAATCAATAATACAAGTAGATAGATAAAGCGTATCTACTTTTTTACCTCTTGCTACAACAAGTGCACCCTTGGTAACCTTCTAAGAGTCCGCTGTGAGAGTTACTGTGCAACTCTCATCACCCAAACTTCTTACAGAAATCAAATTTCGCTCCAGAACTGGGACATGTATGACCTCCTTCAACACCTATGTGTTACCTGTCTAGAATTTTAGCTTCACTTTCCCTTTGCCAACCATCTGACAAGGCTTACCATCTCCTAAATAAATTTCTCTAAAGTCACCCTAGACATACTCATGAAAAAATTCTCTGTTTGGGGATGCATGAAAAGAGGCACTAGAATCTAAAACCCAAGATTCTACTCTATCCAAAGAACATACCAGAGCATCCTGTGTAACGAACCCTACAACATCTACTTCTTCTTCATGTCCTTCATGTTGATCTTCACCCGACCTGCAATCTCTCTTTAAGTGCCCTTGCTTTCTACATTTCCAACAGATTATTCTGCTATACCTAGACTTGGACCTCCTGCCATTAAACTTCTCCATTCGTAGTCTACTTTCTTCTACCATTGCTCTACTCCCACTCAAACAGAAACTCTTGTGAGTAACCTGTAATCAACACACACTAACCAGATCTAATCCAACCTGTTAGTATCCCAACCAAAAGCTCTGATACCAGTTGTTGGGGAATCCAAGAACAACACACCTTGTTCTGATCCCACTTGTTAGGATATTGCTCCTCAAAAAGAGCACAATATGATTACCAAATACAAGCAATTAAACATGCAAAAATATCCAGAAGTACAAGTAACTAGAATTCACCAATAGCACAGAATATGAGAGACAATATACAATCTTGTATTAATACTTGTACAGAAAAGAATACAATAAAGAGCCGCCACACTCTTCCACCTTACAGAGGCTTGCCACACCTCAAGTGTATAGTAATTCTTCTTCAAAACACTCTCCTACCAAAAACAGTCCCAACACACAACTCACATATAGATTTGGTGTTCACCTCTCCAACCAGTCAGTAATAACCCTGCCAGTACACCAAGCACTCTATAGTACTTCAAGTAGATCTCCCATGAACCTGCAACCTACAATTTAATAGACTATATTTACACATGTAGATCTCCTATGAGTTTGCAATAACATGTAACTCAATGATCTTACAATGGAAGGATCTTCCTTGCCTTTCTTTCTAGCTCATAATTACAATACATGCCAATGAGTCTATAAATAGATCCTAGACTTGAACAATAACTTAGACTCTTAGTTTACTAATAATAGACACGCAGCTCAAGACTCAAAATAGCCTTTACATGCAAACACTCAGTTCAAACTAACTAACTGTTCGTGCAATGAATAGTTTTGGAACACACAGGTGACCGACGTCGGTCCCTATCTAACTGGTGCTGATCGATGTCGACCAACTTTCTGCCGACGCCGGTTGCCTTCTGCATTCATCTTGACTGACGTCGGTCATGCTGCCGACGCTAGTACTTCTAGAACTTTAGCAACCTCTCTTTTCGTCTGCATAGTTGAAGCGTTTAGCTCCACAACCTAACACTTTAGATTTTTTGTTAGAAGGAGAAGTTTTAGAAGAAGAAGAGTCATTTGATTTAGAATAGGCATTCTTACTATGCAACCTGACTTTATCTTCATTTATATCCTAGATCTTGAGTTTCTATGCCATTGTAAAGGCTTCATCAAATGTGCAAAAAGTTTTTACTCAGATTCTGGATGAAATGTGCTTAGCAGATGCCCTCAAAAAGAGCTTAATAAGCTTAGGTTGGGTTAGAGAGAATGAGAGTTGATTGATTAATCCCTTCTAATGAGCAATAAAATCTATGATAGACTCATCATCAAATTGTCTAATAAAATAAAGGTTCATAATAGAAACCTTTTTAGAAATGTTAATAGAGAAATGGTCTAGGAATAATTGTGTGAGTTGGGTAAATGAGAAAATGGAGTGTCGATTTATAGAGCTATACCAATTTAGGGTAGCACCCAAAAGAGACATAGGGAAGGTGTGAAGTAATAATGCATCGTCGTTCCCTATTAAATAACAAACATGTCTAAATGCTCGTAAATGATGTTGTGAGTCCTCTTTACTCTGGAAATGAGTAAATTTGGGGAGTTCCCATTGACATAGATAAGGGCAAATATGCACAAAAGGATGGATGGGCTCATTGCATATCTGATCATAAGATAACACATTCTTTGAACCTAACACAAATGTCTCTAGACATCTTATCCATCATCATCTTAATGAGGTTTGGAGGAGAATTGGCTTGGGAGATACCCCCTAAGTTATAGGGAACCTGATAATATGTAGAGGGAGCGTATGACATAGCTTTTTGTGGTTGTGTTGATGCAACATAGGGGTAGTAAGTCATAGGCTGGGATGCTTTGGTTAGATGTTGTTATTATAGGTTGGGTCATCAACATGGTTATATTGGATGAAGGGTGAGTCGTAACTCATGTAATTATAGGTGTGAGAGTAGACGGGATGGGTACTACCAAATTAGAAAATGGGGTTAAACTTGACTGAACTACTTATGGTTGTGAAGGTGGGGAAGTCACGATAGGGTTTAGGTGAGATTGGGCTATTGGCAATACTGAACTTTGGACATTGTTTATGGTTGGGTTACTTATCAAATCAGTGGTTTGAGTAACCATGGGGAACATAGTGGAGATAGTTGAAACTAAAGTTGTCTCCATCAATGAAGTTGGCATACCATATAGTGGGTCACCTGAAGAATTGTGGGTTTGGCTCATGGCAAGGTAATGCTGGAGGGCTACCATATTGCAATCAAGAAATTTAGCAAAATATTAATTTCCTTTAGGCACAATAAGAATTTGGTCGGGGCTAGGAGTATAGTTTGTATCTGAAGTATGCTCCATGACTAAATCAGCAACAAGAAGGTAAGGTGGAATTGGTTACCAGATTACATAATCAGAAAAAAATTTGGCTTGGTTGCATGTCAATACCATGCAAGAAGTATAAATAGTCTTAAAACTCTATATTAGTGACAAATTGAAGAAAAAATAGGTTTAGGTTTAGGTAAGTAGGTTGTTTTAACTTGTTATTTTGAGTAAACTAAAATTACACATTTACTAATGTCGATCACTTGACTGATGTCGGTAGGTTAAAGTCTACTAACATCGGTGGGTTTAACCGATGTCAGTCACTATGGAGTCCTAGTAGATGAAAAATACAACATTTAAGAAATCGAGAGGCAAAACCTAAGTAAAACAGAGGATGCAAGAGGTCTGTATGAGGAGGATGAACACTCAAAAAACCTGATATAACAGGTTATACAACCTAAGTATTATGAATAGTATTGACTTTGTAAATTAATGGAAAAATGTCCTTACCAACTCCAAAATATAGAAGGTAATAGAAAAGTAGAAAAAGAACATACCACCACTAATTATTAACTCCTAAAGATTGATTTTACTCTTGTGTTGGCTTATGCCTTAATCAAATAGTGAGAAGAGAATTTGGTTACCAAAGGTACTAAAAAGCAATCTAAAGTTAGTTTTGGTGCTCAAGAGGAAATCTATGTTAGACCAAGTATGTGGCTTGTTATAGGAGCTTTCTACCTGCACTTCAGAAATTTGAAGCCAAGCCAAGCCGCTTAGCCAAAATATACCTTCTTCCTAGAGTTTATACTCCGCTAGAGAACAAAGTGGATTCTCCCCTTGGTGGTGAAATCCAAGTAGGATAGTCGGGTAGGGTAAGGTGATCCACCAAGTGATGAAATCCTGATGGGCCTTATCTCAGATGAGTTTAGATGTTTTTTTTTTTGTGATTATGATCTAGGTTTGTAACATGGGTGTACTATGTTTTATTCATAATGCTTGTAATTAACTAGGTGAGCTAATGTGCAGCAAGCAAATAATGAAGTGCAGTAAGCTTTAAACCTAAATCTGAATTGTTTTGATTTGAATGAAAACAAATGATGAAATAAGAGAAGAGAATGAATTTCACTATCCTAATGTGCATGCAAGAAAGAGATAAAGAAGAGATTATTTTTAACTTGTAAGAAAAATGATAAGTTTCTTTTAGAAGTAAAAGAAAGAGAATAGTGGCAAGGAAGAAGAAATTTTAGTTTATTGCCTTTAAATAGAAAATAAAATGTTGAATATTTCATTTTGAGGAAAAAGAGAGGGATAAAGTGCAAAGAATGAAATTTTCACTATAATGCACCTATATGAATGCTTAAAACAATCAATGAGCCCAAGAAAAACTCCAGGGTCCCACCGAGTGTGCCAAAAATGTTTCACTAAATTTTGAATCGGTGTTATGTTTAAGGAGAAATAGAGATGAAAGGTAGGGATTAGAGATTAGAGAGAACCTAGATTGGTTATATGCCATATCCAAATGATGTTGAGCACTCCTCTTTGGCTAAAGAGGATTCCCTGCGAATATGAAAGCGCTACCACCAAAATATTTATTAGTAGATATATGATTGGGTTGTCAAGCTATGTGCTTGCTCTTAGAAGTGTCAAACTTCCTTAGGGATGATAGTCTAATTTTTGAAACAAGATGGTGATGAATAAAAAAATGAAAGAGAGAGTAAGAGAGATATTCATACTAGTATTGCAATCTGAGTGCAACAAAGAGTGACACAGTGCAGGTAATGTGAGTTGTTTGTGTTTTTGGAGGTTATTTGGGAACGCTCAAGGAGGTTAGTGGAAATACATAGTCACAAACATTGGTTAGGCTACCAATGTCGGTAAGGATATATGATCGACATCAATTATGTGATCGATGTGGGTAGGGGCAATTGGTTCTCAAGAGGTTGTAGGAGATTTTTCTGAGCTAAGAGGTGGATGTTGGTTAGGTTTATGAGGTTGGGAAGAATCATAAGGGAGTATGTAAGACTCAGGTGGGTCTAGACAGAAGGTTGGTATGTTTGGAGCAGAGTAAAATAGGTGAAGGAATTTTACAACTCCTCCATAAGGAGAGTTAGGATATTCATAAAATGATAAATAGTATAATGTAAAGTAATTGTAAAATGACTATTTAAAAGAATTACCAAACACAGAGATATACTTAGCTGGTGAAATGGATGAACTGTGAGTGCTGGATAGATGGCTCTAGTGAGGCGTGTTGAAGTAATACATAAATAGAAGGACAAGCATGTGTTGTCGGTTCAGAAGAATCTAAGCTCTGTGAAATATATCAATTCCTAATCTGGACTAATTTGTGCAGAGTAAAGGTAAGCCTAAATATAGAAAGTTGAATTCTAAAGCATGTATGTGAATGACTAACTTTTTTTTATTTATGATGACCTGAATACTAGCTTGAAATTTGGCGTAAGTAACCAATGTCGGTGATCTCGCCAACATCGGTCGTGGGTTGACCAACGTTGATAGCATGAGAATAGGTAAAAAGGATATTTTTAGCCTATTTTCTATTATTTTTCCTACCAAGTATGGTATCCGTTAGGAAACGATAGAGATGCGAGGTTAAGAAGGACATAGTTAGTTAGGAATTTATGTTTGGCGTGAGAACAAGTCATGGGTAGTTAGGATTAATGGACTAAGACTTGAGATGACTCAGAGGGTAAGAATTAGTCTTAGGACGAGGTGGCTAGATAAAGTGGCATAAGTAGTTTTTAATTAACTTAATTAAATATTTTAAATTAATTAAATGTGTGAGAGGTGAAAATAGGGGTTAGGAAGGCTAATTATTAAAAGGGGCTCAAGGGGGGTTTTGACACAGGGAGTTACGCATGTGTGTAACATAATTTTGGTGTCTACAACTAAATTAGATTATCTGTAGATTTAGTGTGCCTGTTAAGATAATTGTTGATAATGCCATGAGCTTCAAAGTCAAATATTTGGTGGCATTATGCACAAACTATGGGATTGAACTAATATGCTTCCAACTACAATACTTAAGGGAACAAGCAAGCATAATCAAGTAATAATAACTTGCTCAAGATTATTAGATGAACTTTAGAACAAAATAAGAAGAGGTGGGATGAACAGTTGAAGTTTGCTTTATAGGTTGATAGGATTACACCTATGAGAGCTACATGCAAAAGCCATTTTGAGCTTGTTTATGGAGATCAAGTAGTTTTGCCTATGAATTTATAGTTTTCAACCTATCAGCTCATGCAACAACTAGAAGACGATGAGCAAGTCAACCACTATGAAAGCAGGGTCAACCAAATTGTTGAGCTTGATGAATTTTGAAGACAAGATCATGAAAGACACCTCAAGTTCAAGGAGAAGTTGAAGAAAATAATTGATAAAAATGTCACTCCAATAACTTTCCAAGTAGGTGATTTGGTTCTACTTTGATAAAAAAAGCATGAGGAGAAAGGTAAGCATGAAAAATTTGATGCCTTGTGGATGGGTCCCTATTTTAATGAATTTTGGATTGGGGAACATACCTTCTTCTTGACAGACCTGGATGGTGAAATACTAAAGCTGCTAGTCAATGGTAGGCATCTGAAGAACTTCTTTGACTGAGTTTGTAATCTATGTACCATATTGTATAGTGTATAGTTTTGACCTTCTGTTGTGTCATTGATTTATAGCCCCTTTATTTTGGGTCTTATTTATACAGTTTCCTTTCTTTTTGTAGTGTGTTTATCCTCAGATCCTCCCGATCTATTTTTGTTAAGTCTTTCATGTTTTGTAGAGCCTTTGTGAGCGTTTATTGAAAAAATTGTTAAGTCTTGACTCTGTAGCCCAATGGATCAGCACCTAGTCTGGTATTTTGTGATTCTTTGCACACTTGCAGGGGGTATGCATCCCCAGAAAGAACCAGTGTTAGTTCCAAAAATTACACTGAAGCAATTGGATCCTTGTTTGTATCAAAGTTTATGTCCTTAGCCAAATTTTTGTCTCCATGTATTCCTTTGGAAGGTCAAGTTCATATACATAATTTGCTAAGTCCTTTGTCTTGTCTTTTTTTGGTGAAGGTGTTCTTTCCCTTAGAATTTTTGGGCCTTTTGCATGAACACAATGTCTGATGGAAATAGGTCTTTGGATTTTTTGTCTTGGATAAAAAGTATGAAGACTTATTTTTGTTGGATAATTTGTCTGTTACAAAACTTTTGAAGGAATTCAATGTCTTATCACTTTTAAGCTAAGTGTTTTACAAAAGTTCTGAAGGGATATTTCATTGGTTTTAGGTCATTTGTTTGGACTTTTTGTCAGTGGTAAAAAGTCTGAAGGGCTCTTTCCCTTCAAGAATTTTACCCACATAAAAACCCTAAAGGAATCATAAGATCATTTATTTTGACCAAAAGTACTTTCCAAAAGTCTTGAAGAGTCAGTTTGCCTTTGCAAAAGTTTTGAAGGATAATTTCCTTCGGGCATTTTGCCTTTGCAAAAATCCTAAAGGGCACTTTTAGAAGGTGGAGGACACTTTCAATAGTTTTGAAAGACACTTTCAAGAGTTCAAAGGACCATTACAAAAGTTCAAAGGGCATTTTTTTAGGGCAGGTGCCCTTAGAAAAAAAATTTGAAAGGTATATTCAAGTGCTTGAAGGATTCTTTTGGAAAAAATGCAGAGGTTCAATTCTTTCAAGAGAATTTGTTTGGACACATTTCTTACGAGATAATAGTGTTGAACCAAACAAGGAGGCCAAAGACAAAGATTCAGATAAAATTTCCATGAAACAAAGTCCTTGAAAGAATATTTCCAAATTATAGGTGACGGTCTCATGGATGTTTTTGACTGGTGTGCATACGGCAACTTTAAGCCATGATAGGTAGTCATTGGGATCAAATGTTTGGAATGATTGTGTGGGCATCATTTTTAGACCCCATGAAGTAGCTATTTATTTTCAAATGGGGCATATCTAATGGCATGCATTTTCATGAAGTAAGATGATCCAATAGTGTGCGATCAATGTTGAATAGTCAAAAGAACCCAGGATAAATGCAGACATGACAAATGTTGAGATCATGGGGTATGATTTAAATTTTGAGCATGTTTCAAAGATCCTATGGTGTGATCTAGTAGTTGACAATTCAATGAGACCTAAGATCAAGCAAGATACTTTCATGTGGCATGAAGGCACTTGAAATAGTAAACATTATCTATAAGGTACATATAAATCCCATGAGGCTGCCAAGTGACATATCCTTGAGGACAAAAAAGGGTAGTATCCAATAATGTTCCACCCCTTAGATCATGATCTGATAGAGTGCATTTGCTCATCCCAGCCAGATCTGATAGAATGAGGATGATGTTAAAATGTTAAAGGCCAAAGGAGTCCTACAAGGATGACAAGTATCATCATCTCGAGGATTCAGATATAGATCAACGACCTATGGGCCCTCTCCAAAGGATCAATGGCTCACGCTTCATCGGGACTAGATGATATAACAATGAAAAATCACCAATGACTATTTATCAAAGCTCCAAGAGCCCGTGGGCTTGACACGTGATGGACATGCATTCAATATGTCACTGATGTAGAGTATAGAGCTTAGAAATATTTTGAACATTTCAAGTGGCACAACCACGGGGCTTGATTCATAGATGACCAATAAAATGTGAGGTCTTGGATCATGATCAATGACTAGCATTGATCCATGGGCAATGATCCAATAGTGCAAAATAAAAGGACAAATTCTAAGTAACAATGGCTAGTGTATTTTTGAGGATCAAAAGGATCTTGCACCCTTCCCCATATTAATAACAATGGTGCAAAGGTAAAAGGTTGGTTGAGAGTCTAAGCTAACATCTAAGTTGTACACGTGATGAGTCCTCAAGGTTTTATAAGCACTGGGCCCTTTTTGAAGATTGTCTCACTTACCTTTTGGTGTGAAAGATGCAAAAGGTCTCCAAGGCCCAAATGCTAAGATTTGGAAAAAAAAAGCAAATGTAAAGGTTGAGGAAAGTAAAAGTGCAAGTTACAAAAGATGAAAATGCAAGTTTGGAGCCAAAAAATTAAAAAGTGTGAAATAAATCTAAGTTATTCTATGTTCATTTGCTTTGTTTATCCAATTTCCTCCATAGTTGTCATCTTTTGGCATGCATAACCAAAAGGACAACTATCCAGGTAGTTCCAACCATACTAATGAGTGGTTAAAGGGCATCTCTAGGTGATTACATAAAAGACAAGTGGTTTGTTTAGCTCCTCAAATGAATATTCTTCTTCTAGCTATGTAAGGGTAATTTCCAGCCAAGAAATCAGGAAGTTTGTTACAAATATCCATTTTTTTTTTGTAGAAGCAGTTAGAGAAATCATTTCTTAGGCAAATACATGAAGATTTTAGGCATGGTGAAGTGTTTTTTTCCAACTGGGAGCATCTTGGTAGAACTGGAGGGGGTTTTTTACACTTTTGGAGGTTACAACTCTCATTCCTGAATTTGAAGGTTTGAAAAATATATAAATATAAGGTTTGTCTTCTATTCAGAGGTTGTTGGTTATTGTTGGTCTTTATTTTTCTCCAAGTATAGGCTCTTCCAAATTTTGAGATCGTTGTTGTGTTTGAATTTTGCCTCTCTCACTAAGGTGGTTACATCTTGTACAACCATTATCAAGCTCTGAGAGCATTTCTATATGTCTCCCCTATCCAACATGGAGCAAATTCACCATGTTTGTCCCCATGGTAGTATTTTGAAACAATGATGTATGTAAGATTTTGTTTCAAGTTAATAGAAAATGCATGTGGTTCTTTATTGTATCTTGTTAATAAAATGCAATGAGATATTTTACATGTTGTGCTAATTGGATATCTAGCCTTGTGTACACTATTGGTTATCATTTTGGGCATAAATCTGGGTTATAAACCCCTTTTTGCATAGATATTTGGAAATATTTTGTTGAATACCTCATTAGGGCACCCTAGGTTCATGAATTTAGTAGGAAAAATTACTTGAGATTCTAGTTTTAGTGTATGTTCTAGGGTTTTAGGGATCATTTGGGAATTTGCATTGTATTAGCACCAATGGATACAAATTTCTCCTTGTAATTTTCATGGCTTGCATTTTAATTTTCCTACATCTTTGTAATAGGTGATGTCATGTATGTTGAAAGAAACCCTACTATTTAAAAACCACCATCACAACACCCTCTATTTTTATAACTAACAAACTGGCATACCCTATCCTACCCTACATTTAACACACCCTTTGCATACCATAACTATTATTTGCCTCACAGACATATAAGATATTGCATATTTGAAATGTGTTTGTAGTTTGTGCTCTAAATCCTAGCACTGCAATTTTTTATTTAAAACCTGTTGTTGAATATTTTATAAAAATAAAGATTGCAGTCATCCTTTCATCTGTCTTTAATAGCTTATGTATGACATAAATCATGTGTGCATTTCATGTGACAACCCTTCACAGGTGAAGTGTGTAAACTTAGTTATGCTTTGGTCATATTTATCCTTTGTGCCAAGAATCCCCATGGAGATTGAAGTGTAAAATCTCTCCATGTGAGAAAGCTACCCCGTAAGTTCTCTCACCTTGGTTTAGGAAGAGCCAAAAGTAGTAGGGAGTTAACCATACCTTTTGTAGGTGCCTCTTATTCATTTTCTATATTTCATTTTAATCCTAATGTCAAACCCTCCCTCAATTACAACAACATATTAGCAGGTTTTTCATCATTGCTTGCCATTTTCTCTCAAGTGTCCAAAGGCCTAGTTTAATGAGTTGTATAACTTGGAACCAACACATATAAGGGGAACTACTGGGGTTATGGCCAAAGTCAAAACCAAGGACAAGGGTAGCACGGTTATATTAGGCAGAATAACTACAACCCTAATGTTGTTAGTACTTCCAACTCCTTAGTTTCAATTCAAAATAATTTGGCTTAAAAAGAAGAGGATAACATGCCTTGGAACCAGTCCTTTGGCCAATATATTGTCCCAAATATTGACCTTAACCAAGCCTTCAATGATCAATAGAAGCAAGCTGCTAATTTTGGATACAACCAAGCTCTCATGGCCCAAAATGTAGAGGTGCCTATGATGACTAGACCAGAGGAGCCTCCAGAATCTCAATGGTCTAATCAGGGACCAAATCAACTAGATGCTACAATGATGAACGGTGAACAAGAAGAGTGTTATGCATCTAGCCAGCAGGCTAGTTCTAGCTAGGCCTATATTCCAATGGCAGCAAACACAAGATTTAAAAGAAGGAATATGGTTGGTAGTCGAGAAGCAGTCAAAGAGCTTCCTACCTTTACTCCATTGAAAAAGACAAGTGAACCTACTGCTACTCCAAAGATTTTATCCCCCCAAGAAATCAGATCCAAAGGAATATTTATATACCCTAAGGCTCACAAGTTCAACAAACAATAGTGGTAGCTCCCAAAGCACAAGCAAAGGTTTGTGGTTCAACCATCAATATTGTTGAACAAATAAAAATTCAAATGTGAGTGTGCCCATATGGGATATGTTCTTTGTGCCTAGATAGGTGGAAATCCATCAAGAAGGATTGTCAAAAATTAATGTTGCAAATAAGCCATTAAGCAAGGTGAATGAAGTTCTCACCAATGCAACCAAAGGGTGAGAGGAAGGGAAATCAAGTAAAGTAGTCAAGCCTTCTCCCTTTTATATTTTAGTAATCATTAGCAACTCTTTGGTGTATAATTGTTTAGTGGATAGTGGGGTTAGTACCTCAGTGATGCCAAAGTCTATAATTGATCAGCTTGGTCTAAAATACGAGCCACAGTCCAAAGGAGTGTTGTAACTTGATGGTTCTTCTCCTAAACCATCGGGTATAATCAAGGACCTCAATATGACCCTACAAGCTTGTCCTAGTGTCTCAGTGGCCCAAGATGTATTGATCTTAGATGTGCCTCCTCTCTTTGCACTATGTTTATCTAGAGATTTCACATCAAAGATAGGGGGTTACCTTGTAGAAAACTTGTCCTATATGGCATTCAAGACAAGGTATGGGACCAAAGTGTTAATCAAAGTTGATCCCATTATACAATTTCATATAGAACCCTATAGACCAAATAATGTCAACATCAGTTTCACCATCATTAATGAGGATGAATTTGCAATGGGGTAGGATTTGAACACCCATCCAAAGGAGGTACTAGACATATTCTTGGATGAGTTTTGGAATGATAACCAGATGTTGGACCCCTTAGAAGGTTTTGAAGAAAGGGATTTGGGTGTTTTATATTTTCATGAAGAAAACCAACCTATGCCATCCCTCACGAGGCCTCAAGAAGATCCTAGTGGTATATGGAGGTTATTTTTTATGGCTTAAGGAGAAAGCATGGGGTGGGTGAAGGTGTCATGCTAATATCCCCTTAAAATGATAAGTACTTATCTTCATACATGTTCCAATTCAGCTGCTCTTACAATGCATCAGAATATGAGGGTCTCATCCATGGCCTTCATTGGACCAATAAGAGAAAGATCAAGCAGTTGCAAATATATGGAGATAGAGAATTGATTGTGCACCAAGTTAGAGGTTATAATGCCAATAATAACCCTCTAATGAAGTCCTACAAGCATAGAGTATGGTACCTCATTGAAGACTTTGAGGCTTTCAACATCCAATTAGTGTCGAGAGGCCAAAACCAACATGTTGATAGGTTAGTAGCTTTAGGGACTCATTTTGACATCCCTAATTATTTGAAAAGGACCAAGGTTCAACCACATGTCAAATTGGTAATAATACCATTAGTGTCAGATAACAAAGCTCATTGGCAGGTCTTTGAAAATGATAAACATATCACATGTTTCTTACAGCAAGAAGCAGATTTCTCCCTCAACCAAGAAAAATCACAGCATCAATATGGGGAGCAAATTGTTCAATTAAGGTCCAATAAGCTTCCTAAAGGGCTAGTCATCCTAGAAGGCCTCTTTCATGAAGGGGACCATATGAGGAAGGATAAATTAGTTATGTCAACTAACAAAGAAAACTATGAAAGAGTTATTATCTTTAAAGACAAGTATCTCAAGCTTAGAAAGGTAAGTACTAAAGCTGAAAGGCATGCTTTCATAGAGATCTTTAAGGAATATGCAGACATCTTTACTTGGAAATATAGTGACCTAAATGGACTTGACCCTAACCTAGCCTAATACACAATAGAGCTAAAGGCTAATGCCAAGCCTATCAAGTAGAAACAAAGGCCCATAAATCCCAAGATTAAGGAGCTCATGAGAAAGGAGTTAACCAAGCGGGTTGAATCTAGAATCATCTTTCCAATCAAACACTCCTCATGGGTAGCTAATCTATTACCCATTATAAAGAAGATTGGAGAGATTAGACTATGTATGGACTTTAGGTTTCTTAATAGGGTCTCTTTGAAGGACCATTACCCTCTACCCTCCATGGAGCAACTCCTGCAAGTAGTTGCTAGTTTAGAATGCTTCTCTTTCTTAGATGGATATTCATGTTATAACCAAGTGCTAGTAAAAGAAGAGGACTAGTACAAGACTGCCTTAACCACCAAGTGGGGGACATTTTCTTATCAGAAGATGTCTTTTATATTGTTCAATAATGGGGAAACCTTTCAAAGGGCAATGGACATGGCCTTCCAAGGATTGCTAAATCAAATGGTGCTAGTCTACTTAGATAACATTATAGTTTTTTTCAAGAATGCTAGTGAGCACATAGACCATCTGAGGCTATTATTCCAAAGATGTAGAGAGTATGAGATCTCTTTAAATCCCAAAAAATATGTGTTCTTTGTACATGAAGGCAAACTACTAGGTCATATTGTTTCAAAAGAGGGGTTATCCATTGACCTTGATAGAGTAAGTGTTATCTTAGCCTTATCCTTGCTAAAGCACAGAAAGGGGATCTAGAGCTTCCTTGGGAAGATCAAGTCTGTGAGAAGGTTTATACCTAATTTTATAAACCTGATCAAGCCTATCATCACCATTCTAAAAAAGAGCCAAGTGTTTGTTTGGTATGATGAAGGCAAGGTAGATTTTGAGGCCATTAAGTAGGCCATTGCCTAAGCACCCTCACTCTTAAATCTTAATTTCTATAAAGACTTCATCTTGTACACCTTTGCTAACATTGACAACATATCAGCTATGCTGATGCAAAAGAACGGTGAAGCAATGGAGTAGTCAATTATCTTTTTTAGTCAAGGTTTAGAAGGATATGAGGTGAGGTACACTTTCATTGAGAAGTAGATTCTTACAGCTTTGAGAACCTTCAAGAAGTTCAGGATTATGCTCTCCAACAGAAGGATCCATATCATGGTGTCTCATCTTGGAGTTAAGGATTTCCTCCTTAACAAAGATTTGAATAAGAAGAGAGCAGTTTGGATCACCAAGGTCATGGAATATGATGTAGAGATCAAGGTCACCAAGCTAGTCAAGGGTAAGGGCTTATGTGAACACATGGTGAATGACCTCCAAGAAGACAATGAAGTTATTTTGGTGACCCAAGATAGCTCACAGGCAGGTGCACTTCCACTTCAAAAGAGCTAGATTCAAGATATGGCTCACTTCTTGGTAATAAGAGAATTACCCCAATGTTTGTACAAAACCAAAATAAGGTATTTCAGGCTTCAATCTATACTTTATATTGTATTTGATGGTGTTATTTTTATAAAGAACCTCAATGGGGTACTCCTTAGATGCATAGATTATGACCAGGTGACCAAAATCTTGGAGAAGTTTTATGATGGACCTTCAGCAAGTTATTTTACACCCAAAACCACCACAAAAATGGTAATGAGGGTTGATTATTACTAGCCCAGTCTTTTTAGGGATCTTCATGCATGGATTAGAAAGTGCTAGAAGTTTGTCGTCTTTGTAGGAAACCAAAAATTATCAGCCCTTTCACTTGATCCTATTTAGGTGCAGTAACCATTCATGCAAGGGGGGTTAGACTTCATAGGGATGATCAATCCACCATCAAGTGCAAGACATAAATGGGTGCTCACTGCAACTGACTACTTTAAAAGGTAGGTGGAAGCCATTTCTTTGAAAGAGGCTAGTGACTAGGTTTGGTGTCCTAATTGCCATAATTTTAGATGATGGATTGGCATTCCTTGGTATGAAGACGAGTGAGTGGGCCCTCAAATTGGGCATCTACCTTAGCATCTCTTCTAATTAATATCCTTAAGGAAATAGACTGGTAGAGTCCACAAATAAGAATTTATTGAGGATCATCAGAAGGACCATGGAAGAAAATTAGAGAACATGGCACACCAAGATAAAGACAACCTTCTGGGCTAATAGGGTGACTCCTAAGACTACCATCAGTAATTTTCCATATGTTTTTGTGTATGGTGTGAACATAGGATTGCAATAGGGGAGATTAGTATGGTGGTAGTGAATGAAATCAAATCCAAAAAAAGAAAAATACACTAAGCTAACACCCTAAGCATATCTCAAAGAGGGAGTATATTAACAAAACCAAATGAGAAACACAACTAGAATGTAAAGACAAATAAATCCTTCACCTTCCTTAGATGTTCCAAATAGCTTATTGAAGTGGCTTTCTTGGCTTGTGCTCAACGAGTCTTCATCAAAGGAGGCTTGGCTATCTCCTCTTCTCCTTGGCACTTTTGTGATGGCTTTGGCTTTGGCTTGGCTCAACAATTTGGCATTATAACACTAATTACAATTACTTTTAGAATTATTTGTACATTATAACTTTACACTATCCAAGCTTTAAAATATGGTTGTGAAGCCTCCTATTTATAGATTTTTCAAAAAGTATTGGATCAACCATGACTGTCCATCTCAAGATGAAGATGTGTGGCCATGAATTAATCTAATTATGCAAATAAAATCTATAAATACCCCCATCATGATTTGAGAAGAAGGGGCATTTATGAGGCATGGGAGGTAGTGATGAGGCATGGGAGGGCTTAATCTTAATATTTTATGTATTTGTGGCTTGTGGATGCCACCCCATAGAAATGATGTCATTTGATGATGTAGTTATTCAATATCAATTTCAAAAAAAAAAATTCAACAAGTTTCATGAAGAATTAACTTAAGCTATTAATTCATATTGATTAGCCTTAAACATGATTTATCAATTTTAGTACAAATCTTGGCAATTTGACTGGATTAGAATTAGAAGGTGATGTTAGATGCATTGGATCCATTATCTCATTTAGGATGTTGTCGACATAAAATAATAAATATACATATTTCATGCAAAAAAAATGGTAGAAAAGAGAAATCTAGAGCACCCAAGTGCAAAAATGTCATTTTAACTCAAAATGATTTGATCAAGGTTAGTTGTTTCATAAATTGCATTACCTCATTTAATGATACTTTAGCCAAAATTGGCACTTGAATATGATGGGTTCACATCATTTAGCATGTTTTAATGTTTTTAAGCCAAATTGTGCATTTTTTATAGAAATTAGTCAAAATCCTGGTTGGAAGTCATTCGTGACCAGTTTTAGGTGTTTACAATTTTTTCCTATTTAAGAAGGTGTTGCAAATCATAGGCACAGTAATGTCTTCTCAAATAATGAGAAATGGCCTCTATGCCAAAAAGAAGATGATGACTAAAGAAAGAGATCTAAATGGTGTTTGAGAAGCCTATGATGATTCCCCCTCAAGGGAGTGGCTGTCACATTGATGGATGGTCCCTTAAAAATAAGCAAGAAGAAAGAGTGGGATTAAACTATGGGTGAGATTAATCCAAATGAGAAAATACTTGATGCATTGATTTAAAAGGTACTATTTTCTCTAAAGGTGATTATAATCAAGAATAAAAATCAAAATAATGATTTGTCCATAGGAAGTTATATTAATGAAGAGGACTTATATTGGTTAAAGATGATGTTTGATATGGTTGTGCACCAATTAGGGATGATTAGCAAGCATAAATCAAGAATATAACCTAGAATACAGATTAAAGATAAGCAAATGCAAACATAGATGTGATGGTCTAATGACTAAAGAAGCCACAAACAACTAGGGACATGAGGATGCATAAAGTGATGAAAGGAATGAATAAAAGAATAAAGGTTGATCAATGGGAATGATTTGGTTGTACTTGTCAATGAGGAGATGCTCATCTTTATTAGTAATAATACAACTAAAATGGTTAATAGGTTGATTTGATCAAGGGTGGGATGGGATAATTTTTCCAAGGTGCCAAGGAGAAACTTTTGTGGTTCCATTGCTTGTAGACCTTTTTGAAGTTGATTTTTGTTGTAACATGTGACAATATGCATCATGATAGAACACCATGAATACTATCCAGAAATATGTATAAGGACTGACTCCTGATCTAATAAAACATTTAAAAATAATGTACAAATAATAAAAACCATGATGACAATGTTGATGTATGAATATGGATGGACTCAAAAATAATGTGTGCAAGGAATCACCCAATGCATACATATAAATTGAGTCAAGGCAACAGTACTAAAAGAAAAAAAAATAGACAAGTGAATAAACAAAGAAACAAACAGAAAGCACACAAACAAACAAATAATTTGAAATAAGCAAACAAACAGAAACCCTGAAAACAAAAGCAAAATAAATCAACATAACAATGACCATGCTCCAGTAAGGCAGATCGAGGATAACTGACTAAGATTAGACAAGACAAATGTTTTTGAATTTTGAAATATTATTAATGTTTTTATAATTTTGAGGTATCTTAACTCATTAGAGAATTACAAAATACCTACTCGCAAAATGGTGAGTGTTTGGATTAGATTGCTCGTAAAATGGTGAGAGCATATGGAAAAAGGGGGACTGAGGTGACTTCAACATAAATTAAGCACAACCTACTTTGTCCCAAAATGACATGAAGTCACAGTAATTCCATTCACACAAAAGGTAGGGAGAAACTTCATCAGGTCCCAACAAGTTCTCAAATCTGACAAATAGCCAGTCAAATGAAAATAACAATGGCAAGGTGATGCGGCAATGCATGATAAATAAATGTTGCCCCTAGTTTACCCATAGGTAGTTATAAATAAGATATAATAGATTTGATCAATGATACTAGTTTGCCCATAGGTAGTTATAATTAGTAGCAAGACCAGTGAAATATTGATTTACCCACAGGTGGTTACTTTCAAGTGCACATAAATAAACTTAATATAGGATGGAAGATGAAAGATATCTTGCCAAATAAATTATCACACTATTTTCATAGACTGTCATTGTAAACACAAATTTGATTGATTATTGAAACTTGATCAAAATCCCTTCACAAAAATTATGGGAAGAACCAAAGTAACCAAGATCAAAACAGGATTGGATAGGATGACTAAAAACAAGCTTTGGTCTAGATAGGAATGGAATGGTAAGACGATACAGTCTTATTTAGGATAATGATGGGTTGTGATAGATTAGATAAAATAATAAAGAAGAATGTTGAGAGAGTTGACCCCAATTGGTAAGGTGACTAACAAGGATATGCGACAATGGCAAAAAGAATATGGTAAATGAAATGGTATGGTACATCTTTGTGGTCGATGATGGTTGTTGGTTTTTGATATGTTTAGCTTAGGTATGGTTTTAATTTTGTTTTTTCTACTAAAGTGGAGATGCATAACCTGATCAGTAAATGATACAAACAGAATAATCAATCATGTTAATTTTTAGCCCACACCTCATTTAAATAGATACTCTATCAAGAACTACCCACAGATTTAGATGCAAAAAATGTTGTGATCTTCATTGGTCATTGATTTTGATTCCTTCAAATGTCGAGACAAGGTATCTTTGTAGCCTCTATAAAGGAAAGTGTGGCCATGGATGACAAATAAAGATAAATGTTGGATGATATGTTTGTTTATGAAATGGAATGGTCGATGATAATGGAATGTGTAGTGGTTGGAAAACAAATGAAGATCAGGACTTTCAATCACACATAATGTTATTGATGTCATATTCGATATAACTTTAGATGTGGCAGGGTTGAAGACCTCTAAAGATGCTCTTGATAGGACCATCAGATTTTTATATTATTTGATCTTGAGAGTAGCTACCATTTGATTACACTGTAGATTGGAAGCCATTTTGATTTGATCTTGAATAATGTCTTCATTAAGTAGTGAAGAACTTTTGTGCTCAGCTATTGACTCCTTAAAGAGGTTTTCACCAATGAAAGTGTCTTGATTGTTCCATAATGCCTTCAAGAAGGTTTCGCTAAGAAAAATTAAATTTAGACTTTGATTATCTTCTAGCGCCTCTAAAAAGGTTTCACTTGAAGATGCTGAGTTTGAACATTGATTGTCGTCTAACACCTTTGAAAAGGTTTCACTAGGAGATGGTTCTTCTTCTGCATAAATGTGGTCTTGGCCTCCTTGATTTTATTCAACTACTATGTCACCATGGATGTAGTTCAACAACATATCATTCTATTAGTCTCAATCGACACTTGTGAGAGGTAGAATGTTAATAATATAGCTATGTTGGTTGGTGGTAATGGTATGTGGAATAGTAATGGAATGGAGCTTGGTAGCACAATCTTCATAGAATATACTAGGAGAACTTATGTTGATGCTAAAGTAATCATCCTCAAAAACCATAGGAGGATCATAAATGTATTCAAACTGATATTCAAGGCATATGTAACCAATATTATAATATCCATGAACATATTCTTCTTCTGAATCTGATTTTGTCTCAATGGACTCTAAATTTAATGTCGAGATTGATGTTGATTCTACTTCTAATGCTAAATCTGATGTCGGTTCAATAATATAACTTAACTTTAACTATGATTCTTCATCTAAAAGGTAGTCTATTACAATGATGTCTTATTGAATATTTGGTTTTGGACAAGTAAAGGCCTGTGATGGCAAAATGAGCTCCATAGATATTGGTTTGTCAAAGTGAGACTCTTCAACGATAAAAAAAAGGTCAAGAGATAACTCCATAGAGATTGTCTTGTTAGATGGAGACTCTTTAAAAATAGGTATATGGTCGAAGTAATGATTTGCTCAAAGGTGGTTATAATCATTAAGAAGTGACTCAACAAAGACTAGCTCATCAAAGTGAGACTTTTTTATAATAGTTATAGGATTGAAAGGTGATTCATCACATGTTGACTTATCACAAATGGTTGGTTCAACATAAAAATCTTGGATCAATTGGTTCTTTTGGCCTTGGTTTCTAATGAATTGGAAAATACCAATTTGGAACATAACTTGGTTGTCTAATGATTGGCTCAATTGAAATTTGGATGGGATTGGTATTGGATGCGGAATAGCCTAGGATTAGATAATGGTAGGGTATTGGAGAACTTGGTTGTTCACATAAGCCAAAGGATTAGGTCTTGGTATAGAAATGGTATGACATTGTGGACCCTGATTGCTCACATAAGTCAAAGCATCCAAGTCCTCTTCATAAAACATATCATCTTAATCGAGGTTTTGAGTTGGATTATAAGTTGGATCTTGACTTTGTTCCCCATATAGAGTATTGTAAAGAGAATAATAAAACTCCTTAGAAAATCTCTTTGTAGGGGTTTCTAGTCAGATTATGTGTTGCCATTTTATTATAACTTAGATTGTATGTGACTCCATTGTAAGTGTAGCTAGACATATTCGTATAAATGATGAAAGCTCTAAAACAAAAGTCTTAAAATTTTATAAACTCTAAAAAACTATGTCGAAAGGATAAATGGTTAAAACTTGGTCTAACTTGGTCAAAAGGGTGGAGTTATATCTTCAAACAATGCTCTGAATGTGGAGTTGTATCTCCAAAATAGTTTGTGCTAAGATTTGGCATAAAATAGTCTAATGTCAAATGTCTAACATTAAATATCATACACATAAAAGGTCAAGCGTCTGAATAAAAACTGAAATGTCAAAGGTCTAGGCCAAAGTGTTTCAAACAAGGTCTAAACTAAGAAAGGGAAAAGAGTTGCTAGGTATTTTGTCCAAACACGGAGTCAAAAGTTAGGGTCAAACAGGTTATGCTAGGACTTTTGGCCAAACGACGTCAAAAGCTAGGCTTGAAATAAAAAATTATGTGAATTTGAAATAATTATTTTGACATAGACCCGGCACACGAAATCAAACATAAACATGATCATTTGGCATAAGTCATAAAGCAAAAAGATCTTGGAAAAAGGCTATGTTCTCCCAAATAAAGGCACAAATAATTATAAGGTTAGGCATTAAACAAATAAATAAACAATAGTCTACAAATTTGGGTAATCAATTAACCAAAGTTATGCAATCCAAAAGAGAAAGATCTATGTATTAGCGCCATGAATCGAGGTTTAAATAGAAATCAATCAATATTTGAATCTAAACTTGACAAAGTTAATTAAAAACTCAACGTTGAAGACTAAGATTTGACCAAACAAGCTAGACAAGATTGGACAATATGATGATGCATAAACAAGGTCCAAATGGTATATGGCACATGGTCTTTAAACAATGGTTTTGGTATAAGTTAAATGAGTTTTGAAACAAATTGCGCAACCTAATGACATAAGGATGCTTGAATAATGTGATCAATGTTAAGTTTCAAAGACTCAAATTTGATAATGATTTGGACAGCATAACAGTACCCATCTCAAATAAGTATCACACACACAAACATGTTTAACAAAAATTTCAAGGCAGAAGTGTGGTGTAAAACAAATAGTTTAACGCCTCTTTAGATAAAAAAAGTGACGTATAAACAAATTGGTTTTGACATGGTTTATAAATAAACACACTAGTTTTAGTCTCAAAACACTAAGCAATAAAATAACAAAATACAAGTAAATCATCCAAATTCCTATCAAGGGTATGGCAAAGTAAGGTTGACTAAAACTAATTAGTTTTTAAATGTTCTAGATAGATCAATTGCACAAGACTTTCACATTCAATGTCCCAAAAGAAGCTCATGTCATTTGGGTTCGTGGCACTTGGCTTGTTGTAAAAAGGTCTTGTCCTTTTTACAATCACTACATCCGTCACTTGTTCAATGTAATGCAATGTTTGATATGCTCATACATTATGGGTTTAGCCCTAATACTAGGAGGTGGTTTAAGCGCTTAAACCTCTAATCCTAGTAGGGTGATCTCGATTTATATACCCCCATGGAGAGGGGTTGAAGACAATGTCGAGAAATGAATTCCTGGATCAAAGCTTCCTTTAAAAACTTGTGGGAGTAATGAAGTCTCCCTCACAAGCCAAGATGCATGAAATAAATGACATAATGAAAAAACTTTATGGTCGCCTCAAGATCGCCCAATATTATTGTGAGTTTTTAAGGAGGGCTTTAAAACAAAATTCTTTCTATACTTTGGATTAGGCTCAAAGTGCAATGAGATGGCGCTTTTAATCATAAATGTTCCCTAAATAAGATGTATAAGAGAGCATATATGCATGTCTCTTTTCACTAAACACACAATCAACAAGCAAGTTTGCAAATAATTGAAGTGAGGTTAATTTTATTGCACCAAATTGAAAGTGTTTAATTAGATTCGTTACTAACCCCTTGGCTTTAAGATGTGTAAATGAAAATAATTGCAAACCACTTAAAAATAAGTTGGTACTTTTGATCCTAAAAGAGACGGATGGGAGAGCATACATGCACAACTCCCTATTTACTCAAATAAGTTTAGATTAAACAAATAATGAAAATAACTTACAAAAAATTTGAAGTGTATTCAATTTTATAACACTAAATGAAATGTGTGGTGGTGTTTTTTTAGCCCCTTAGCTTTAAATTGTAAACTTTGAAAGAATAATCAAAACATTTAACACAAACATGGAAATTTTCCTCTTTAAATCTAAAGTGAAAATCCCTAATTCCTTTTAAAACATTCAAAAAGAAGTGTGAAATTTATAATTAAGTTTGTTTTAGCTCTTGTTCAAGTAAATCTTACAATAAAATGGTCGGCACTTCTTTTAGCTTTGAAGTATTTTTTCAAGTGAAATAAATAACTTTGCAAATTGAGCTCTCAGGTTGGGTTGGGTTACACAGTAGAGTTGGGTTGGGAGCCAAGTTGGGTTGGCAGTCAAATCAGGTTGGTAGCTGAGTCGGGTTGGGAGTCGAGTCAGGTTGGTAGCTGAGTCAAGTTAGGAGTTGAGTCGGGTTGGTAGCCTAGTCGAGTTGAGTCAGGTTGGGAGTCAAGTCAGGGTGGGAGCCAAGTCGGGTTGGGTTGGGTTACACAGTTGAGTCGAGTCGGGTTAGGAGCCAAGTTGAGTTGGCAGCCGAGTCAGGTTAGGAGCCGAGTCGGGTTGGCAGTTGAGTTGGGTTGGGTCGAGTTACACATTCGAATCGGGTTGGAAGCTGAGTTGGGTTGGCATCCGAGTTGGGTTGGCAATTGAGTCGGGTTGCACAGTCGAGTTGGGTTACACAGTCTCGAGAACAAAATCGTGACTTACAAAAAAATAGATTTTTGCTTAAATTTTCACATTCTTTACTTCCACACTCTAAGATCCTACAAGGAAGTGGTTAGTAGGTTATTTGTAGATGCTTGTTGATCGAATTCATAGGGTGTGATCCCATCGGACATATCATTATGTGAACATAGGATTGCAATAGGGGGAGATTAGTATGGTGTTAGTGAATGAAATCAAATCCAAATAAAGAGCACACTAAGCTAACACCCTAAGCCTATCTCAAGGGGGGAGCATATTAAGAAAACCAAATGAGAAACACAACTAGAATGCAAAGACAAAGAAATCCTTCACCTTCCTTGGATGCTTCAAATAGCTTGTTGAAGTGACTTGCTCGACTTGTGCTCAATGAGTCTTCATCAAAGGAGGCTTGGCTATCTCCTCTTCTCCTTGGCACCTTTGTGATGGCTTTGGCTTTAGCTTGGCTCAACAATTTGACATTATAACACTAATTGCAATGACTTTAGAAATTATTTATGCATTATAACTTTGCAACATCCAAGCTTAAAATTATGGTTGTGAGGCCACCTATTTATATATTTTTCAAAAGGGATTGGATCGACCATGATCGTCAATCTCAAGATGAAGATTTGTGACCATGAATTAATCTAATTATGCAAATAAAATCCATATATATCCTCATCATGATTTGAAAAGAAGAGACATTTATGAGGCATGGGATGCATTGATGAGACATGAGAGGGCTTAATCTTGATATTTTATGCATTTATGGCTTGTGGATGCCACCCCATAGAAATGGCATCATTTGATGATGTAGCTATTCAATATCAATTTTCAAAAAGAAATATTCAACAAGTTTCATGAAAAATTAACTTAAGATCTTAATTCATATTGATTAGTCTTAAACATGATTTATCAATTTTGGTGCAAATCTTGGCAATTGGTGCACAAATTAATCAAATTGGTCAGAATGTCATATTATTGGCTTAAATTTTGACTGGATTGAAATTGGAAGGCAATGTTAGATGTGTTGGATCCATTATCCCATTTATGATGTTATCGACACAAAATAACATATATATGTGTCTCGTGCAAGAAAAATGGTAGAAAAGAGTAATATAGAGCACCTAAGTGTAAAAATGTTATTTTGACTCGAAATGGCTTGATCAAAGTTAGCTTCTTCATAAATTGCATCACCTCATTTAATGATACGCTGGCCAAAATTGGCACTTGAATATGACATGTTCATATAATTTAGTGTGTTTTAGTGTTTTTTGGCCAAACTGTGCATTTTTTATAGAAATTGGTCAAAACCCTAGTTGGAGGTCATTGGTAGCTAGTTTTGGGTGTCTACATATGGAAGGAAATCCAAATTGCCTATCTCCCTTGAACTCTGTGCATTTGAATTAGCCCATCAGTTGGAGTTGATGGAGAATGAGCCCATGAATGTGAGGATGGTAGAACTCATGGCGTTGGAAGACACCAGGGGCTTTGTTATGAAAACTTTAGAATCACATCAAGATCAGGTCAAGAAGGCTTTTGACAGAAGAGCTATAACAAAGAGTTTCAAGGAAGGGGACCTGATCCTCAAGTGGGATTCAAAAAAGTCCAAGCCAAGTAACCACACCAAGTTTGATAGCTTGTGGAATGGTTCTTATTTGATCCATGGATGCAAGGAACACAATGTTTTTCAGCTTGCAAAACTGGATGGAGAGGTAATACCCATCCCAATCAATGGCATTCATTTTAAGCCCTGTTATTAAAAAGCATTGCATCTATTGTAACATATTGTACATAGTTGAATAGCTTTATGCTTTCCTCTAAGTGCCTTGTGCACTTTTCTTTTATGTTTTGTTCCCTTCTTCAAAATGCCTCGGGCATTTTGTGGTGTTTTATTTCTTTTTTATCCTTGTTGATTCAAGAGAGGTTCAACTCAGTTGCAGAAGCTAATGACTCCAACCCAATGGACTGGATATGAAAAATGGTCTGTATTCTCAAAGCATAGCAGGCATGCTTCTCTGTGAGTCACCAAAGATGTTGACTATTTTTTTGGCCCATATAAGAAGCTCTTGCATGCTCTGATGAAGCATACAAGTTCTCATGTGTTTTAAGTATTTGGAGCACAGACTATATTGTAGAGACCCTATGAGGTATCAGAAGTGCTTGGAACGAGTGTGGAAATGCAAGGGATCCATCTAGTTCTTCATTGAGTTCACCTTTACATTTTGGATCTAGTGGCAGAAAGTACAAGTAGGCAGTTTGTTGAGGCCATATCTCGCACATATGGATGAGTCAAGAAGAACTGGTCATGTGGGTTTGTTCACTTTTGTGCCAAGATCATATGCACCAAATCTTAGGTCCTCTGTTGAAGCATAAATGAAGTTATGCATGTGCAAAGTTGGTTCTTTAGTCAATTTTCACTAAGTTTCCCATACTTAACCAAAAGTGTTGGATCGTCATCAAGACGTCATATGGAGCAGATATGGACCATCAACTTGGGCATTCAATATCTCACGTTCTGCGGAACAATGAATGATATTGGGTGGGACATTGACTTTAAAGACAGAGTAAGATAAATCCTATCGAAATTAAATTTGATGAGCATGTGATCGTCAATGATGGTCACGTGAACGTCATTTGACAAGAGCAAGGACATCAATTTGAAGGCCATGAACTAGCCATTGGATTTCAAATAGTGGGTCCCAACAAATCAATGGTTGACGTTTGATCGAGTATTCAGATCTAACGATGAGCGATGGTCAAAGAGTCAGTGAATCTCAAAGGTGAATGTATGCATGACAAGTGTCAAGGATGTGTGCAGTAAATAGAAGATCAACAATCTACGAGCCTTCGTACAATTTGAGATCGACGGAGTGAGTTGAGTCAACTTGTTAATGAGTTGAGTCAGTTTTCGATAACCAATTAGATTAAAGATGAGCCCAGGATTTTTTATGAAGGTTGGAAGCTATTTTTGACCATGAAACATAGGGTTTTACAGGGTCTTTTGATGCCATTAGCGCTGGTTCAAATGTTGTGGAGTGGTCCAGGTGGTGCAATGAGATACAAGGAACACATGTGGATCGCCATTAAGGTTATAATATGGACTTTTGGTTCGTATTTTTGCTCGAGCAAAGTTGTTTCTATAATAGTGTTCACCCTTTTAAGGAGGATCCGTGTATGTATATATGGGTTTTGGCTCTTTCAGAAGAAGGATGGGTCTTTTGGACCTGTTTTAATATAGAAAAATGATTTATGGTCTATACATCTTTACTTATATGGAAACTATAGGAAAACCAATAGCCTTAAATTGGTTTTCCACCTATAGATAGATCTGTGATCCAAACATGGAGTTAAATCAAAGATATAATTAATGTAAAAGATCTTCGTTTTATAGCATGGACATAATCTTAACAAGCAGCCACCTAAAAGGCACTGAGCCATGATCCGGTCTAATCCATGAGCATGAGGTTTTGTTTTCAAGCGAGAGATGGCGTGAAGGATCAAAGAAAAGATCTATTATTGGGAACTACAGCTAGGAGCATTTAATGCATCCTCAAGGTCTTTGGGGACCTTCTCACTCAACAAGCCACATATAGTGTTCAAATTGATCAAAAAGGTGACAATGTTTCCATTGGCTAAGGAGCAAAAAGGTGGCGGCTTAGGTTCATTTAATGACCCAGGGCAAGTTTTCTTTTTTGATGGCATGCTCGCACATCCTTTTGGGCTACCTCTCTTCTTTTATATACCCTGGTCTCATTCCCTTTGAAAAGGTTCCTAGATTTTTAGAATTTAGTATTTTCTTTTTTGAGACAAGGAAACTCATTGAGACTCTTGCAAAAGTGTGCTCGTTTGATAAGGTTAAACCCTATCAAAATATTGTAAGAACTACCTTTTGAGGTAAAAGGATCAACTATTTGCCTGTCTCTTATCTTCAATCAAAGTTTAGCATACTTGTGTAAGGGAAATTTGTGAAGGAGAATATTTCTAGTTTGTTGTCCTTCTGATTGCCTCTTTGAAAGTGTTTTCAAGCTAACTTACAGGTTTGGGTTAGTGTTCTATTTGGAACCTCGTCCATGAAATATTTATGCAATTGATGAGATTGTGAGATTGAGTAAGCCATAGTTGTCTTTTTGCCAATCCAGTGTGTGTTCAAGCTTATATGAGTGTCCATTTAACTTTGGTGCATCGCCCTTTTAGCTTTCTTAGGAGCCCTTATCCCCTTTTTAACCCTTTTCCATGTGAAGCTTTAGGCTTAGCATTAGTTTAGGTGAGCATCAAAGAGGAAGCCAGCGTACCCCAGAGGTTCAACCCCATTATAGGATACCCACAGCCTGGGGTTGTCCCAATATTATAACTTAGTTAGAGAGAACCTGAAAAACCTTCTCCAAGGGTGCAAATTAAGTCTATAACATGGCCTTTGGGCTAGAGTCGAAATGGGGTTACCTTTTACATCTTCTTTGGCCTCTTACCCAGATCGGCTCTAGATACTGTAGTACATGGTCCAACTGGGATGATAGGCGCTATAGGGGCCGATGGTGGAGGACTCAGAGCTACTGAGGGGAGAAATGGACTGATAGGAGTAGGTGCTAAGATGGTCCTTACTATAATTGGTATGCTCCCGAAAGCTGTAATCACATCTGTTGCTAAAGGCCCACCCAAGGGAGGCACCAAGAGGACTCTAGGTTATGAGATGGAGGGAGAAGAAGGGAATGAAGAGGCAAGGATGCTCGAGAGGACCGATGCCAAAGTTACTTGGGCAAAAGATGGAGGGGGAGTAATGGGGAACTAAGGAGGCACTACTTGAGGGGTTTTTTGGGGTGGAGTGGAATTGGCGGGTGCCAAAACTAGGAGTTGGAAAGTGGCAAGAGTGAGGGGTGGAAGGGAAACAAGAGGAGGTGGAGTTGTGAGAGGGGGAACCTAGATGGGTTCCTGTTCGGAGCCTCAATACAGTTTCACTCTCAGGCTACTGGCCATATCAGACCTCAAGGTCTATGCAGCCTGGGGATCTGAGGTGCTAGTGGTTGAGTGGGTTGTGTCTTGGTTGCCTGGTGTCGAGTAGTCTTGGACTGGCTCTATCGTGGCTTAGATACTAGAGCTTCCAAAGAAGGCGAAGGTGGAATGCAAAGATCAACAAGAGGAGGTGGAGGCAGAGTCGAGGCATGACGAGTAGGATCTGCTTTTGAAAGCATAGCTGGACTTAAAGCTCGAGGAAGAGAAGGTGGTGGAATGCCTTAAAGGATCCTCTAGAAGATGGCTAGAGCTATCTGAGTTGGGTCCTCTATAGATCGAGCAGGTGTTGGAGGAGGCACGGAGGGTCTTACTTGAGACTTCTTTCCCTTCTTCTTGGTCGTGATCCGAGATAGCACCTCCTAGTCATCATCGGCATTTAGATAGAGCTCATCATCATCTTCACCCTAATGACTGTAGTTAATGTTGAGGTGGGTTGAGTATTGAACCAAGTGATCTCAGATTACCCCTTTAGTGTCTCATTGTTGGATCATGCACTTTACAATGGTTAAGGAATTTTGCCCAGCTATCATCTTTTGAATTGATGGGTAGGTCTTGTAGATGTGGTGCCTTATGGTGATTGGGAGTTACGGGCATGCCTTATACTAATGTTGCATGTGGAACCTGAAGATGCCTTCCACCAGCTGATAGGAAATCTCTTTTTCAGCTAAGCGGTCTAGAACATAATATGATAAGTGGAGGTGGTCCTTAAGGAAACCAACAATCTAGATCATAGTGTCGTCCTTGTATAGACAGTAGTCTCTGATGACTGTGATAGAATCCTTGATTGCCTTTGAGAGCTAGGGCATCGAAGCTTCATTCATGGCTTGGTAAGACCACTAGGTAGAAGTGCTTGCATATGTCCCAAATGTGATGGTGGAACTAGTGGCTATAGTTTTTAAAAGACTACATGGACCATTGAGCCCATGGGAAGCCACGTAGGAAAGGCCGAAGGCTTGGAAAAGAGCATCCCATAGACTGCATCTAGCAGGTAGCTCATCATATATAAATTACCCCTGTCTCGAGCATTTGTGATGGCATGAACCAACTTGAAGTTGATCAATCCTTCCATGTCCAAGACCTTTGAGCACATCAGGATCATGTGTAGGAGAGCCACCCATAATTCGTTAATGTGCTCGCAATCCTGGTCCCTAAATAGTCGGTTCAGTAGGATCATGCCTACCCAGACCTCCTCCTAGAAGGTGAAGACTATGTAAGCATTGATATCATCTTTGTTAACCCACTTCTAATCTGGGTTCTCAGCCCAGTCGTGGAGAACATCATATATCTGGTAGGTCCCCATCTAGACCATTAGCATCGATGCATCGTAGGAGAAAGTGTAGTCTTAGAGGGAGTAGTATGCCTTGAAGGTGTTCCTAGAGATGTCAGCAATTTGGTGACAAGATTTGGGCAAGCATGCCCAATTGTTGACCCTGTCTTGCATGTGGATGGCATTGTGAAGGATGTCGCTCAATAAGTTAGAGTGGGGAACACCTTTGGTTTGGTTGAAGCTCTATGGAGTCCGAACTTCTTATAGGATATAAGGGCATCCTCATACTCTTCCTTTTGGTCATCAATTGATCTTGAATCCTTAGTGTCTTGCTCAACTGCTTTAAATATATCGTTGTAGTGTTTGAACTTGGTCAATCTAGCTGGGAATGTGGTGTCATGGTATCCAGGTTCAGATTTTGGGTTTGAGGATGATGTAGACATTGTAGCAGGATGGAGGGGAAATCAGGAAGCTTTGAGCGCAGAAGGCATGGAATACAAGGGTGCTCTATGGAAATTTGAAAGCAATGAGTTAGATATTTATTTGAAGGCAACAATGGTAACCGTTAGCGAGCATCTCTTAGGCTTTTATAAATGCATGCATACAACCCCCATATTAATGGCATTTGGAGTCTCACTTGCTATGAATTTGAATTTGAGTTAGTGGCTAGACTTTCTCTCTTTATTTCTAAATCCATAATTCAATTTGGAGCCCACGATCCTGCACCACCAACCATATATAGCAATGGCAATGGGATGTTTTAAAACTATTCAATCGGGCCTATCTTCCCATTTTGTTAATACCCAACCTGTGGTAGGCATGCGGTCATATCTCTTAGAGGCTTCTCAATTAATTCCTACTTTTTGGCATGTGTCGTCTGCTCATTGGTCTTCCTAATAATGGTTGACACCTAGGCACGGCTTTGTACTCCATGTCATTCCCTTAGAAAGGGTGATGTGTCATTCTCAGGCTCTTATATCTCTGACAGGTCTGGGGGACTGGCCGCTCTAACACATGGTGACTTGGCACCTTATTAGATTGGGTTCTCCCTGGCTCTGACATCTCTGACAGATCTAGGGCACTGACCACTCTACCACATGGCAATGTGGTCCCTTCTCATTTAGCTAGGCTCTCCCAGGGTCTGACATCTATGACAGGTCGAGGGACTAGCCACTCTGACACATGGAGATGTGGTGCCTTTTCATTTGGTTGAGCTCTCCCAAGATCTGACATCTCTGACAGCTCTGGGGGATTGGCTTCTCTGACACATGGCAACGTGATACCTTCTCATTTGATCGGGCTCTCCCGAGCTCTGACATCTCTGATAGTTCCATCTCTGACAAATCCAAGGAATTAGCCACTCTAACACATGGTGATGTGGCACATTTTCATTTGGCAGGCTCTCCTGGGTTTTGACATCTCTGATAGGTCTAGGGACTAGACACTCTAACACATGGTGACATGGCACCTTCTCATTCAGTTGGGCTCCCCTGAGCTATGTGAATTTCATAAAAAAATAGACTAAGAAAATGAAAAGGGGCACAATACATTAAAAACTTAATAGTTACAGAGATTTTGATTTGCCATGAAGAGTGATGACTTTGTTGCTCCAGGGATGGAATGAGACTTCGGGATATTTTGGCAAAAGCCAACCTGCAACATTAGCGCCATGATTCATAAAAAAAGAACAAACACTCCTTAGTCCTAAAAAATAAAAGAGGCTTGTTCTTGCTTGTGAAAATCAAAACATTGTATATTCCAAGGATTAAAGTAGGTGACTTCAATGAGGGCAAGTGAAAAAGACCCTAAAACTTCGGCTCACGATATTTTAGAGGGTTCCCCTATTTCTAAGAAAGGGAGCATGTTGGTCATAATGAATGGTGACTTCCACGAGGAAAATGATGAGAAACACTTAGAACCCGACCAGTTTATTCTTCTTCCCTTGCTTGACACAGAGATTGTAAGAGGGATCTTTATTAACCACATAAAATATGAGGCACTAAAGTCTCGCAATAGAAAGTGGCATACTGAGCTTCCACCTTGTAGATCACCACCAATGTGTGTAAGAAGTGATCATCTCGGATTTATTTGAATAGTCAACGCTAGATTGGTTATTAGGCTTCATCTGGGGCATTGTTAGCTTGATGGCTTGGGGGGAAATCGTTGGGGTATTGCTTTGCTTCCATACAGGTGTTCATATCCCCAATAAATATGCCTATGGTCCCATTCACTGCGTTGTTCCACTCCTAGCCAGGATGGAAAGATTACGGTAGAGATTCCCTATATATCCCTTTCAAGGTAGACTCAGAATTTAGATTCTTCATGCTTTCTTTATTTTTTTTCCAAACTTCCTGAGAAATTATCATCATTTATTAGTCTTATCCATTGAGAGTTTGGGATCAAGCCAAAGGTGAATAGAGAATGAAGAAGTTCTAAATAACCAACTAATCTTTGATCAACTCGAAAAAATCAATATCTTCTTGAGATGTTATTTTATGTGTAGCTTGATGTCTCCATTTGGGTGTAGGCTGTTCTAAAATCCACATGTTTCATTCAAAATCATTGGCCTCTCAAATCTGGGATGTCAAAAGTTTCCATTACTATCCCAGAATTGCTTAGATCAAAGGTTTCAACCTGGGTCTTCCTACTTCTTATCCATCCTTCCAAGGTTTGGCCATCACTTGAAGCAGTTACTAACAAGGGCCGGTCATTAGAGGAATATTACAAAACAAAGAGAGAGACAAAGGGGAAAAACACAAAACAAAAGGAAAAAACACAACAAAAATAAACACACAACAAAAGCAAACCTATCTAATATATACATTACCACCTCTTACTCGGGATACTCAGAAACTACACTCGAGGGGACAACCGAGAAATAGTGATTCAAGAACTGCCTGTTTACTAGGAGTGGTAGCTCATTTAGTTTAAAGCAGAAAAATTATTTTTATGTGGGAATGTTTCTGCATTCTACTCATTTATGTGTAACCTGTGGTTACAGCTCTATATGCATGGGAAGACTACGTATTGTTCATTTTATGAAATTCTTCTCTACTTTCTGTTTAATAAAAGTCAATGGATGCATGAAATGTTTTCTCTTTGTACACAATTGAATTCTACGCTATGTAATCAATTTTCCATGTTTGAAATGTATGTAGTTTTCTGCAGTTTCGGGTTTTGCATTTCCATTATTCTATGACCACCAATGTATAAATAGGTCCACAATTCCGAAATACAACAACTTAACAGAGGGTCACAAGCCTGGTCATATAGGGACAAATGGCTATAAAGACCAAAAGGAGGACTGCAGTTCAATTCCCTTCAGGGCGGGTTGTAGTGTAAATTCCTTCAGGGCAGGGAAGGTGTATATCTATTTGGCGCAGATTGCACAAAGGAGGGTTTGGGTTTGTTTTCATATTTCTGGAAACCATGTAGCTGCTTCCATCAAATTTATGGAAGCCATAGCAGCATAGTTGGCTTGTACAATATAAGACATGGGAAAGGCAAAGGTGAGAGAACTACAGGTAAAGACTGGAAGATTCAAGAATTTTTACGAGAAGAATCAGAAGCAGAACAAAGAGGCCACAATTTGGAAGACTGGAATCGAGAGTTCAAGCAAGGCTTGTCACATTCATCATCTCTATAACATTAAATTTAGCAATCTAACATGCAAGGAGTGCACAACATGGACAACCTATCCTTGAAGGGATTGTTCAAGCAGAAAAGAAGTGTGAATATGGTCTGGAAAAGTTGCACCAAGAGATGAAAAAATATGAAGCCAGAATGCAAAAGCGAATATTAACTCAAGATGATTAGACAAAGACAGACAAAACCTTAGTAAGAACCTCTAAGAGCTTAAATGCAACCCTCCAACAAGCTAATCAGAAAATGTACTCCTTCAAAACTTTTGAACTGCATATCAAAGCAATTACTTCCAAGTTATTTGAAAACACATGCTACAATGGTCATGGTTTGGGCAGGTAAGATCAAGGCATGAAAAACCTTGCTAGGGTAAAGACAAGACTTAAACATATTAAACTTGGATACAGTAGAGCAGCTATAGAATCAAAGAAAAGTTCCCAAACTACTTTAGAGATCCAAAACAACTGTAAAAATAGGAAAGGAAAGTTCCTTTAAGGTCCATGATGCTTGGCGTCTTGCAGAGTTAAATGTGCTTAGACTATAGGGTAGCTTTTGCAACATAGGTTGTTTGGAAGTTATACAACCTTGCCGGAAAATGAAGCCTAAGACTTCTTGTGCCAAAAGATAATACAGGGTGATAATGCCGACAATAGATATGCACACTATTTCTCTATCCTTCCAAACAGATATTTGGTTGTAGTTATTATGGTAGAAAGAGCCAACGTAATGCTCTATTGTTAGGATCATCATTGCAAACTTGGTGGCAAAAGCAACAATGTATGGCTACAAATTACAAGAAACATGCCACAAGCAAGAGGAAAGAGCCCAAAAATTATTCCAAAGAATACAAATATTTGTTCTCTAGTCTTAATGATTCTACTTGAAGCCTTGAAATATGCTATACACTAGTCATCAAAGTAGGTTCATTTCAAGGATAGGGAACAATGGGTTTCACTAGGTAACATCATTCCAGAAATCAGATGTGTGTTAATATAGAGTCACTCTTCAGGACCCATCTTTCATGAGTAGTGGTTCACCCATCTCTCATAAGCTTGAAAGGTCCACGTGCCAGTCATTGAATTTAGGTGACGCTCACACAAGTGAAGCACAGAAGTGGTTTCATTCCTTCAGATTTCTTTATTGACTATAGTAGTTTAAGTGTGATAATTCTTTTATATTTTCTCCCATAATTTTTTTTATATTAATTAAGAGAACCTATCTCCTAGTTGCTCTTAATCTCCAAGCATTCTGGTTTTCTTTGTGCCCTGCATAGCAGTGCTTTTCTAATTGAAAAAATTTACATTTACGAAAAACAAAATTGAATAAAAGAGGGCCTTTATACTAATGAACTATGATGTGAAGACTATTTCAATTTTTATAATTCCCTTGTTGCTCCTACTAATGGTCAGGTATAGGGGACTGATAAACCCATATGAAGAAAAATGTGTATGTAATATTTCTATTTAGTATTACAGTTCTGATGTTGTGCAGTATTCAGCCCAGAGCTTACTTTGTGGATACAATCTAAGTGTCCTATTCAGCCCAGAGCTTGCTTTGTGAATACGATCTATGTAATTTTAATGTAGGGGATATAAATGCTGCCTTTCATATTTATGCCCACCAAAATTTATGACATCTGGACTTTGAATCCTTAGAAACGTAAATGTGTTGAGTTTTGTGCAGGTTAAGGCAATATATTTTGGCGATCGTACCCTTACCCTAAGTTTTGTCATAGCTGCAAGAGGCCTGGTATGTAAACAGCAGGAATGGGATCCATTAAACAACATACATGTCAGTGGACTTAATGTATGAGATCAGTTAGATGGTGTACATCTCAGCAGCCTATAGGTATGAAATCATCTAGGCATTGTAAATCTTAGCTGCACTTAAAAGTGAGGATATTGGCTACTCGATGTAGCTTTGTGTTTTAGGCCCTTCACTTCTTGCTGTATGCTTTTATTTCTTTTAAGTTTTCTGCAACATTTTATTCTTGTTTTACTTTTCTGGAGTTGAATTGGCACTCCCTTTTTATGCTTTTCAACTATGTACTTTTCATCAATCCAACTGACCATTCTTAGAAACTTGTGGATATTAATACCTAAATTAAAGAATGCCAATGCTATATCCTGGCGTTTATGTGTAAACCTGCTAGGGAATGGGCATGTATTATTTGGATCAGTCCTCAAAAACCTTGATGATTGTAACCACTAAGTGGTACTGAATTGTACATAGCCCATTCTTTTCCTTGCATCGAAGCCTTAATCTAATGTGGAGATCAAATTATCATTGGGCAACCATAATGCTTCAATCTGTACAAAGGGTGGAATAAAAAAAATTAACGTCTCCAGACTTCGTCCAGAATTAATGGAAGAAATAATGCATTTAAAGATTTTGAAAAATGAAACTATCGACGAAATTAGAGAACCGTCCCTTCCCCAGAAAAAGAATTGGTTGAGATATCCTTAGTGGGGGAGGTATTAAGAAGAAGACTTACTTCACAAATAATATGGTAAGCTTTGCCGAAATAAAATCCTTGTTTAAACACACAAATTCTCCTCCATCCTTTACTAATCGCATGGCTGTCAAGCAAAATTTTCTGACCTGTCAATCCAAAAGGTGAAGATGGATGGCCAGTCTAATGTGCCTTGATTGACTAATTTTCAATTTCAAAAGTATTCTAATGCTTGAGCCTTAATGTACCTGACTATGTTAACTGCTCTAGAATATCCTAATTGATTAGTCAGCAATGTTGAAAGCATTGCAATCCTTCAAGTAGCTCAACAAGAGATGCTTCAGGGTTTTCCATAGTCCTATATGTTGCACTCGGTAGCCATATTCGCCAAAAAAATCTACATGTTTAAAATGATCCTAAGGCAGCCAACAATCAGCAATTACTTACAGAAACACTAAAGGAACTTATCAAGGTCCTTCAAGCACTGTCCGAAAATAATGGAACATTATAAATTAAAAAAAAAAAACTTAAATCAATAAAATATATTGACAAAATCATTTGTTTCTAATATCTATTCTAGGGTTACTCAGAAAAATATATTGACAAAATCGCAGAGATATCATTGTTTCTTACTTGCTCACAATCCTGGTCTGAGTGTTGGATAAAAATAAAAACTGGACATCTTATAACAGATACTTTTGCTATCCAGTTTTATCCCTGGATGGAACCTTACCTCCTATATCAACCCTCCCTCATCTACCTCTCAGCTCATAGAACTGATAGCAATCAACCAAGATCTGTCTGGATCAGCTGCAAGCCAAATTAAGTCCATTTTTATGAGAAATGTATATAACATATACACGAGGAGGGAACTACTTGAGAAATGGTAAATATATACAACCAATGCCATTGGCATTATATTAAAGAATCACAAGTCATTTTATATGATCGCTGGTGCGTGTTACCATATAGGATTGAGCCACGTTTCTAGAGACAGATACCTGTATATACACTCATAACTATATTGATACTTCACTATCTTATGATGCTTCAAATGGGATCTTTAAGAACCACACATAAAGTGTTGAAATATTAAAATTGTTGTCTTCATCCAAAGAATCAAAAAATAAAGAAAAAAAATAGCGAAATGGGATATGCATATGTTTCTCCTGTATTTTACTCTTGTTATTCTCATTTTGTGTAGTTTCTGTCCTTATGATGTTGTTCATGCAATGGGGCCTCCCGCCAAATGTGAAGTCTATCTACTATGAATAAGTGGACACTGGCTTTCTGGACAATATGTACTGTTCAAGAGATGCTATGGAGAGATAATGCTCTCTTTCCTTGTGGCATCCTTGAAACTTAATGGATCACAATAACATCTTCATGACATCCTTAACTGAAGGTTATCGTTGGTGTGAAGTTTCTGATACTTCTGCTTCTGATGATAAACAATGAATGAATAATAATCAGATTCTTCTAAAGCATTATAGCAGAACTAAGTAACTCAAATCCGTTGTTTTCACAAATCCAACAGAAAAATACTGATTTTGAGCAGAAGTTTACGACATATAAACCTCCACACTTGCACTCTTCATAGAATAGCACAGGGGGCAAGTATCCACTTGAACATCACAGTCTTTGCAGATGCATAGGTGTCGACAAGGAAGGACGAGAATGGATACACTGTTATTGTGACACACCTTGCAGGTTCTCTGATCCCTCAGATCCTTGCTAACTCTCAAAGATCTTACATTAGGATCTATGTGCACTGATTCTGCATCATTTTCTTCACTATCCCCACAACCTTCCTTGCTTTGTTCCCTGACCTGTCCCACAGCCTGCTGAAGACTTATTTTCAAGTTTGCCATCACGGCTTCCTGACTCCTAACTTTGTTCTGCCATATGCAAGTTTCAAGTTTTAACTGTTTCACCTGCTCTTCAAGTTCCAGGTTTCTAAGATTTATCTTCTTCATCTCCAAATCCTTTTCCTTCATACGCCTTGCAACACCTTCCTCTATTATAGACAGCAGAGAACTTAAATGCCTGTGCCTCTTTTCTGCAAGAGCTTGTCTCAACTGATCTCCCTGAAAATTGATACATACAAAACAATTTACTAAGGTGTTGAAAAAAATTCTGGAGTTCTTAATGATGGAAATGCCAGGAAAAATATATATAATTAACAATTTATTATGCTTGCAATTACTATGGATATCCTTAAAATTTTGAAAATAATGAGTCTGCCCTTATACTGTCAATTACATGAAACATAATGGGCATGGGGAATGAATAAAAGAGGCACCTGCGCCCTCAGATATTGCTCAATTTCTTCATTCTGTTTTTGCAACTTTGATGCTATATCCTCTGAAAGGAAAGACAAGGTTGAACCTGCATCGCATCTGGCTACAAACTTTGTTGAAGAATTGACTTGCTCGTCTTCAAAAGCCAAACGCAGGCCAGTCGACACTGTTCTGGCAGACTGGTGAGCAATACCTGGACCAGCTTGCTGCTGAAGGTCACTCAAATTTATTAAAGAGGGTCGCTGTTGCAAAGAGAGATGATCAACAGCTTCCCTTGGCCTCTTTCGTGATGAGGGCTCCTCTGGCAAATGGAACATTGCTCCATTAGTGGAGAAAGCCTGCTGACTATGCACTGCAAAATTGGACATCAGCATGTCAAAAAGATTTGGATCAGCCCCATAAACTGAATTGAAAAATGAGATATTAATGATAAATTAGACCAAATTAAGATTATTAGGGCAACATGCAGAAAATTGTTCCTTCTTTTGAAATTTCAGAAATCGTTTAGAGAGATCGGAGACTGCAATGCAAGCACAATGGGAGATTAATATGCAGTTTCAATACAGATTTCTTCTCCACGAGTCCGACCTAATAACACATCTTAGTGAATATATAAAACCCGCATTCTATCATCTTGCACTGCCCAAGATCTGCTATAAACGCTGAAGAGGATGTGTCTTGAAAATGTTAATCTTTAATTATTTACGCTTACTAATAACTTCAAGGACCAAAGATACTCATATTGATTTTAAGATGGTAAGGCTCTAGGTTTAAACACTGACCCACATTGGATACCCAAATTCGAAGTTTGGATGCTGGAGAATTTCTCCAGCAGGGGATGCACACCGGACAATCCCCATAACCCTGGGATTATAATTAATTGGAAGAAGCAGCAATCTAGTCCTGCCAAAGATCAATAATCTCACCTCTGCATACTTGACAAGAGGGATTGCCCTACTCATATCTGATAGCGATGAGGAGAAAAATTTACCACATAGTATCCAGATTAATAATTTATTTTCATTTGATGAGTCTCAGGGCTCAATGTTAACTTCATTTATTAGAACGCCCAAATACAAAGCTCGGCTGTGGAGAAATTCCCCAGTAAGGAATACCCACTAATAGTCTCAACTTTGTTCACCAGGAAAAGAGGGTTTGCCCTGCCCTTGACAAGAAACTACAAACTACAACATGCATACAGTATAGAAAAAAAACTGTGCACTTTCCCCACTAAGATCTAATCAAACTCCACGGTTTCCAGGGAGAATACAGGACAAAACAAAGTTGTTTCCAGATGGATGTTTTGAATATGAGAACATGCGAAAATAATCTTAAAAATCTAAAATTCAAGATTATTGGATGTTAATCTCAATTTGGGCATGGAGATCCTTACAATAAGAAATTTATTGCCTTAATCTTCCCTCAACTCTTGAATCCATTGCACCTCAAAATGTGTGTTCATTGCCATTAGATTGAATAGATGAGAGAAATAACCTGTATTGAACATGCCCGCAGGAGAAGGAGGATAATGATTGGATTGCTGATGCATCTGATGCTCCGACTGTCCAAATCCAAGTCCTAATGCATTCCGATGTTCCTGCCCACCCCTGTCAAAAGTAAAAAATATCAATACCGTGAGATAAAGATGAGAGAATCTGTCGCCCAGATTGGTCCCTAACACCCATCAAATTGTATCTATGTTTTAGATGATTGTTTCCAGATTTTATTTTACTGGGTTAAACAAAATTGTTTAAGAACAAGACATTTTGGGTCACACTTTCTTCTGTTTGTTTGATTGTTCATTAGTAGAGAAATTAAAATCTTAGAGACAAATTTCTTTTTTTTTTTAAAAGTTGTTTTGAATCTTCCACAATCCATTACAAATATATGTTTTCAATATTGTACGATCCATTACAAGTAGGAAAAACACATCCACAAAACTTACGATAAGAGCTACGTTTCCGATCAAATTCTTAAAGAAAGGAGATGGACAAACCTGATGCTTCTGAAATCGGGCAGGACGATGTTTGAAGGATACTGCGCTTGAACTGCCATTGCTTATCTAAGCCTTGTCTTCAAAACCAAAAAAAGACTGGAGGATTCCAAATCCAAACTGCGATCTGATGGTTCAATCAAAATCAAATTTGAATCCTTCAGTTTCTTTTGCTCCAGATGAGAAATAGGAAGAGACGTGTCTTAAAAGAGATATGTACCGGTGACGACAAACAGATAACGCCACGACCTGTAAAAACTAGCGCCCTGTTTACCCGTTAACGCGGAGTCAGCCGAACAGAACAAGAACAAGAACACCATTCATGAATATGAATATGAATATGAATGAATAAGTCCAATGAATAAAGTAAAGGAAAGGTGAGGAGGAAGGGGAGGAAGAAGTATAGGATAATTATTCTGGCGCATAAGGCGTCAGAATGGGCAGAGGGAAAGCAATGAATTATACAGCACAACAATGCCCGTCTTTTTCTTCGTGGTCGTCATTGCCAACACCATCGTTATCATCTGACTGCACGAGGGCGGCGCTTCCATCTTCCATGGCTTCTTCATCTTTACTGTTTCATTGCCCACCTAATTAACTCCATGTTGAGTCGAGTGTAATTTAATTTTTTCTTCTTTGTTTATGCGTATAAAACACTTTTTCCTTTTATTCTGAAAGATTTGGAAGGTATTGGAAAAATAGATTTCCATTTTTATTTTAGTTTTTGGTTTAATATAGGGACGGTATTGGGAAAAGATAGGTGGTATTGGAAAAAACGATTTACTATTACTTTTTTATTTTTAATTCAATATACAAATGGTATTGGGAAAAACAATTAATGTGTGAGTATTTTGTATGAAATGGTATTAGAAAAAACAATTAACATAGGTATTATAAAAATATAATTTTTGAAAGATTAATCCAATATAGGGATGGTATTGGAAACATTTTTTTTTCATTATTATTTTAGAAAAATATGAATAGTATTAAAAAAACATTTAAGAGTATCAAATTTATTATATGAATTATATTGGGAAAAATAATTAAGATATATGTGCTGGAAAATTGATTAATTTTTCATCTTTTTAATTTATTTTATAGTGGTATTGGAAAAAATAATTAAATTGTGAATAGTGGAAAAATGATTTTTATATATATATTTATTTTATTTTGGGTAAGATATAAATGATAATGGAAAAAATATTTAAGATATGGGTGGTATTGGAAAATTAATTTATACTTTTCTTTTTTGATAAATATTTTATTTTATTTTTTATATTATTAAGGTAAGATATAAATAATATTTGTCAAAATATTAAATAGTATTAAAAAAGCATTTAGGATATGGGTGGTATTGGAAATTCTTTTTATACTATTTGGATAAGATATAAATGATATTAAGAAAAAAAACATTTAAGATAGAGGTGGTATTAAAAAAACTAATTTATATTTTTCTTTTTATAAAACATTGTATTTTAGTAAGATGGATAATATTAGAAAAAATAATTTTTAACATTTTATTTTGGTAAAATGGATGATATTAGAAAAAATAATTTATATTTAAAAAGATAATGAATGATATTGGAAAAAAAATATTTAGTGGTATTGAAAAAAACGTTTTAAATTTAAATAATATTAGAAAAACCAATTTATATATATATATATATTTTATACTCAATATTTTATTCTGAGAAGATATGAGTGATTTTAAAAAACAGGAATATTAAAAAAAATTAATATTAGAAAATAAAATTATATTTGAAAAAATATAAAAGATATGATTGTTATTAGGAAAAACAATTAATATTTAAAAAGATAAGAGTATTAGGAGAAAAAAATATATATTTAAAAATGTATGAGTATTATTTGTTTTTGAAAAGATATGGATGGTATTTGAAAAAACATAATTTATAACACTCAAATATTTAAAAAAATGGGAGTGATGTATTATTCTATTTCTTTTATTTTTTTTTTGGTGTTTGGGTGTTCGGGGGTATTTGTATCTTTTTTTTTAAGGTTACATTTTTGTAGAATCTTCATAATTTTTGTGGACTTTATTTCTTGCTTTTTTGGGAGGTGGTATCCTCTCTACATTTTTTTTTAAATTTTTCTTTATGTTTTATTACGAAAACTGGGCCATAATTTTGTGTACCATATTGATTCATAATTCCAATAAAAAATAATTTACTAAATTAAATAAAAAATATAATTAATAATAAAAATAATAATATATATTTAAAAATTTATAAATATTAAAAAACATAATTTATATTTTTTAAAAAATATGAATATTAAAAATATATATATAAATACGAACATTGTTTATTTTTTTAAAAATACAAATGATAATTCAATTATTATTTTTAAAAAATATAAGTGGTATTAGAAAAAGTATTCAATATTCATTTTTGAAAAGATACGAGTGGTATTGGAAAAGCTTTAATTTTTGAAACATATTATAAAAACTCGATAAATTTTAAAATCAATTTGGAAACAATGAGGTGGTTTGGGACGAAAATTTATCCCCCCAAAAAAAGTATGAGTGGTATTGGAAAAAAACTCTAGAGTCGTTGATTAGAATTTGATAAATAGTATTTAGTAAAATGATGGTGGCTTGGGAAATAACCAACGAAATGACAAGAGTAATGGAGTGTTGTTGGTGTTCCCATTGCCCGACGAAAGGGTCTGACTCGGTGTGGGTCCTACCCGCCACGGGACTCTCTTTGTGGAAAGCAAATAAGTCTAAGACGGTCCCTCCAAAAACAAGCAAACAATTACTCCGCCCTTTTTTCAAAGCAATTCATGCGTTACATGGCGTGGTCCATCATTCTTATTCTCATTCTCATGTGGATGGATGGATGGATGGATATATAGATAGTTGGTTGACGATTTCCTTCCATTATTATTTATTATTTATATTACCTGGTTGTGGTCCATGATTCTAATTTCGATAAAGAGTTGGTTGAGGATTAGCTTTTTTTTCTATCCTCTTTTTGGTAGCTTAATTGATTGGGGGAGGGAGGGGACTTGGTAGCTTTAATTGGTTGTTTATGGTTAGGTTTTGGTTTTAGATTTGATGATAATTTAGACCTCTCTCAAATATTTGGAAACTCTTTTATAAATGATTTTTTTTTTTTTAATTTTAAATTTTAAAAGTTAAATTTTTTGATTAAATACTTTGAAGAGGTTAAAATAAAAGAGTTAGGAAGTTGTTAATCTAAATCAGTGAAAAAAGGATATTATTGTTTGATCTTGCAAATAATAATTAAAATCATTTTATTTTAAAAATGTATAAACATAATTAAAATCATTTCATTTTAAAATTGATTCAAATAATTTTTTATGAGACAAACAACTTTATGAATTAACCAACAATCATTTAACTATTTTCCCTGTTTTAATTCATTAATAACATTTAGATACCATGCAAGAAAGAAAAAAAGAGATTCATTATCTTATTGTTGTCTTTATAACTCTCAAAACTTACAAATTTAAGAAAATAAAATAAATAAATATATAATTTTTAAGATTAAAAATAATTACCTATTAAAAAAAAGTTGGATAAATTATATTAAAATTTTATAACAATACAAAATTTATTAAAAAATATATATATTTTTCTAATATTTTATTAAAATTTTATTATATGTCAATTCTTATTTCATAATAAATATGTTAATTTGATATCTACAATTCTAAAAAATACTTTACTTAATAATTAATTAGTTAAATATTATAATTAAACAAAATCTTTAAAAAATATATGTCATTGCATTTGGAACAAGTTTCTTGATTTTAAAATATTTAAATCAATTATACAAAGTAAAGGGACCATAAAATATATAAATATCTTTAAAAATTATTACCATCATACACAAAAGTGAACGCTGATACATAACCTCAATACCAATATTTACTTTTGTGATAGTAAGTATTTAGTATAATAAAAAGATTGGTCTATTTTGAAGTATAATAAAAAATAAAAAGTAAAAAGTAAAAAATAAAAAAATAAAAAATAAAAGAATTTTTTTTTAACATTTATTTAAGATAATTTTCGGATTTTAGTTGTAAATTTTTTGGGGAGAGGATGTCTGAATATATTGTGTTATGATTACTCTTAAACTTTGTAACTTCTGATTCTTCTTTATTGGAGATGGAAGTCGATATTGGTAGCAAGTCCTTTTTTAGGAAATGTGTGGGTTCGTTTATCTCTATATTCTCTCTTTTAAAGAGGCCCTTTATGGCTTCTTCCATTGCTCCACCCTCTTTCTCCTTGTTCCCCTATGGATTCTTCTTGGTGGAGTTTCAGAGCTTCGCTAACAAGGATTTTGTTTGGAATTTTGGCCCGCGGTTCTTCAAGAACTTTGGTTTCTTCTTTTGTTGGTAGAGCCCCTTTTTCTCGTTGGATTAGATGCAGATCACTACTACTTTGATGTGGATTTGATTGTATTATCTTCCTCTCATTATGAAGAATGAAAATTTCATCAAACTCTTGGTAGACAAAATTGGTTCATTTGTAAGAATTGATGCCTCCTCTTGGGGCCTCAGCGTTGTCAGAGTTTGTGCTTTTATTGATCTTTCCAAGTCGCTTTCCTTTTCGGTCAAGTTGTTCTCCTCGCGGGGTTTGTGGACTCAATGCCTCAACTATGAAAGCTTCCTTTTCAGATGCTTTCATTGCCATGAACGTGGACATTTTATTGCTATGCACCCTTCTAAGTCTTGTAAGCTTCCTCACTAGGTGTGGAAGAGGAAAGATGGGGCCCTGACCACAACTTCACGTGGCATAACCATGGAAAAAAATGTCACCCCCCTTTTACCTTCCTTTCGAAGTTGGATGTTGTTGAGGGTTGTTTTAGGGATGAGTTGGCTCCTACTCCCTTTTCGATTATTCTTCAGCACGTTGATCTTTCCTCTTCCCTGCTTAGGCTTCCTTCATCCCTAGTGGAGGCTACCTTTAAGGATGATTCAGTCTCTTCTATACTGGGGCCTACTCAAGGGATTGATCCTTTGTTTTCCCGTCACTAACCTTCCAAAAAAGCTCTCGATGTGGGTGTCTCTTCAAAGAAGAAATGATGTAGATCAAACTCAGAGTTGTTGAGCGTTGAAGCAAAAACCTTGATCAGTAATAGTTCTCAATGGACTTTGGAAGATTTCCTTTTTAAGCGATGAGACGAATGGCTTCAACATGTGGATAAGTCCTTGAAGGTAAGATGAAGACAGGGCTTGGGCGAAGATTGTGGGTTGAGGCATCCCTAGTTAGACTTCTTTTAGTTGGTTTCTACTCTTTGTTTGTTTGGTCTATTCTATTCCTTTGCGATTTTAGCAAAAAAATTGTGGAATCAGTTTGTTGTTTGTTTCTATTCTCCTTACTATTTTTTTGTTGAAGTTTAGCGTCTTACTTCTATTTTTTACTTTTTAGGAGGTGTGTTGTTGATTTTAGTATTCATTTTGTTTCATTACTTTTATTTTTTTTGTTTATTAAAGGAACTAACCCCTCTATTATAACCAGTACCAATTCATAACTCCGATAAAAAATATTTACCCTAAAAAATTAACATAATAATTAATAATTTTTAAAAATATTCCCAACCTTTTTAATTTATGAATAATCTAATTTAAACTTTACTTTTAAAAAAAAACTTCATGGTCTAATAAAATTCCAAAATTAAAAATACTAGAAAATTTTAAAGATAATCAACTATGTGGAATATTGCCGTAACCTAGGGCATGAACGATGCATATAAATTTAGATGTTTCAAACTTGATTTTTATTTCTTTAATAATTGCGTCCATTTTTCAATATCTATGTTTCAAATCAAAGGTGAGTCGTTTTTTTCTTATTGACATGATGAAGACTACTATGCAACATTATAGTGCGTTCTTATAAAAGATAAAATGACAGAAAGACCCCATTATTCTCAAGCTTTTTCTTTTCCTTTCATTTTTAAAAAAAAACAAGGGTGGGTGGAGATCGTAAATTATGTTGAGAGAATTGGGGTCAAAGCTTGTATAATTTTTTTCGAAGCACTGTTTCATATACGTTTGTTGGAACAGCACACACTTTAAATTATTTTTGACGTTTTCATACTATTATGAGGATGAGATCTTATTGTTATTTTTCAAAATTATTATGAGGATGAGATCTTACAGTTATTTTTCAAAATTATTATATTACGTAAAAATTATGTTATCATTTTTTTTAGATTTAAAATATTTAAATTTTTTGTATTGATTTTGGTGATGTAAAATTAATATTATTACATATTTTGAGTCTCATCAATTTTAAGTCACCAAAAGTTTATTGAATTATATATGTTTATTGTAATTTTAAGATAGTTTGCAGTATTAGTTTTAATACTATATGAGTCACTTTAGTGTTTATTTATATGAGAATGTGATGAAAGTGAAATGTTACAAAAAATTATATGTTATTTATAAATTAAAAAAGACGCTAACCATATTTTTTGATATATTCTTGTGCCAAACTCCATTTATCTACCAATGTGATTTTCTTTTCAAAAAATAGCCCAACTTAAGTTTTGAATTATACTCTAATGTAAAAGATATTTATTTAAAATGCTAAATTTAAAGCTATATTTACTATTCAAATAAAAGAACGTGTATTTAAAAAATGAAGAAGCTACAGATAAGATAAAGGGATCCACCATTATTTGAATATTCAATAAGAAATATCCTCTTCTTTTACTTATGTATAAGTAGCTAAAGTCAAAGAAAATGCAGATCAACTATATAAGGAAGCATGGGTATTATAAAAAAAATTGAAGAAAATTTCTTGATCTATTCAAAATGAAAAAGAAGATGCAGCAAGCAAATATGGATAGAGTTGGATAAGAAGGAACAAAAATATAGAATTTTATTCAATTTTCCTCCTTTTATGGCAATGGACAACTGCAAATAGATGGATTTTCCCTATCTTTCTTTTTCTATATTATGTAATTTTTGTTTATTTGAGAAAATGATGGATTTTGTGGAGTCTTAATCTACTCAATTTTAAGATTCAGATGTGAGACTATTATTTTTTTATGTAAGAAAATCTTGAGCCTTCAAAGGAATAGAATGTGATTGAGCATAATTCTTGCAAGTGATAAAGTTATTATGACTCTTGTTGGTTTGCCCCTTGGTTTTTATCTTACTATTGCAACTCTATGGTATGGGTTGCATCTTACCCCTTGGCTTTTATTTCTTTGTTGTGCTCATTTCCATTCTTGCATACTAATAACATTTACTTTTTATTTCTTTGTTGTGCTCGTTTCCATGCTTGCATACTAATAATAACATGTTTACATAAATAGCAGATCCTCCCACTTCCTTTTGGTGCATCACCATTTAATTTTATGCTTCTTTCTAACTCTTTCCCCTTCTAGATTTCATTTTCATGCAAGTAGTTTAGGTAGCTTAGCACTAGTTTATAAAACGGAACCCACTTGCTTTGGAGGTTATCTACAAGGAGTAGTCCTACATTGAGTAGATATCCCATGATATGTGGGCAACTTTCAATCAAACAATAATATATTTATAGTTACTATTGTTCCATGGGAGTAGAGTTAGGGCCTTACACTGCTATAAAGAGACAAGTATGTTGAAAAATTATTTCATATTTTTATGTATTTAGAGATGGGAGACAAAAAAAACATTATTGATGAATGTGGAGAAATAAGCATTGAATATAGAGAAAATATACTAGTTAGCAAGATTTTTAATTGAAAGAGTGCAATGTCAATCATCGAGGAGAAGTGTTTTAATGTTAGTTGTATTAGCATTTACTTAGGAGTTTCACCAAGTCCAATGCCCATGCCATCTTCTCCCAAAATGAATCTCAACCTCAAAGTAATATTATACACACTAAAATCTAGTATCAGATACTTTACAATGTCAGTCTTGACTTATCTTCACCTTACATGACTTGTGCATACAAATATGGCTACATGCTTTCTATGGGTCCAACCTTTTTGATTTTCTATCAGTCACCTAAAGACATTCCATAGTATGTGCCTAACCTATTCATCATCGTATTCAAATTATCTCTAGATCTCAGATCAATATCCATGTCTCTCAGACAAGTCCAACAAACTCAAACATCTACATAATTCCATAAGTGTCCATCTCTAATGGACTCATACCCATGCTAAGCAACAATGATTTTTCAAATTCAAATCATCTTGAGGCATAGACCCATAAGTTTTGTATTTCAATGGCATGAGAAATTCTCCAAAGAGTCACATATAAATACACATTAGGTCTAAGCCTAATTAATCATCTAGCATTTCTCAAATATACTTTATAACACTTTTACATTGAAAAGGACTGCCCTAAACTTTCAAATTTATCAATCAGTCACAAGGAGCAGGTCTTAGCCAAAATCTAAAGCTCTTAATCCAATCTAAAAAAAATATTTTCTAAATGTCAAAGCTAGATTACATGTTGCATTCATTAAATGAACATCATTACACACATACACCTAATAAGTAGATCTACATATGGTTTGACTTACCTCTTCAAAGTATTAGATATGTAGGCAACACTTAAACATTCATTAAGGAATGGCTGAGGTCAATTCAACCCAACGTTAATCCTTTTTTGATTGCCTAAACCTAGTATTGAAAGTGGACATAGGGTTTCAAAGAGAAGGAGATAGGTTTTTGGATTTATGCACATATAGAGGACTTGATAATGTACATGTTTCAAGTAAGCACAATGACCTATACCAAAATAATGAGGCAAAACCTTACAGAAAAAAGCAGAAAATCTTAGACACATATGCCTTACATTAGCATCCAGAGACTGAAGATTTAGTCTAGGGGCATCCAAACACCCAGTTCCTTATTTGAGAAACTCTTGATCTAAATTTCAACCCTTTAGTTACCTACATACAGTTTCATACTTGCACAAAATAAAAACCATTCTAAGTATATAAATCCCTCAGTTCGTTTTTATTTGTAGCAAGTCCAATTATTTAATCACATTCTACCTTTTACATTTAAATTCATGCGTTATTGCTATACTTCATATAATTTGAATAGTTCAAATTTTTATACGTGTTTAGGTTCACATAATTAAAATAAGGTAAAACATATTGGTGAACCTGCATTTTTTATAGAATGTAAAAAAACCCTGGGTTTTCCTTAGGGTTTCATCTTTCATTCTAGGGTTTCAAATTTATGTATTTCTATTTGATTTTTAGACTTGATTATTTATTTTTCCTCATTCAAAAATTACACATGGCTATAATGGATATGTATAATTTTTATTTTCTAACACAAGCTATGATTGTAATCATTACATGTTGTTTTACTTTGATATGCAAAATCTATAACAATTACATAATTTTGTGGGTCAAATCGTTGTATAATAATGATGTTGAAATTAATAATGAAAACTATTTAGCCTTCCTTAATTCATATTGTTGTAATATTCAACTTGAGTTACTTTCCATTACCACTAGGCTCCAAAGGTCATGCATTACTCCTTTTGTTCCTCCTCCCTCTATACCTCAATGTTGTACATGTTATAATCCTACCTCCATTATTCACCCAAGGCTTATATTGGTTTGTATGGTCCATGTTCCTATGAACAGTAGGACAAAGGTAGTTAAAATGTTCCTCATTATCCCCCTCCACCTCCCACAAAGTGATCCACTTAAACCAACATGTTGATGTTGGTTTTATGCACACCATAGGCAATGAGTTTTCACCCTATCATTTTAGTATTGGTGGTTTCCCACTCCAAGACATAAATTGTTGGTTGTGACTCCCCTATGTAGTCATGGTGGAATAGTATCATATGAGCTACAACCCATCACAATAAACTCACCTATTTGATCAAAACAACACCCAAGGGTGGATAATTACAATTATTCTATATTACAATACTAAGATCCCATAAAAATAAAAAAATAGGGAGGGTGAGGCAGAAAATAAGTGTTATATGTATGCATGGAGTCAATATTTCAAACAGATCAACTAGTGAGATCAATCAAACTAATTAAAACTAATATCTAACCTGCTATAATAATACTCATATCAAGCTAGATACAACATAGAGTCTATGGAAGAATATTTGTGATATAGATTTCATAACATTGGCCTAAAAATATATGATTAATGATATATTGCAAAAGCACATTCAACCATATATCAAGATCTAAATTATAGTCTCTGTATATAAGATGGTTAAAATAGTTGTCAACTCAATCTAACTCTTCAAAAATTAGATGCTTTACCAATCACACAAATAAATTTTGCTTAATTAAAATTACTCAGGCCTACCATATTATACAAGAAAGAGAACAAATATAAAGCACATGAACTTTCATGAGAATTTCGTAACTTTATTGATATTGACAGGATCTTCCTCTGTCAAAAAAGAAGTCCAAATACATAATATTTATAGAGGTTTGTGGTCATCGCTTTGCCCATGCAAAATCATTTGCATTTTAAAAAAAGAACTATTGTTTTAAATCTAAATTTAAAGTGAGTTATCAGATATAAGAGATAATTGAAGCTTAATTAGAAGAAATCTAATAAATTATCTCCAACAAGCCATTTGAACTCATCCTTTGTCCATATTTAGACCAAACATGGTTGGAATCGACCGTGAAAAGGGTAAACACATTATATCTTGCAACTATGACTTTAACTCTTTGAAAATTATCCCACTACACATCATGTATGTCATTTTTGAGGCCTTTTAAGGGCTTTTGGGTCATTTTTATAGCTACTAGAGTATCGACACTTAGTTAAAGCTATGTGACCCTCTAGATTAATTAAAAACTAAGTTTTCCAAAAAGGTATAATGATCCAAAATTTGATAAAACCCATAAAATTTGTCCCTGACTAGCCTACAAACTGTATTCAACATATATCTTTAATTATAATGATATCTTTGTTTGTCTTCTAATGCTATAAAAAATATGTAGAATGTCACAAATTTTGTGATAATTTGACAAGCAATTATGTTTTACAACTTTAACTCTATGTTCATGGACTGACGTGGCATGTTCTAAGTCTTGTGCATTTGATATTTGTGTGTCACAATGTAACTTTTCTTTGTTTTATGTTATGTGGCACTATATTGTATACATACAACTTATTTGTGAATGTTTGAATTCCAAACCTCTTGTATTTATAGGAATATGAGATGATGAAAAGTGTCATGTTCAGATTAAATCACATACTCATGAAGGTACACATATCAATTTTGTTATGTTATTTCTCTTTGATAATAAATCCTCGTGATGCCATGAAAATATAACATGTGGCATGGTTACACAAGGTCAAATGCATTTTATAGTAGGATATATATTGTGAAGCTACGCGATCATGATAAGTGGTTATAATAGAATTAATTATGAATTAAAATTAACTCTAATTATAAATGTAAACTTTTGAAATGTGATCTAGATTGATATATAAGACAAAATAAAGTAAATAAATTTTTTATAGATTATGTATGTTGGTCTCAATTTGTGACCCTCTTAAATACATCCTTTGGATTGGACAATTCAGAGAGGATAAAAGGAGGCAACAACACATGGGACAAAATGTCCCCTCATTAATTTTAGGATTGATGTTGGTTCAATCTAAGGACCGAGCAGTTTAACTATATGTTTACTCTGCAAGCAACAACTGATACCACCAGAGGTTGAATTGATATGAGTGTTCATGTTAATTAACTTGATTTCTTTCTAATTAGTTGTCTAAATTCTATTTCCTATTTGATACAACTTATGAAATGATAATCTCTACTTCACTGCAATTCATTTCAATATCTAAACTAAGGTAGAATATCATCAAAGGAACACAAAAAATAGAGAGGGTGGGGTGGAAAAGAGAGTATTTTATCTTAGATTGAGCAAGTATTTGAATGCTATGAGTTAGAACAAAGCCTAGCCATATGTATACCACTATGTGTCTAGTATAACTATTGTATAGATGTTAGTGACTCAGTGAATAAACCTCTAAAGAAATGTTGAAATCCTTTAATCTACTGGATTCACTATAAAAAAGCTTAACTTTTATTCTATAGCTATTGCACACCCTGATTACAATAAGCCTTATTAAAAATAAGCATTAAGTCCAACATACTAGTTAAAATAGTTGTTGCATATTGTAACTAAGACAATCACGTATGACCAAGTTTTGTTGACAACTCCCAGTATTCATTTAACCAACTAAATCAAAGACTAGAGACATTAAATAAGCAAAATATAATAAAATATGTGTTCAACATCCTAAAAGAATTATATTGCATTTAATATCTACTAGTAGACAACTAAGGCCAAAGGCATGGGGAAAGGTTGGTGTAATCCAGACCTATTCTAGTAGTAGTTTGATTCTTAAAGTGCCAACCAACCTTTGGTAGATAATACAAGCAAAGGACAAACAAAGAAAGGGTAGGTGAAATCCTGGTGTAATTCCTGTAAAGCCTTAGTACCCAAAAACATCATCTTTTAACAATGGAAATGCAACCTGTTTATATAGATAATTCATGAAGTTCATGGCCTCATCATCTAGCTTAGCCCACTAATAGGGCGGTTACAAATATTCAATGATTATTTGAAAATGTAGTTGGAATTCATCATTCCCTGATAGATTCAAAGACATGCCCACTATTGTAGTTAAACCATGACTCTTTAAGGAAAATATTTTGTCTTATATGTTCTTTGTCTCTTTGTGGATCTCTTCCTTGCATGCCATGCCAAGATTTGATGTTAATACATTATCTATAAGTCAACTAAGCAAATGAGATTGGATACACAGTCCAATTGCAGTGTTTGATGGCTTAGATGGGCATCAAATACAAAATATTTACCTCTTTACTATGTGGTGGGTTGTTTTTTTTATTAAGGACCCATATTTGATGATCTATTGACAAAGGGAGGCCCATCAATTTTATGCTTGTTTCTTGTTGACACCATGCCAACATGTCTCATGCTAGTAAGGTCTTACCACATGTCTTCTTTACACTCTTCCACTAATTAGAACAAGGATTTTGATATGTGTTAATTATCATCAGTTGTGATGTAATAGGATGTTTCCATATGGAGACATCCTACTAACTCAATGTTATGACATGCTTTAAGGCTACATGGATGGCTCTAGGTATGTGGATCATAGGGATTGCCCCATGTGGTGAAATCTCACTAACCTGCTTACTTGGAACTCTACTGACATTATCAGTTTGTATGAAACCTTCTAGGATAGTAGATTGTTAGGATGATGTCATGTGGCAACATCCCGCTAAACCACTTGCATGGAGTTTTATTAACATCATTATTTTATATGAAACCCTCTAAGATAATAGATCATTGAGATGATGCCATGTGGTAGCATCCCACTAACCCACTTACCTAGAGGCCTATTGAACTATATAGATGGATCCAGGATAATGAGTCATTGATATTATACCATGTGGTGCAATCTTGATAACCCACTTGCTTGAAGGCTTACTACATCATTGAAGTCCTACAGAGCGGCATAAAGATGCCTTGTGGTTCTAAAAATAAATTTGAAGAATTTGCTAAGTTTAAAAATCCTTTTTAAAGGGGTCAAGACCATTAGGAGTTGTAATAGATTGCCACATGGATTTGAGAGTGAAAAGGACACCTATAAGCAATGATATAAAAGAAACACAATCAACAACTTAGAATTTGAAAAAAAGGGCCAACAATTAAGTCATTTGAAAAAAATGGCTAAGCTATTTTAAATTCAAATGGTCAATATTTTGAAATGAAATCAAGGTGGATGAACTTTGTTGGGTGAATATTTTGTCACCAGCTAATTGATGGGAAAAATAGGTTATTTCAACCACAACATAAGGAGATTAGTCGGCCAAGTGTGACAGGTTTACCACATCAAAAGGGGACAAATCTCTCCTCTCATCAAGGGGAGGTTCCCTATAACTATGAGGAGCTATATATATATATATATATATATATATATATATATATATATATATATATATATATATATATATGCAGAAAATAACATTCAGGGGTAGGGCAACACCATCCATCTCTCATTTTTCAGAGATGATGTTCACAAATCAAGGGAGAAATCCTGGTGAAATCACTAGAGACACTTCTCTTCTTTCAGAAGTGTTCTTCAACAAACAACATGAATCTTGTCTAGTAGTAAAAGTAACTAGAACTGGGTGCAATAACTAGCAGATTGAGGTGTAGCACAAAGTCTCCACCTCAACTACCAAAGAGTGAAATATGAAGGATAATGGGGGCACAAAGTCATCCCAAGATCCTTTACATAGAAACAAATAGAAAACACACTAAAGACAATGGTGGCAACACAAAGTTTTCCCACAGTTGGCTTCAGGACACCTTCCTGATTACTTCCACTAGTTTTGCTTATTTCATTCAATGGACAAAAATGCCTTCAGGAAATAGACATAAGAACAATTTCCTAAAGGACATAAGCTATTACAGCACAAAGTTTGGAAGTAACCTGCTTTCTCATTCATATAAAGAAATATGATCAACAATCTGAGCTCAAAGTCTTAATAAATTGCCTCTCAATTTTGCCAGAGTTTTGCTTCTATCACCAAAAAGATCTCTTTTGCATAAAATAAAATATTACAATATATAGTAGCCAAGGAAGACTTGGCGCTTTGTTTCATAGAATGGCCCATGCTACATTCAATGCCTTGAATGCATTTTCAGTTTTGTCAAGTCACCATGCTAGAACATGGCATTTGTCTTAACTGTGGCGTGTCAATTCATATCAAATATCTTCTCCTGGGCTTGGGTCATCTAGTCTAACTCCAAAAATGTACACGGCTATCCCCTCGCTTTTATTCCAAGAGAGAAAAATAGGTTGTGCCTTTTAATATTTGCAAGCTCAAATATCTACTTGGTGGACTATTCCACCTACTGGAAATAACTCCTACGTAAATATTTATAGTCTTTCCCTCTTTCCTGTTGCAATTTGAGCTCTCAAGCTATCTTTTCCCCTTTCTGTTGGCCTTTTTAGCTCCTTCAACTGGTCACTGAGTTTGTTTTTAGGTTCTGTGCCATATTTGAAAATCAACGAATATTTCTTTACCCTGAATTTGATGTCCACGAGGATGTCATTGGTCACTGGTTGCTTGAACCATTTTGAACCATGAACTTTTGAACCTTTGAAAGTTCATTGGTTCACTGGTTCAATGGTTCAGGTGGCCTTCTCGGCTCCTTGGTTTTGTCACTTCTTTGGTTCATTCACTTTCCTGGTTCATTCGCTTCTTTACTCATCGATTGAACCATCTCTTTGAACTGGTCTTTGGAATCTTCCACTTCTTTCCTTTGCTTGGAGCTTTCATTGAACTGTTGAACCTGTTGAACCTTTAAACCATTTTGGTTCAAGGTTCAACGGTTCATCCTCTTTTTTAGAATCCTTTGTTTTCTCTAAGTCTTTCAAAGCTTTGAAATTCTTTTGGCTTTATATCTTTGGAACCCCTTGAAGGGAAGGTGTCCCTTTAGGCCTTGAGAAAGGTCCATTTCCTGGTCACTGAGAGCCCCCCATAAGGGTACCTGCCCTTCGGGGTCCTTTGAGTGGCCTTCTTCTTCAAATCATGTAGAGTCCATAGAACCAAGCCTGTAGAGTCTGTAGAAATAGGCCTATAGAGTCTATAGAAACTAGCCAGCAGAGTCCATAGAAATAAGCCTATAGAGTCCATAGAAATAGGCCTATAGAGTTTGTAGAAACTAGCCTGCAGAGTTTGTAGAAACCAGCCTACAGAGTCCATAGAAACATGCCTGCAGAGTCTGTAGAAACTAGTTAGCAGAGTTCATAGAAACCAGCCTATAGAGTTCATAGAAACAGGCCTACAGAGTCCATAGAAACCAGCCTATAGAGTCCATAAAAACTAGCCTATAGAGTCTATAGAATCATTCCTTTAGACAAAATGTCTTTTGGAACCTCTCGAAGGGAAGGTGTCCCTTCGGGCCTTGAGAAAGGTCCATTTCCTAGTCACGGAGAGCCCCCCACAAGGGTACCTACCTTTCAAGGTCCTTCGAGTGGCCTTCTTCTTAAAATCCTTTAGATAAAATGTCTGAAGGAATTCCTTTAAACATTTTGTCTGAAGGATTTCTTTCCTTTGCCTTAGTCACTTCCCATCAGGCCTTTGATCATTCCTTTGAACATTTTATCTGAAGGATTTCCCTTGTAAAATTTTGTCACAAAAAATATTTTTGAAAGATATCCTTTTGTTCCCTTTTATTCATTGCCCTCTACAAGGGCACTTGCCCTTTGGGTTTTGGGGGACTCATTTGAACCTTTCGATTGAATCGACCAATTGAACCAACCACGGTTCAACAGTTCAACAATTCAATGGTTCAATACTATGTTTTGTTCATTCAATTGACCAGTTGAACCCACCGCTTTGAACCATTCATTTGAACTAACTGATTGGAACAACTCTTCAAACTTTGATTGAACTCGTTAAACTTTGAACCTTTGTCGAAGTGCTTAACTCTTCTATGTCTGCCGACATTGTTAAACCTTTGAACCCATTGAACCTTTGGAAGTGGGGTCCAATGGTTCAATCCTTTATTTGAAGCTTGCCGATGGACCTTTTGATTGAACCTCGACATTAAACCAAGCTTGAAATTGCCTAAGTGTTTGGAACTTGTTTCTTTGTGAGAGCTCGCCTATTGAAGTCGTTGAACCTGTTGAACCTATGAGTCCCTTAGATAAAAATCTTGAATAATAAAGAATTTGAATACTCAGAACAATATTTGAGAAGGGAAGAGAGAATTTTAGCCTGCAGCCAAAATAGTTCATATGTTGTCCCAAAAATGAGTAACAGAGTTTGGGAACAACAGCTGGCTCTAGTTGGCGAACTTCTTTTAGTTGAAATTTTGAAATAGCTGAGGGGAGTAGAAACTAGAATCTCTAGTGCCTTTAAGTATGCCATTGGGCTATGGAGTCATGCTGCTACCCAAAAAAGAAAGGTGCCAAAAACAAAAATGGAAAGCACAAAATAGAACTAAAGACTATACAAATATACATATGTATAGATGATCTTATCTGATATTTCAAGAATTGAAGTGCTTCAGATGCTGCCCATTGTGAGGTAGAGAAAATGGTGTGCCATCTTGATACTTCAATAGGAAACTATTTTCACCATTGAGCTGATGGATATTAAATGAGCCTCTCCATAGGGAATCAAACTTCCCATGCATTCCCTTTGGTTCTCTCCTTTTGTCCCATAACAGGACTTGATCTCCAATCTAGAAATCATGGGTTTTTTCTTTCTAGTCAAAGAGCTTCTTCACCAGACTTTGATGCATAGCAATTCAGTCCACCACCATAGTTTGTTGCTCATCCAACTCAGTTAAGCACATGATCCTCTTATCGATAGAGCTTTCATATGTCTGATCTTTGACTGCCTTTGCCAATTTCAATGTTAGCAATTCTAGGGTGATTGGTATCTCTGCATTGAGACCATACAAAAGTTGGAAAGGTGACATACCTATTGCCCTCTTGGGTGTAATTATGTTTGCCCATAAAGCATCAACCAATAATTTATGCCATGTTCATTGGTTTTCATCCACCAGCTTCTTGATGATGGTCACCAGGTTCTTATTGCTTTATTCAATCTGGCCATTCCCTTGTGGGAAATAATCAAAAGAGTGGGAGAGGGTAATCCCATAGTAAAAATAGAACTAAGTGATGTCATGAGAAGATAAATAGGTTGCATTGTCTATCACAATCTTGGTTGGGACCCCAAACCTAGAAATGATGTTTTCCTTGAGGAAATTGCATACCACTTCTGAAGTAGGATGCTTGGTTGAAATTGCTTCCACCCATTTGGTGAAGTAATCTATGGCTGTGAGGACATAATCATGTCTAGCACTTGAAGATGGGTTTACAGCACCAAGGAAATTGATTCCCCATTGTTGAAATGACTCTTCTATCACCACTGGCTTAAGAGGCAAAGCAACTAACTTGGGTCTTCCAACAAACTGTTGGCACAGTTCACACCTTTGTACCCATTTGTATGCATCTTGAAACAAAGTAGGTCAGTAATACCTGGCTCACAGAATCTTATGGGTAGTCACAGGTGTAAAAAAATGTCCTCCATAGGCTAGATTATGGAATGACTTCAAAAGTTGGTTTGCTGCTCTTTATCCACGCAACGAAGGAATACTTCATCAAGGTTCCTCTTATACAGGCCGTTGTCCCACAAGATAAAATTGATAGCTTTCAATTTAACAGTCCTCTTTTTTTTATGAGGTAGGTGAGTAGGACACTCACCATAGGTAAGGAAATGAGCAATATTTGAATACCACTCATTCGTGGTAGAGACAAAGAGGACTGTTGGCATGTCTTCAATTTTTGCTTCTTCATGTCCTATTTCTTCTGGTCTATTATCAACAATCAATTGGCAGAGACCCCTTCCCCACACCAGCTTCGTTGGTTTGATGACTAAATCAATCTCTTGGATTTTAGCAATCCAATTGCCTCTTTTTGTTCCAAAATCATATTGAGTTAATATGGATTTAACTATGGTATCAAGAACTAGGGCAGTAATGTGTGAATTCAGGATGTAAAAATGGAAGTGCTTTACTGCCTTTATCACTGCATAAGAATGCTTCTCCATGTTTGAATACTTCAGCTCATGAGCTTTGAGAGGATAGATCATGAAGGATATGGGAGATTCCACACCTTCTTTGTTCTGTTGAACCAAAATTGCTGAAAGTGTGTGCTCAAAAGCATAACTATACATTGTGAAATCCTTGGTATAATTTGGACAATCCAGAATTAGGGCATGGACAATAGTTGTCTTGATATCTTGAAATGCCAATTTGCATTCTTCAGTCTAGCTAAAAGTGGTCTTTCCCTTCATCATATTTATGATATGGTGAGTCTTCTCTGTGAACTCAGGGATGAACCTTCATAAAAAATTCACTTTTCTGAAGAAATAGTGAACTGTAGTTTTACTTGTGGGCAGGGTAAGCTCCTGGATGGATTTGACTCTTTCTAAGTCAATCTTTATGCCTTCTCATGATACAATGTGTCCAAGAAGCTTCCCTTTTGTTACTCTAAAAATAGACTTCTTAAAATTTAGAGAAATGCCATTCTGACGACATCATTCCAACACTTGTTGTAAATGGTGCACATGATCAGGGTGATGCTTGGAAAAGATGGTCAAGTCATCAAGGTATACCACAATGAACTTACCCATTTCATCTTTGAAAGTAAGGTCTATTACTCTCTAAAAAGTGGTACCATCATTTATTAGGTCAAATGTCATTCTTTGATATGCAAAGGTGCCCCAAGGCATGGTGAAGGCAGTCTTATGCTAGTCTGCTTCACCAACTTCAACTTGATTGTATCTTGAGAAGTTGTCTAGCATTGATAACATCTCTGAACCGGTCACTGTCTAAAGAACTTGGTCCATGATGGGCAGGGGGTAATTATCATTTAAGGAGGATAGATTCAAGTTTCTAAAATCCATGCATAGGCAAATTTTGCCATTCTTCTTCCTTACAAGGACTATGTTTGCAATCCATGTGGAAAGATGGATTGGGAAAATTATCCTAGCATTCAACATTTTTTGTATTTCAGATAGAATATTACCTGATATCTTTGAATTGCACCACCTATATTTTTTCTTGTAAGGTATCGAATCACCCTTGAGAGGAATTTCATGGTGAATTTCATCAGGCTTGAGTAACTTCAGATCATCATAGGAGTACACTAGGACATCCATGTACTGGCAAAGTAGGGCAATAAATTTGAGTTTCTCCTCTAGAGTACAACATTTCCCAATGTTCACCATCTTGGGATTTTCCATGCTACCCAAATTTATTTGATCAAACTCTTGAGAGGAGCCTGAATCCATCTATTTCTATTTGATGAACTTGTCGTGTTTGTTAAACAGCTTCTCAAGGGAAACCAATCCTTTTAGGATTTTATTCCCTTTAAGTTATAGGAATTCTTCACCTATGTCTAAACTTGATTTAGGGGCTGGTTCATGTTTTTGAGGATCACTACCTTCAAGTTGAAGCTATTCAAAGCTATTTTTTTGTTCCAAAAAGTTGATGATTTGGTTGTCACCATTGAACACTTGCCAATGATTGGCATTATCAGGCATACTTGGTCGAAAGACCAGTTCAATGGTGTACTTGTCTCCTTTAAAATTTGAGTGAGGAACTAAAAGAGTTACTAAAATAGCTAAAGCATTAGCTCAATCATTGAATTCCTTGGGCACTATATAGATACTAAAAGCTTCAAACCTTTCAATTTGATCCCAAACCAGATTGCGGTAGTGGTACAATCTCTCATTTTTGATTTGGTATAGGTTCCTAACCTCACAAACCACTAGCTCAACATCTCCTTTAGCATGAAGGAGTTTGACACCTTTGTCTTGAGTAGCCTTCAATCCTAGCAGCAGTGATTTGTACTTGATAGTGTTGGTATTGCTGAACTGCAACTTGTATGAAGAAGGAAAAATATCTCCTTAAGGAGATATCAACATAATCTCAGCTCCTAAACTAGTAGAGGAATAGATTCCATTGAATTCCAAAATCTAGACATCATTATAAACTATTTTTACCTTAGATTCTTCTTTGTTGGGAGGGGAGGATTCTTCTGCACTTCTCCTGCATTTTACCAATCCTTCTGTTGTTCCATCTGAACCAATTTTTAGATTGTCATTTTTAGAAATTTCATTAGTCACCACATGAACCTCCTCCATGGATAAGAGGTAATTACCCATGCCTGAAGAGTCAAATAGAATTTGAGCTTCAGGCGTTGATATTTGAGTGACCACATATTTTACCTCTTTCTTAGGGAGCAATTTCTGCATGACACCCTTGACTAGGATCCTTGCTTCAGACAGGTCCATGCTCAATTTTCCACCAACATCCTTATAAAAATTTTGCCCAAAAATAATGCCATATGAGGCTAGGACGTCAGCCACCAGGACTGTCATCTTGATCCTCTTGTCTGGGAATGCTTGAAATGCAAATTAGGCATCCTTGATTTGTCTTTGTAGTAACACTTATTTGTTCTCCATGGAGAAACATCTCCTAAATATATTGGTCAGTGTGAGACCAAGGGATTCAGCTACTTTGGTAGGCATGACATTGCCAGATGCACCTAAGTCTATGATGTAATTGTTCAGCTGATGTCCATTTATCAGCAGGGAAACATAAAATGGTTCCGTCTTTCTGGGAGTAGCAAGAGGAGCAATGACAAGGTTGTTCTAGGTGGATGTGGGAGTTACCTTTGGAGTAGCAGGTCCTATAGGGACAATTTTATTCCTTACACACTAAACCAACTTATCCAACTAATTAGGGTTGGATTACAGGAATTCAAATTCAGACATTTGAATTTTAGTTTTCTTGATATGGTTGACTATGTCAAATGTCTAAAATAAATTAGGAATGGGGAAAGGTAGTTCATCCTTTTGGTTTTTAGGGGGGAAGGATTGATCTTTGAAATTAAAGTTGAAGGTGAAGGCATACTTGAAGTACTTAATTTTTTAGTACTCACCGGGTGCTTTGCTAGAAAGGAAGAGAAGTTCCTTGTTTGTCAATTGAAATTATAGGCTGAGCTCGCTCCTCTATTTTTTCTTTATCAACTTGCTAGGCTGACTAATTCTTGGATCGAGTGAACATAGTGTATGATCCCTCAACTGCTTTACTTCACTTCTGAGTTCATCCTAGTAATTTAAGAAACCAATGTTGGATTCACCAGCTAATTCTTCTTCTCCCTTTGTGAAGAGATTAGTGTCATCTTCTGGGTTCAACTCAGGCTGGAAGGAGAAATATGATTCTGCTTCAAGATATCCAACTACTGAATTGGTTGGAGGTGCTTCAATGGCCAATTTCCCCTGAGGGGGAGGAAGATGATTTGGCTACCCTTGATTCCTGGCAGCATTGCCTTGGTATGACTGATTAGGGAATGTCCTCCTTGGTATATCTCTATATGAAGAGGTAGATGACATCCCTTACACCATTTGCTTTCTAAGAGCAAGCAACTCATTTTCCAGCTTATGCACCATTGGATCAGTGGTGCCTGTAGATGGATATTCAGAAGATGAAGAAGATTTACCTCTGTTAGGATCTCTCTTTATCTTTCCTAAGGAGGATAAGGTCATCTTCCACCTTAGTGGCCAAATATTGAGTAGTAGCAAGGTCTATGTGGCCAGCACATCTTAGTAGAAAACTCACTTTAGGCAGCTGTGAGTTGATGAAGAAACATTTAAGGTTCTCAGGTGTTGGCTGAGCAATTATAGGAATCTTGTTTCTCAGCTTGTCAAATTTGGCGATGAAGTCCCTCATAGGTTCATGAGGTTCTTTCTTCATCTGTGTGAGCTGGGCTAGTAGGGCATGCATATCTTCTGCAAGCTTGAACCTTGCTTTGAGAGTGTTCCAATCAATCACAGTCTGAGCTTGCAGATGATAGAACTAGACTACAACAGCACCTTGTAATGTTTCCACAAATAGCCTGACTGCTACGTCCTCATACTCCACACCTATCACACCGTAGGCTATGCTGAAAGCTGTAATGTGTTCATCAGGATGAACTCTCCCATCACCAAAGAATTTAGGGAAATTCTTCCTTGAACTATATGGTAGCTCATGTAGAACTAAATTGAGTGGGCCAAAAGAGTTACCCCAGGGGCCTTAAACTACCATGATTTGATTATGGAAAGTGGGGATAACAAATTTGGGTGGAATATGTATAGGCAAAGCTCTGCTAATAGTAGAAAAAGAAGCTCTACCTTGTAGTGGTGACTTGGTATTGGTAGGAGGAAGACTCCTAGTTCATTGAACTTGAAGTTATGGAGGAAATAAATCAAAATTACCCTACTGCACCAACTCAAAAATAGGGTCAACAACACCTTGGGATCTTTGGCTTATAGTATATCATGGAGTTGCTAGATTGTAGAATAAAAATGAAAAATAACTGGCCCTGCTTTAGCTTGAAGCTTAAGGCTTCAAATTGCTTGTTCTTCCCCAGCAAAGTCGCCAAAAAATTGTTGGGTGAATATTTTGTCACCAATTAACTGATGAGAAAAATAGGTTATTTCAACCATAGCATAAGGAGATTGGTCAGCCAAGTGTGCAAGTTTACCACATCAAAAGGGGAAAAATCTCTCCTCTCATCAAGGGGAGGTTCCCTATAACTATGAGGAACTATATATATATATACAAAAAATAACACTCAAGGGTAGGACAACACCATCCATCTCTTATTTTTTAGAGATGATGTTCATAGATCAAGGGAGAAATCCTAGTGAAATCATTGGAGACACTTCTCTTCTTTCAGAAGTGTTCTTTAACAAATAATAGGAATCCTGTTTGGTAGTAAAAGTAACTAGAACTGGGTCAAATAACTAGTAGATTGAGGTGTAGCACAAAGTCTCCACCTCAACTACCAAAGACTAAAATATGAAGGATAATGGGGGCACAAAGTCATCTCAAGATCCTTTACATAGAAACAAATAGAAAACACACTAAATACAATGGTGGCTGCATAAAGTTTTCCCACAGTTAGCTTCAAGACACCTTCCTAATTACTTCCACTAGTTCTGATTATTTCATTCAATGGACAAGAACACCTTCAAAAAATAGACATAAGAACAATTTCCTAAAGGACACAAGCTATTACAACACAAAGTTTGGAAGTAACCTGCTTTCTCATTCATATAAAGAACTATGATCAACAATCTGAGCTCAAAGTCTCAGTAAATCACCTCTCAATTTTGGTAGAGTTTTGCTTCTATCACCAAAAAGATCTCTTTTGCATAAAATAAAATATTACAATATATAGCAGCCAAGGAAGACTTGGCACTTTATTTCATAAAATGGCCCATGCTGCATTCAATGCCTTGAATGCATTTTTAGTTTTGTCAAGGTGCCATGTTGGAACATGGCATCTGCCTTAACTGTGGCATGCCAATTCATCTCAAATGTCTTCTCATGGGCCTGGGTCATCTAGTCTATCTCCAGAAATGTACGTAGTTGTCCCCTCACTTTTATTCCAAGGGAGAAAAATAGGCTACACCTTTTAATATTTGTAAGCTCAAATATCTACTTGGTAGACTGTTCCACTTATTGGAAATAACTCCACAAATATTTTTGGTCTTTCCCTCTTTCCTATTACAATTTGAGCTCTCAGGCTATCTTTTCCCCTTTCTACTGGCCTTTTCGGCTCTTTCTTCAATTGGTTTTTGAGTTTGTTTTTAGGTTCCATGCCATATTTGAAAATCAACAGATATTTCTTTACCCTAAATTTGACATCCATGGGGAAGTCATTAGTCGCTGGTTGCTTGAACCATTTTGAACCATGAACTTTTAAACCTTTGAAAGTTCATTGGTTCACTGGATCAATGGTTTGGGCAACCTTCTCAACTCCTTGGTTTCATCGCTTCTTTGGTTCATTCACTTTCCTGGTTCATTCGCTTCTTTATTTGTATGTTGAACCATCTCTTTGAACTAGTCTCTGGAATCTTCTTCTTCTTTCTTTTTCTCAGAGCTTTCATTGAACTATTGAACCCATTGAACCTTTGAAACATTTTGGTTCAAGGTTCAACGATTCATCCTCTTTCTTAGAAGCCTTTGTTTTCTCTAAGTCTTTCAAAGCTTTGAAATTCTTTCAGCTTTATATCTTTGGAACCCCCCAAAGGGAAGGTGTCCCTTCGGGCCTTGAGAAGGGTCCATTTCCTGGTTGCCGAGAGCCCCTCACAAGGGTACCTACCCTTCAGGGTCCTTCAAGCGGCCTTCTTCTTCAAATCATGCAGATTTTGTAGAACCAAGCCTATAGAGTCCATAGAAATAGGCTTGCAGATTCCGTAGAAACCAGCCTACAGAGTCCATAGAAACTAGCCTGTAGAGTCCATAAAAATAGACCTGCAGAGTCCATAGAAACCAACCTATAGAGTTTGTAAAAACTAGCCTACAGAGTCCATAGAAACATGCCTACAGAGTCTGTAGAAACTAGTTAGCAGAGTCCATAGAAACCAGCCTATAGAGTTCATAGAAATAGGCCTACAGAGTCCGTAGAAACCATCCTATAGAGTCCATAGAAACTAGCTTGCAAAGTCTGTATAATCATTCCTTTAGACAAAATGTCTTTTAGAACCTCTCGAAGGGAAGGTGTCCCTTCGGTCCTTGAGAAAGGTCCATTTCCTAGTTGTCAAGAACCCCCCACAAGGGTACCTACCTTTCGGGGTCCTTCAAGCGGCCTTCTTCTTCAAATCCTTTGGACAAAATGTCTGAAGGAATTCCTTCGAATATTTTATTTGAAGGATTTATTGCCTTTACATTAGTCGCTTCTCGTCAGGCCTTTGATCATTCCTTCAGACAAATTGTTTGAAGGAATTCCTTCGGACATTTTGTCCGAAGGATTTCCCTTGTAAAATTTCACCATGGAAAATCTTTCCAAAAGATATCTTTTTGTTCCCTTTTGTTCACTTCCCTTCGCAAGGGAACTTGCCCTTTGGGTTTTGGGGGACTCATTTGAACCTTTCGATTAAACCGATCAATTGAACCAACCATGGTTCAATAGTTCAATGGTTCAATACTGTGTTTTGTTCATTCAATTGACCAGTTGAACCCACCACTTTGAACCATTCATTTGAACCAACTAATTTGAACAACTCTTCAAACTTTGATTGAACTCGTTGAAATTTGAACCTTTGCCGAAGTGCTTAACTCTTCTAAGTTTGCCAACATTGTTGAACCTTTGAACCTATTGAACCTTTGAACCTTTGGAAGTGGGGTTTAATGGTTCAATGGTTTAATGTTTCAATCCTTTTTTTGAAGCTTGTCGATGGACCTTTTGACTGAACCTTGGCGTTGAACCAAGCTTGAAATTGCCTAAGTGTTGGGAACTCGTTTCTTTGTGAGAGCTCACCTATTGAAGTCATTGAACCTGCGAGTCCCTTAGCTGAAAAAACTTGAATAATGAAGAATTTGAATACTCAAAACAATTTTTGAGAAGGGAAGAGAGAATTTTGGCCTGCAGGACCAAAATAGTTCATATGCTATCCCAAAAATGAGTAACAAATTTTGGGAACAACAAACTTAACGAAGAAAAGTCATTTTTAAAAAACTCAAACCCAAATATAAAGCATATTTCATCTATTTTTATGAAATTGACTAGTCTAAAAATGAAACCTTATGAACACTTAGCTATTAATTCCAAAAATGAAACAAAAATAGATTAGATTGCTTAGTAAAATAAGTCAATTTTTTTTGAAAATTTAGATAAATCACCTAGGTGTAAGGTGAAATGATCTAAATGTTACATCCCAATTTCACCTTAAGAATTATAACCTTTGAATATGTAGGTTATTATGGCTATAATTTAATTAAAATTGCTTTGATTTGATCTTTATGACATATACTAGTTATGAAATAGTGATATGTTGACTAGTTTACATAATAAAATTAATTATGTGACAACTGTACTTTCTTATTTGGTACTTTATGGATGTTTATTTGTTAGTTATGCATAATTAATTTTTTGAGATAGGTATGATGACTCAAACTAACTACTTGTCACGAGGTGGATACAAGGTTGATTCTCCCCTCAGAATACGAAAGAGGGAGAACTTTATCAGAGAGGATGGCATAAATAGGATGATTAGGGGATGACAGAGGAACTGCTAGTAACCCAAGACACACACTACAATAGAATAACTTGTTTAAACTCTTTGTTTGATTTAGATAGTTAGTTTGTTTTTTAGTGCTTATATACTTCTACTATGATCATGTTTCGATTGATGCTTAAGATGATTTGATTATGTGATAACATGTATGATTATAGGGAATAAATATTATCATATAAATGTTATTTTATGATCATTTAGTCGATGCTAACACTTATCTGATTGCCTAACTCATTGACAGGTTTAAAGGATATTCGATAAATATCATTATCTTGATTTAATGTCTTTATGTGTATGAAATAGTCAAGGCATAAATGTAAGTCTTTGATTAATTAATTATATATGTATAATCCATTTACACATGTATTTAATTAAAATAGTTATCTTATAATAATTATATTTATTAACTATTTTAGTTTATCTTTTTAAAGAGATAATTACCTATTACAATTAAATTAAGAAAATTAAATTATCAAGATAATGTTAAAGAGATAAGCCCTTTGCATAGAATTCGTTGAGAAATGAAGGTCCAAAATTATCCTTTTGAAAAACAAGTGGACTTAAGATATTTATTAACATGACCTTGAGCAAAGATTAAAAGCATGCATGATTTATAAAATAAATAAATCTCAAGTTAAGCTATGAAAATATATTTTAAAACTAAATGCTAAAAAATGGGAAAATTTGCATGAAAAGATAAAGTGAATCAAAATAAAGAAGGGGTGATAGAGTATTTGGAGGGGAGATGATTAAAAGAAAAGAAAGGTATGGTGATGGAAGGGGGAGGAAAACAAAAAGAAAAGAAATATAATGAAGTAAATAAAGGAGGAGTACAGAGAGGGGACAGGGAAGAAGACAATGAAGGTAAAGGGAAGAGAATACACCAAAGATAGATAGATATATGATGAAGGAAATAAAAGAGGATGATGAAGGAGATAAAGAGTACAATGAGAAATAGAAGAGGGTGACAAGTGTGAGGCAAAAGGAGAGAAGAAATAAATTAAAAATAATCTTGGTCAAATTCAAGCATTGAAAGGTAAGTATTATATTTTAATATCCTCTAAATATATTGTATGATGGAAATGAAATGGTCCAAAAGATATTAGGAAAAAAAACTGTAGTTGATTTGCTAAATCTGGATTATATATAAGACAAACATATAAACCAAATCTAGGTTTTTGAGTAATAAATCAAAATAATTGTAGAAATTGAGGATTCTTCATACCAAATTATATAAGCATGATTATATATGGTCTAATTACATATATTCTTATAGGGATGTGCGTGAAAATTAGTGTAAATCCATGAGTAAAATTAATAAAAGAATGAATTTTATTCAAATGCCTTTCCTATATATATTTGCATGCCTTAATATGACTTGTGTAAGTACCCAAATATAATATATATAAATTATCAAGCTGTTTAAGATTACATATGGATGGTCTAAATTTGAAATGCAGACTTAGTTTATTAAATATATTTTACCATGTCACACTAACCTATGTCCACCCCTTGACTAAGTTTAAACCATTAAGGTAATTATTTTGTAAGCTGTTTAAGTATATGTATATACACATAAATAAATGTGTATATATACAATGGTTGATAACCCATGATTTGGGGAGTATAAGCTTTGTATACTCTATTGGGAAAGAAACAGTAAATGTAGGAAGGAAACTATGGTTCCTTTTTTGCTGCAAATAGAGTTTTGGGTAGAACTTTACTATTACCTTGGATTTCATATTTAGTTGTGTGTTACATATTTATATGTGGGATACGCAAAAATTTGTGATTTTACCATATAATATTTGTGTCAAATGTTAAAATGGTGTTGAAGAAATAAGTTTTAAAATAGCTAAATTCATTTAGTTGATTGAGTCAAACTAGGGGTGAAACAATGATGATTATGATTAAAGGCATTATGTTATTTAATAAGCATGAATTATTTATTGGGATATCATTATGAGTATTTCGATAAGATTAAAACATATAACATAATATGCATAGATGGGATTTTTGTGTATAACTAGTAAGTGAGTTTTTATACCACATTCAAAGATATAGGTCGAATAAACCTTGTAGCAAATATAGGTACTAGTATGCCAACAATAGTTATATATAACTAGTTATGAGCAGTTGAAACATTACCTATATGGTTTGGTTATGGCGATGCTTAGTTGTTGTGTAAAGTTATATATATATTATTGTCTCCCAAAAATAACAGTCATTTTTGAGACAACATTTGAATTATTTTGGTCCTAAGAACCAAAATTGTATCTTCCATTTTCAAAAATTTGTCTTAGATATTCAGATTTCTCATTTTCAGAGCTTTTCAAAAAATCTATAGACTTTGCAAGTCAAGTTCAATGGATTTTACATGTTGATTTCTACGGACTTTGTATTTTTAGTTTCTACACGCAGTTTCATTTATACAGGTTCAAAGACTTCTACAAGCAATTTTCAGTTAAAAGAATTGATTTTCAACATTTGTTCATTTTTCGGGATTTTTTCAAAGCCTAAGTTTGAACAGAAATCTCCATTGACAAACACCAGCAGTAAGTTCAATGTCTTTGACAAGAGTTAAGCGCTTCATCAAGGTTCAAAGTTTAATCGCTTCAATTGGTTCATCGGCTTCCAAACATTTGGCCAAATCAAGGTGACTTGAACCGTTGAACCATTGAACCATTTTGGTTCAAAGGTTCAACGAGTTCAAGGTTCAATGGTAGGTTCAACCAAAGGAACAGTTCAATGGCTTGGTTTAACCAAGTAGTTCAATGCTTTATTTCACTCAGATGGTTCATTCCCTTTGTTTCAACATCTTTTGGTTCGACCATTTGGTTCGTCAGTCGGTTTAAAGCCTTGTTTGAACTATTGAACCAAAACTTGGTTCAACGAAAAGATTCAACAGTAGGTTCATTCGCTTAGTTCAACCATTTGGCTCATTTAATGGTTCATCAGCTTTGTTTCAAAGGCGCTTGGCGTGCTTCATTGAACCATTGAACTGGTTCAACAGATAGGTTCAATCAAATGGTTCAACTATTGGTTCAAAGGCAAGTTCAAATATTTAGTTCAATGCTTAGTTTATCGGCCTATTTTATTCGTTGAACCATTGACTTGAACCATTGGCTTGAACCAATTTGGTTCAAAGCCTTGGTTCAACCGATTGGTTCAATGTCACAGTTCATCCAACAGTTCATTGCATTGGTCTTTGTTTCAAAGAGACTTGGTGTGCTTCATGGAACCTTTGAACCGGTTCAACTAATGGTTCAATGCCAAGTTAAAAGGGGTGGTTTAATGCCAAAACAAGACTTTCTGAAGGACAAGTGCCCTTGCAGAGGGCACTTAATCAAGAAAAGCACTTTTCTAGAGGATCATTTCTTTTAAGTAAGCTGAAAGGTAATTTTTTTGGATTTGTTTAAGGTAAAACCTGAAGACTTGTTCAAATACTTGGCAGAATTTTCCCTAGACTTTTTGTCTGTGGGAATTTTCCCCAGACTTTTTGTTCGCGGGAATTTTTTGCAGGACAAATGTCCACGAAATTACCCCCAGGGAACATTCAACTCAAACACCTAGGATTTTTCCCTGGGGATTTGTCCACGGGAATAAAGTCTAGGGAAACATCTGCGGGGATTGCCAAAATAAAAGTTTGGGGAAATATTTGTCCACAGAGTTGATAAAACAAAGGGCTGCCGAAGGACCCTGAAGGGCATGTGCCCTTGCAGGGGACTCTCGGCGGTCAAAATAAAGGGCTCAACAAGGATCATTTCTCAAGGCCCAAAAGGGTATGTCTAATTTAGAAAAGTGCTAAGCAAAAAGTCAAAAGCTGAAAGAAGACCAAGAGGTGATGCCCACAAAGATGTCAAACTTAGCATAGCTAACTAGCTATTGGAAGCATATTGACGGGCATGTAAACGTCAATTTTAGAGACAGTAAAATAGCCTTTGATTTACAGACCTGAATGCATTTCCAAAATTCAAGACAAAAACTAGCTGAAAGCAAGGAAAGGCAGAACAATGGATGAATACAAAGCTCAATTCAATTAATCTGGAAAGGAGGAACGATGAAGACAAGATCAGATCACCAGGTGGACATTGAAAGTTGTAATCTTTCAATTGCATGACTTGTTTATCCACATTGAGAAGATCAAATGGGTAAAATGCCCCAAAGTTCCAGCTTGTCTTCCTAACATTTCCCAATGCATCATGATGTATTACTATTCCCGAGTCCTTCTTGAAGTGGCTATATAAGGGACTTTCTTTCATTGTAAAAATATCATCTTCTTTTTGACAATCTGAACAAAACTCTGCCAAAATTGAGAAGCATCATTAAGACTTTGTGCTCAGTCTGTTAATCATATTCTATTAATGAAAACAAGGGACTTTTTCAGACATTGTGCTGTGATATCTTTTTTGTTTCATTAATTTAATAAGTAGGATTAGTAAATTAGTCAAGAAGGTGTCCTGAAGAATCAACTATGGAGAGACTTTGTGCCCCCATAGCTGCCTTCAGTGTGTTTGCTTTTTCATTGCTATGTAAAGGACTTTGAGAAGACTTTGAGCTTTCATTGCCCTTCGTATATCACTCTTGAGTATTTCAGGTGCAGACTTTGTGTTGTGTCTTGATTTGCTGGTTCTCATACTCCCAATTACACTCTACTTTAATTTCCAAGAGTATTCTTGTGGCTGCTTGAATAGTTTTTCCTAAAAGAAGAGGAGAGCTGTCTGTCATTCCCTTGAGTTTTTCCTTTGTTTTGCATACATCACCTCTGAAGAAAGAGAGATGGATGTCTAGTCCTACCCTTGAGTATTATTATTTTCTGTTTATACATATGCATAACATATCCATAGGGAACCTCCCCTTGATGAGAGGAGAAAGCAATCTCCTTCTGATGTGATAAACTTACACATTAGGATGACTAATCTTCTTGATTTAGCTGATAAGACCTATTTTGTTTACCAGTATGCTAATAGACAAAATATTCAACCAACAGTTTTTGGCAACTCCACTGGGGAAACTCATTATCCATTTATAGTCTATCCATTCCATTCACCTCCACACCACAGGAAAAGAATGCACAATTTAAAGCCTCAAGCTTTAACTGAAGCAAAGTCAAATCTTTTCTATTTTTGTTTTACAATCTGGCAGATTTAAGGTATACACGAAGCCAAAGGGCTAAAGGTGTCATTGATCCTGTGTTCAAGTTGGTACAATAAAGTGATTTTGATCTATTTCCTTCACCATCTCATCTACAACAAACCAAGAGCTTTCCTCCTACTAAAGCCAGATCTCCATTACTAGACGAAGTATCTACTTCTGCTATTGATAAATTTGTGCCTATAATTACCCCATTGAGATTTGTTATTCCTCCTTTTTATAACCCTATAATGGCAGTCCAAGGCCCCTGGGGTAACGCTTTTGGTCCTCTCAATCTTACTCCTCTGTATGAGCTTCCACGCATTTTTAAGTAGAATTTACCTAAATTCTATGGTGATGGCAAAGTTCACCGTAATGAACACATTGCAACATTCAGTATAGCTTGTGGAGTAATTGGAGTAGAGTTTGAAGATGTAGTAGTCAAGCTTTTTGTTGAAACACTATAAGGCACTGCTTCAAATTGGTTTTACCATTTACAAGCTCGATTTGTGACCGATTGGAATACCTTGAAAGCTAAGTTTGAAGCCAGATTCAAACCTGCAGAAGATGCACATACACTTCTGGCTCAACTTACACAAATGAAAAAAGAGCCTCATGAGCCTATGAGAGATTTCATTGCAAGGTTTGACAAGCTGAGAAACAAGATTCTTGTAATTGCTCAGCCTACAGCTAAGAATCTTAAATGCTTTTTCATTAATTCTCAGCTACCTAAAGTCAGTTTCCTCTTGAGACATGCTGGTCAAATAGATCTTGCTGCAGCTCAATTTTTGGCCACTAAAGTAGAAGATGATCTCATCTTAGCAGGGAAGATAAGAAGAGATTCAAATAGAAACAAAGCTTCATCATCTTATGAATTTGCATCTACAAGCACCACAAATCCAATGGTGCAGAAGCTAACAAATGAAGTGCTGGCCCTCAAAAAACAAATGGCACAAGGGATGTCATCTGCTCCTTCATACAAAGATGTATCAAGGAAGACATTCCCTAATCAGGCACATCAAGAGCAACCCAATCATCTTCCTTACCCATAGAAGAACCTTGCCATTAAAGCACCTCCAACCAACTCAACAGTTGGTGTTTGGAAATAGAGCATGATTTCTCTTTCCAACCTAAGTTTAATCAAGAAAATAACACCGATCTCTTCATGGAGGATCAAGAAGAGTCAACTGGCGACTCCCACATCAATTTTCTAGATTACCAAGATGAACCTAGAAGTAAAGGTGGAATATTTGAAGGATCATATGTTTTGATCACCCAGTCCTAGAATCAATCAACTCAACAAGATGATAAAGGAAAAATAGAGAAGCGACCTCAGATTGCAATTTCGATTGCTAAGAGTGAGACCACTTTGCCTATTCAGTTGAAGGACCCAGTGATTGATGAGAAAGTAAGTATCCCAAACATCTTTGTGCCTTCTACTTCAATTTCATAGATCAATCCTCCCACCCCTCCCATAAACCAAAAAGAAGAACTTCCATCCCCTGTGCCTAGTCCAATCCAGCCATTTGACATAATTGATCATGTCAAATGTGTCAAGACCCAAATGGCAACCCATGTAACCCAAATTTTGTTTGAGTCTTCAGGTAAGGATGAAATAGCAAAAGAATTGGTGGAGTGTAGCCTAAGTGCAGGAGAACCTTCCCTTCCAAATAAAGAAGAATCTGAGATATCTGAGGAGTTTGACTTTAATGATCCAATCATGTGCTGGATTGAAATTGTAGAACAACAAGTTATGATAGTGGATTATGCTACTACAAATCAAAATCAGGGAAAGGAATCTGTCACCAAGAAAATAATGAGTGATAGTTTTTGGTTTGAAAACCACGTCCTACCACTGAGCAAAAGGAAGAAGAGACCAAGAGGAAGACGCAAAAAATTGGTCTCCTAGTGGAGAGCTCCATTCACCCGTCACCATTTTTGGGGACAAAACATTTTCTTGCTGGTTTACCAAGATGACACACTCTTTTCTCTGCCCCATAATGGGTAGCATCTGAAACACTTCAATTCTTGAAGTATCAGGTCATTGCCTCTGTATATATGTATATTTGTACAATTTTAAATTCTATTTTGTTTTGTTTGTTTTCATTTTTGATGTCTTTCATTTCTAGAAAGCATGACTCCGTAACCCAATGGCATACTTAAAGACACAGGAGATTCTGAATTCTACTCCTTCCAATCCATTTTGCAATTGACAGAAGTTCCCCAACTGGAGCCAACTATTGTCTCCCAAAAATAACAGTCATTTTTGAGACAACATTTGAATTATTTTGGTCCTACAGACCAAAATTATATCTTCCATTTTCAAAAATTTGTCTTAGATATTCAGATTTCTCATTTTTAGAAAATCTATAGACTTTGCAAGTCAAGTTCAATGAATTTTACATGTTGATTTCTATGGACTTTGTATTTTCAATTTCTACAGGCAGTTTCATTTATACAGGTTCAAAGACTTCTACAGGGGATTTTTGGTTAAAAGAATTGATTTTCAACATTTGTTCATTTTTTGAGATTGTTTCAAAGCCTAAGTTTGAATAGAAATCCCATCGACAAACACCAATAGCAAGTTCAACATCTTTGACAAGAGTTAAGTGCTTCATCAAGGTTCAAAGTTCAATTGCTTCAATTGGTTCATCGGCTTCCAAACATTTGGCCAAATCAAGGTGACTCGAACCGTTGAACCATTGAACCATTTTGGTTTAAAGGTTCAACGAGTTCAAGGTTTAATGGCAGGTTCAACCAAAGGAACAGTTCAATGGCTCGGTTCAACCAAGCAGTTCAATGCTTTATTTCACTCAGATGGTTCATTCCCTTTGTTTCAACATCTTTTGGTTCAACCATTTGGTTCGTCAGTGGGTTTAAATCCTTGTTTGAACCATTGAACCAAAACTTGGTTCAACGTCTAGGTTCAACGGAAAGATTCAACAGTAGGTTCATTCGCTTAGTTTAACCATTTAGCTCATTGAATGGTTCATCGACTTTGTTTCAAAGGCACTTGGTGTGCTTCATTAAACCATTGAACTGGTTCAATGGATAAGTTCAATCAAATGGTTCAACTATTGGTTCAAAGGCAAGTTCAAATATTTGGTTCAGTGCTTAGTTTATCAGCCTATTTTATTCGTTGAACCATCGGCTTGAACCATTGGCTTGAACTAATTTGGTTCAAAGCCTTAGTTCAATTGATTGGTTTAATGTATTGGTTCAACGTCACAGTTCATCCAATGGTTCATTGCATTGGTCTTTGTTTCAAAGAGACTTGGTGCGCTTCATTGAACCTTTGAACCGGTTTAACTAATGGTTCAATGCCAAGTTCAAAGGGGTGGTTCAATGCCAAAAGAAGACCTTTCGAAGGACCAGTGCCCTTGCAGAGGGCACTTAATCAAGAAAAGCACCTTTTTGGAGGATCATTTCTTTTAAGTAAGTTGAAAGGTAATTTTTTTAGATTTGTTTAAGGCAAAACCCAAAGACTTGTTCAAATACTTGGTAGAATTTTCCATAGACTTTTTGTCTGCAGGAATTTTCCCCAGACTTTTTGTCTGCGAGAATTTTCCACGGGATAAATGACCACAAAATTACCCGCGGGGAACTTTCAACTCAAACACCTGAGATTTTTCCCTGGGGATTTGTCCACGGGAATAAAGTCTGAGGAAACGTCTACAGAGACTGCCAAAACAAAAGCCCAGGGAAATATTTGTCCGCAGAGTTGATAAAATAAAGGGCTGCCGAAGGACCCCGAAGGGCATGTGCCCTTGCGGGGGACTCTTGGCGGTCAAAATAAAGGGCTCGACAAGGATCATTTCTCAAGGCCCAAAAGGGTATGTCCAATTCAGAAAAGTGCTAAGCAAAAAGTCAAAAGCTGAAAGAAGACCAAGAGGTGACGCCCACAAAGACGTCAAATTTAGCATAGCCGACTAGCCGTTGGAAGCATATTGACGGGCATGTAAACGTCAATTTTAAAGTTAGTAAAATAGCCTTTGATTTATAAACCCGAATGCATTTCCAAAATTCAAGACAAAAACTAGCTGAAAGCGAGGAAAGGTAGAACAATGGATGAATACAGAGCTCAATTCAATTAATTTGGAAAGGAGGAATGATGAAGACAAGATTAGATCGTCAGGTGGACATTGAAAGTTGTAATCTTTCAATTGCACTTGTTTATCCACATTGAGAAGATCAAATGGGTAAAATGCCCCAAAGTTCTATCTTGTCTTCCTAACATTTCCCAATGCATCATGATGTATTATTGTTCCCGAGTCCTTCTTGAAGTGGCTATATAAGGGACTTTCTTTCATTGTAAAAATATCATCTTCTTTTTGACAATCTAAACGAAACTCTGCCAAAATTGAGAAGCATCATTAAGACTTTGTGCTCAGTTTGTTAATCATATTCTATTAATGAAAACAAGGGACTTTTTTAGACTTTGTGCTGTGATATCTTTTTTGTTTCATTAATTTAATAAGCAAGATTAGTAAATTAGTCAGGAAGGTGTCCTGAAGAATCAACTGTGGAGAGACTTTGTGCCCCCATAGTTGCCTTCAGTGTGTTTGCTTTTTCATTGTTGTGTAAAGGACTTTGAGAAGACTTTAAGCTTTCATTGCCCTTCATATATCACTCTTGAGTATTTTAGGTGCAGACTTTGTGCTGTGTCTTGATTTGCTGGTTCTCATACTCCCAATTATGCTCTACTTTAATTTCTAGGAGTATTCTTGTGGCTGGCTGAATAGTTTTTCTTGAAAGAAGAGGAGAGTTGTCTGTCATTCCCTTGAGTTTTTCCTTTGTTTTGCATACATCATCTTTGAAGAAAGAGAGATGGATGTCTGGTCCTACCCTTGAGTATTATTATTTTTTGTTTATACATATACATACCATATCCATAGGGAACCTCCCCTTGATGAGAGGAGAGAGCAGTCTCCTTCTGATGTGATAAACTTACACATTAGGATGACTAATCTTCTTGCTTTGGCTGATAAGACCTATTTTGTTTACCAGTATGCTGATAGACCAAATATTCAACCAACATATATATATATATATATATATATATATATATATATATATATATATATGCTTGTGACTAGGATTTCAATAAATTCTTGTAAAGTTTATGAAATTATGAACTTAATATGATTCATGCCCGAATGGTACAATATTTGATTAGTAAATGGTTATATTCATTATATATGAAATTTCATTATTTGTGACATTTCATTAAATGCATTTGATGAACTAAAAGCATAGCTCTGATAGCACACTCATATACATGCACTATAGACAAGTAATATGTGTTTACTTTGTGTAAGATAATCTTTCGTAAACCAATAGAAGGATGTACATAGATGTAAATTATTATTATAGAGATGAGTAGTGTCAAGAAAACATGTCGATAGGGTCAAATGTGTAGGGAGATGTAAATATGAAATGCATAGACTGTGTAGAGTTAAACACATAAAAAGAACTTTGCGAATACCTTATATGGTGAGGTTATTGTCTTATATGTTGAGAACTAACAATAAATAATGAAAATGTAATATTGATGTTTAGAGAGGTCTAAATGATCGTATTACTTAGGTTTTATACTAAAGGTTCATAGAAGTGCTAATCATGAAAATTTTGTAAAAATATCGACTTGTGTCATAAATGAATACTAGTATATATGTAGATAGTATAAAAACAAACTTGTGTGTAATACAATTATGAGAGTGTTAATATGTGCAAGTGATTAGACATTTATAAAATAAAAAAGTGCATTGTGATGTGTGCCTAGAGATTATATTTTCTTCTGATTACTAATTTGCAATATAATCTAGGATGGACTTGACCGGTATAATCTCGTACTTGCTTGATTATTATTTGTAAGTGTAACATTGACTGTTAGTGATTTGAGTAGGGTTCTCATACATAATAATATTTTATATTATGGGATGTCATAGATTTATATAGTATAAAAGTTTATTATATCTAGATGGTACATATTACAATTGTTATATCTAGACCCACACCTACGTGAATATATGCATGTCAGTTGTTACTATGAATATTATGTTTTGTGATAATTAGTAGAATATTAAGTATGCATGCACAAAACCTTTGAGAGGGTAGAAAATACTAGGATATAATGTTATGTAAACTATGACTTGATTTGTTATATCTTGTTTCTTGAAAAGAAGCTTATGTTTCTATGTATTTAAGACTACTTTATATGGCTGATTATAGAAAACTAGTAGTTATGTCTTAGAATAGTAGACTATGGTAATACAAGTTATCATGGGGTTTAGTATGTTTGAAACCTAATAGTGGTCATTGGAATCTACAGTTAAATATGTATTTTACCCAGGTGATGTAAACTATAGTCATTATTTTTTGAATGGGATAGATAATACTATAAGATTCATTCATATGTTTGATGAAATAAATGCATGTTTTGATTACTCTTATGTTTATCATGTTATGTGATATGATTGATAGTAAGATGTAAATGGAATGAATCATGAGGTTAAATTATGTTAATCATTCTTGTTTTGCTGATACTAAGGAGTGAGATGAACTTCGCTGGCTTAATAACATCATAATGCCAGATGAGGGAAACTTGATCAGGTGGTGTGTATGAATTTGATAAATGTCTAGATCATTATTAATTATATATTATTATGAAAAGTATGTTTAGTGAGACATTAGCATTTCCTGAGTATGATTTACATGTTTCTGTGATATCTTTTAATAGAACAAGTTTTATATGATATACTATATGTATAGTTTTAGAAATCATACAGTACATGAGTACTTGCTTGTTTCTCTAGATTTTTATGGCATCACTATCTACCCATATTTGAAAAGAGGGCCTTTCCTTGATAGGATTAGTGCGATGGATAATTGGTCCATGATTGGTGTGGAAAAGTGCATGGATGATGTTCTCCCTCCCCACAATAGTACTATATTTGAGAAGACACTTGAGATTGCCATAGATACGGGAGTGACTAGGGAACTCAAGCTCTAGGGAGTCTTGTATCTTATTATTTATATTATATTATATTGTATTTATTATTGAAAGCATAATCATGAAGAATTGTAATTACCTATTTAATATGGATTAAAAATAGTGATTGTGTATTGTACCAACAATGGCTGGCTATATTTAATTATTTTATATGATTGAAGTTTGATGCATTTACATATATTGATAGTGATCAATGACTGTTAGATGTCACATGTTTACTTATAGTTATCACTCTTGAATTATTTTGTTTGATCACTAATTATATTCTCATATATATATATATATATATATATATATACACACACATACACACACACACACACATATATACATACATACATACATACATACATACATATATATATATATGTATATATGTATACATATATATGTATATATGTATATGTATATGTACACACACACACACACACACACACACACACATCTGTGTGTGTGTGTGTGTGTGTGTGTGTGTGTGTGTGTGTGTGTGTGTGTGTGTGTGTGTGTGTGTGTGTGTGTGTGTGTGTGTGTGTGTGTGTGTGTGTGTGTTTTTATAGTTAGCATATGGCGAGGTTGTTACACTAAAGAAGGGAAAATTGATGTATTTTCAGAAATAGGGTTCATACCAAGACTTAATAGATCTAGGTAAATTTAAACATTTTAAACCACTATAGTCCTAGATGATATAAAAAGTATGTTTAGTGAGACATTAATTTCTTGAGTATGATTTACATATTTGTGTGATATCTTGTAATAAAATGAATTTTATATGATACACTGCATGTTTAGTTTTAGAAATCATACAATACACAGTTACTTGCTTGTTTCTTTAGATTTTCATGTTGTCACTATCTACCCATTCATGAAGGGGGGCCTTTCCCTAATGGGATTAGTTCAGGGGATTGTTGATCCATGGTTGGTGTGTAAAAAACACCTGGAGGATGCTCTCCCTCCCCACAACAGTATTATATTTGAGAAGACTCTTGAGATTGCCATAGATACTAGAGTGATTAGGGAACTCAAGCTTCAAGGAGCATTATATCTTATTCTTTATTTTATATTTATTATTGGAAGCATTATCACAAAGATTTGTCATTACTCATTTATTGTGGATTGATAACAATGACTGTGTATTGTATCAGCAGTGGATGGTTATTTGTAATTACTTTCTATGATTGTAGTTTGATGCATTTTTATTTATTGATAGTGATCAATGACTGTTAGATGTCACATATTTATTTACAGTTATCACTCTTGGATTATTTTATATGATCACTACTTAGATTCTGATGGTGTAATCTATTGTTAGTATATATGTTTAAAAAAAATGTTTTGCTAGTTAGCACCCAATGGGGTTATTACACTAAAGAAGGGAAAATTGATGTATTTTTGAAAATAGAGTTCAAACCAAGACTTAATAGATATAGAAAAATTTAGACATTTTAAACTATTGTAGTCCTAGATGGGAATTTTAAATCAAGTGCAATAATGAATATTTAATCAACAAACTAGGTTAATATTAATGAAGCATCCAAAAGGTATAAATTCACATCTAAGAAATTGCAAACCAAAGACCAAGCTAGAACAAGAGGGTCCCCATTTAAGGATTTAAGGATGGGGTGTGTTGGACCCAACAAATATATCTTTTTGTAGGAAAAATTCTATAGAAGCATTCAAAACCCAGTATATAAATCTTTGTTTAAAGCACTAAAAAAGTTAGACTATAAATCTTTACACTTGAATATGAGCATAAACTACAAATAATTATCTTCAAGAAAAATTAGAAAGATGAAGGCACTAATATTTGATTCAAATTATGGTATACTAAGTTCTAATTTTGTTTTAGACCATCAGTGTGTGAAAGTGATAAATTCCTTTATAGCTCTTGAATTCACATAAAATAATTTAGACCTGCTTAGACAACCAAAACTTTTGAGAGGGAAAAAAATTGGCAATTTGGTTTGAGAAGAATGGCATAGGCATTGCTCTACTACCATCCAAGAATATATATCCCTGATAGAGATACCTCTAGTACCCTTAAGACTTTGCTCCACTATCAGCCAAGCTAGAAAACCTATGGTGGAGGTTGCATGAATCACCCTTTCAAGGAAGATTTTAGACATTTTTTGCATTCTTTATTTTGTTTCTTTTAGAATTTTATTATGATTTTTTTTCACAAATTTTTCCATTAAATATTTGGGGCTAAGCCATGGTAAAATGATAAACTAAAAAATTCAGCTTACTAAGACATATTTAAATTAAATCAATTTTCCTTCATTGAATTATATATTCAATTAAGTGCACTTGATGGCTTTAGACAAGAAAAGAAACATTTATAAAATCCATAGGTTCTATTTTGAATTATTGGCCTTCATAATTTATAAAATACATTAAAAAAACTAAAATAGATTGTGTAATTGTTCAAGTATGACTCTTCATTTTCTAACTTCTAAGAGTTAGACAACTTTCAAGTTTTCATCGGTAACTTGAGGTTATTTAGCCCAATAATTCAAGGAAAACTGGGATTCCATAGGGTTCTCCTCTTTTACTCAATTATTTTATTTCTAGAATAGATCTTAACTATTGTAAAGGGATGCTAAGAACAAGGAACATACTAGAATGCTGAAGCCAAATGAAACTAAAAGAATAAAAATACTCTAGACCAAACACATATACAAATATGTTGTTCTAGAAGACACGTAAACTAATATAAAGAAATAAAATAGAAATCAAGGAAAACTAACTAAAAAAGCAAATGTATAAAATAAGAAACTATGTACACTAATCTAAAAAAGAATGAGTCCAACAAATTTGAGAGGGTGGGTCTAGAAACCCAACGCAACATGATTTTCACTTGCTAGCAGCGACAAGGTTCTTTTAGTCAGTATCCTTAAGAAGGAAAATATGCCTTTTAATTTACTTAAAATTTGTTTAAATTTCCTTCCTACAACACCAATGTTATTAACAAGCATGCATTCAAAAGAACTAGGTGTCTTAATTCCAAAATTAGAATCAATAAAGGCTTGAAAAGAATTCACCTTAAAGTTTGGCTAGATAAAAGTAAGATATCCATAGCATACCTAATTAACTTAAAAATAAATTAAACCCATGAGTGGATAAATGTATAAATCATTTTTGTTACAAAAATAACAACTTGTTAAATCAACATTCCCAAGTAAGGGAAACACTCCTCTTCAAAATATTGAAACATTAGGATATATATATCTTTAGAGATTAAAAATGTCTAGAAGTTCATCATTTGTACTCGCATCCATAAGAAGGAATACATTAAATAAGAAATCATAAAAATTACCACCTGATAGGGAAGTGGAATCACACCTACAATCAAAGAAGTTCACAATGTCTTCTTCAAAATACACCATTTGAGAATCACCATCACTTTTATCCATGCATTTAGGATTTAGAATTGGCATTTACAGATCTATTGTAGGTGTTTTAACCTCCTCAAAGCTAGTGTATTTAGTTATTATATGTTGCATTCTTGACTCTAGGGGAACCAAGACTTGAATAGATCATCATCCTCATTTAAATTGTAATCTTCCTTTGAAGTGAATCTAGATTCAAGATCTTCTCCTCCCTATCTAAAAGGTACTTCACCTCTTCAATCATACCATAATGTGGAGGGTTAGAATCTTCTATGTTAATCCTTTACAACACCTCATACTTAGGATATGGACCCTTTCAATGGAGACCATGATTTAGATCTTCCCTACTAACATTTAAGTCAATGGAAGGGATAATATCAGATTTGTATTCAGTCAAAATGCCATAAGGCATTGGGGCTAAATCAAGACAAAAACTAGAGAAAGTATTTGTGTCCTTCCTCAAGTGTTAATTTTATTCAATTTTATCATAAAAAATATCTTCATACATGAATTTAGGATAATCATTTCCCTTTACCTCAAAACTAGAATCAATATAATCACTGACAAGAGGTTTATCTAGTTCTTACTTTTGAGAACTATCGTTAGAACTATAAGAGTTTACCTCATGTTCAGGTAAATTATACACAATGGAAAAATTTACATGGGTTTAATTACTATGATATTGGGCATAAGAGGCTCTGGGACTACTAGATCTTGAAGGGTTGAATCATCAGAGACAAGAAACTTTTCTATTTTGTCTTTTACGTCTAACTCTTGTAAATCATTGAATCCTTCTTCTAGGGGACTGTAGGAGGTTTCAGATTCTTCTTATTGTTAGAATTCTAGTTCTTTTGTGATCTCAAGATTTCCTTTTTAATGTCTAAAATGTGCTTATCCACTTCAAACATGTCATAAAATCATGATCAGGTGTGTAATGCCCAAAGTTTTTGCCTCAAAACCCATGTATTTTTTCTTCTTATTGTTTTATTATTACTTAATTATTTTCTAAGGTTACTTAATGTTTAACTATTTTGATTTGGACAAGGTATAATTGGAGTGTAACACACAATTATTACAAATTTTACTTAATACCTTTGCTTGCCACCATAAAGCCTATTTAATGATTAAATTACAAGTGTAAAAGGTTAAAATTGAATCAAAAGTAGTATTTTGATTAAGGAAGTGAGACAAATCACATTATTAAGGAATATTAAATAATAATTTATTGATTTAAATGATCACAAATTTATTCACACCTAACCCGATCAGTACCCAAGGGAAATAAATAGAGCTTAAACAATAATTAATTAACACAAAGTGATCACTTAAGGCTCACCATGGGAAGGTGATATAACTCTATATAACTCTACTCTTAAGGTACTCAAGACAAGGAAACCATCAAATTTAAATTGAAATACGAAGACCAAATCAAACTTAAATTAAAATTAAACATATATATTTAACTAAAGATGTATAAGCCCAATACGAAGGAAGACAATGAGCACCTCTAACCTAACCTAAGAACCTAGACCTGATGCCCCCCACCATAGTTTGGATAGCCTACATATCCACTCCATGGAATTAAGGTCTGATGTAGTTCTCCTTACACTTATGATGGCTTCCTCCATGAGACATCATCATTAAATAAGAGTTGGTGATCTAAGCCAACAAGGGAACTAGTGCATCACTCAGGTGAGCTTCTAAATCTCTAGTAATCTTTCTAATGAATGACACAACTTAAGGTCACTAATCATTATCTATGACATCATGAAGTGTAAGTGCCTACTCAAGCACTTTCACATAGTGTCATGATAAGAATAGTCATGACTATGAACTTATATCCTCTTATTCCAATGTGGTCAATGAATTTACAATATCTAAATTACACCAGTTTAAGAAACTCTATCCCCTAATAAACCTTGAAAGGTGTCCATGATTAAAATGGGAGATAACAAACTTGAGTCTGAAAAACCTACAGGGTCACTATATGCAATAGATATTCAACTAGAAAGCATGCTACTAAAACTAATGATAAATAGATGCACAAAGAAAGATACCACACCATTCATGATTAAGCAAGCATACTAAGAATTAGATATTTTAAGCACTTTCTTAATAACACACAAAGCTAGAAGTCAATATCCCCCACTAGGAAGGCATCCTAAGGGTTAGTTTCATAAGCATTGTTCTCCAAGAACATTCCCAAGTTAGTTGATAAAACCTACACTAGGGGGTGTCCTAAGGTTAGTTCTCTAAGTCCACATCCACTCCCTAGGCTGCCTAAATATTTTTGGTGATCACATCACTTAAAAAATCAAGGCCAGCTATAGTTCACCCATTCTTAATGAGTGTTAGTTTATATGTGAAGACAATCAACCTTCACCAATCATCTACAAGCCTAAGTAAAATATCCTTACCCCTTTCAGGTAACCCTGTGACCACTAGTTGACCCAAGCACAACTAGGTATTACTAGGAGTTACAAGTACCTCCCTTCATATAGGAAGTATGCATGTACATAAAACTAAACTCAAATGCAGAATCTAAGACTCAATACAAGATTATAACTAAAAGGACCTCAAGTGGGCCCTATCCTAAGTCCACCTAATGAAAACCAAGGTCAGACAAACATTTGAAGTTGAGGTCTAAAATTTGGACTAAGGAAACAACATATTTTATAACAAGGAGAAGGAATCATGATTTAATAAACTATTCCAAGGTGACTTTAATTACCTAGAAAGCTTTCCCCTCAAAAAATTTAAATGAATAGATTACGAAAATATCATAGGAAAATTAGTAAAGTTATTAATAAAATTTATTTTATTCTATTAATAATAATTTAAAGTTATAATAATTTACTTATAACTTTTAGATTTTTAAAAAATTATGGTATTTTAACTATGTTGATTTCAAGTCGGTTATAGACACCATAAATATGCACACCATAATTCTAAATGTTGAAGTATCTCTCGACTGCCTTAAGACCCTCTTAGGACTAATCTAACCCTATGAACCTTAATCAAGCTCACCCACAGTTAGTTTAACTCATCTGGCTTAACCTTACATTTTAGCCCTTTTTACCCCTTGACACTTGACCACTAATGGTTAGGGTAACTATCGGTGGTCACCTTAACTATTGATGGCCATGTTCTACCTCCTCAACCAAAGGCATACATGCCACTTGATTTTATTTTTTAAAATAGCCCTCAAATTCTAATTGTGAGCCATTACATGGATGAGTTAATTTTGGAAAGCCCAATTTATGTGTTGTTTCAACTCTCTTGCTTATACATATAAGAGGAGGGGAACAAAGAGGTGAAAATCCATCTAAAAATGTCCAAAAGCATTTAAAAATCTATAATTACCATCAAGAGATTATGTATCTAGGATTTTATTTCTTTCATGTCAATCATCATCAACAATCACCATTAGCAATGTAACAACTCAATAATCATATCAGAGAGTCATCTTGCTGCCTCCTCTCTATCAAGCCTTCAAGTACCATTACTCTACCAAAATCAAGCTAAATTTCACCAATATATCAACCACCTCAATCATTCACCTAATCAACTTCTGGTAAGACAAATACCTAATTCTCAGTATTCATTTACTTCACTTCCATTTTGCAATCAGCCTAGGCCCTACCCATCTCTCAAAATCCATCTTTTGGATCTCATCATCAACCTTTTTATTAATCTAGATCTAGACATAGTAACCATCGATGGTTGACACAACCATCAACAGTCTGCTCAACCATCAATGGCCACCTTAACCACCAATTGTCACCTTGACTGCTAATGATCACCTTGACCACCAATAATCACCCTAACTATAGACAGTAACCCCAACCATCGACATATACTATGGTACCAAAAACCAATAATCTAATTTCACTTAGTTACACCCAATTGAACCTAATTTTTTATGTTTTTACTTTTTCATATACCCCTTTCTAATTTTATGAAGCATACCCTAACCTTCTAGCACTAGTATTGATTAGTTTATTGCTAATTTAACCATTTGTAGCATATTTTTTAGCAAGTACTCTTGTATCTAGTTTCAACACCTTTTGATTATTGATGCAAGTACCTTTCTTTTCTATTTAAAAGCTTAATTATTTAAAATGTGTGGATTGACAAACCCTAAGGAAGATCTCACTTATGGGATCTAGCTATTGCTAGGTAATCCACCCAACTATTTATCTAACAAAAAAGTTTGCTTTAATGCTTTCTTATCTGCAGGTCATCCTCCCAAGCCAAAAAGGAGCTCTTCACAAACTTATGATTTCAACACACTACTATCAATTAGGTTTTTTAACCATACCCGTACTTAGTTTATTTTATTCCTATTTTCCATAATAAGAAATAAATTCATTGAAACATTTTGGCATGCTTGATGGGACCCTTGTGTCTTTACTTGGGTTCTTGATTGATTGCACTTGCTCTCTATTGTTTGCTCATTGATAAAATAATTTTTTTTTTTGGGCTTAAAATTAAGTGCATACATCAATTTATTGAAAGTTTAGTTCACATAGCTTAACTTAAAGGCAAATTAATCTATTGTAGCTTCATTATTTATCACACACACCTAAACCAAACCACTTTCAACAATTAAACATCAAACAAACTTAAGGCAAGGCCTGACTAGGATTTCATCACCTAGAAGTAACCTTACCCTTTCCCAACGATCCTACTTGGAGGTCATTACCAAGGGGAGGAACAACTCAGCTCTCTAGTTGAGTTTAATATCTGAATATCAATATATTTTGGATAAGCACCCAACACCCTTATCACTATGGTGTGTGAATTGAGGGGGTAGGCCCCAATACCAAGCCACATATTGATTTCAATATAGATCTATTTCTAGCACCAAAACATAACCTAAAACCAACCTTAGATTTCTTCTTTAGTACCCACTCTACAAATTAATTTTAGTCACATACCTTCTTAAGGCATAAAAGTGAGATTAATTTAAACTTTAGGGCTTAACGTATCTTTTAGAGTGTGATCTATTTTCTTTGATATTTTATTGTCCTCTCTTTATTTTAGTAGTGAGGTTGTTTATGCTTTCTATCTAGCTTATTTCATATGCTTCTCACTCGCTAGTAGTGAAGAGACCTTATGGAGCAAAACCCATCACCAAGTCAACCTACCTCTTTTACTTCTTCATCCATGGACTATGTTTCTAAATCAGTAGACTCTCCTCACCCCTCAGGAAGTCCTACCTTCCCTCAAGAGGTCCCTTAAGGAGATGTAGATTTTATCACTTTCCTAGACAATAAATTTATAGCCTTACAACCATATCTTATCATATTCTAGATCTGGTCCAATCCATAAATCCACCTTATGGCATGCCCCCCCATATCATGGGAAATACCTCCATTTCCATGGTTACTACACAACCGTTGACTACCCATGCTTCCTCATCAACCAACAACCCCTTTGAGACTATTATTGAAAACCAACCAACCCAAACTACCACCACCCTTATACCTTCTACTCCAAACAACCACTCCACTATAAGAGTGCCTACGTCTAGCACTACTAGCCTTCTTTTAGCTACCTTTAACCCGTCAAATCCTTATGGTGTCTATACCCTCTACCTTGATACCAATTAGTATGAGGGTTACCACCCTTCCATCAGTCACCAACCCTACTACCACTCCTATCCAACAAACAACCCTTGGACCAACCTTTAGCTACATCACTAATCTAAAAGTACATATACCCACTACATATATACCTACCTCTACCTACCCTTATATGTCTTCCACCCAACCATTGGCATCCAATTAATCATATGTGGTAGCATCTAAACCTTCTACCCACTATCTATATGTCTCTTAACCACCACAAAAATATGCATCTTATAACCCTTTGGGTACACAACCCCAAGCCAACTTAATGAAGATGCTTATAGAGAAGATGACCACCTTAGAATCATCCATCTCGGGTGCTCACAACATCTTGTCATATGATCAAATTTTTAATGAGCCATCCATCCACCTATACTTATTAATACATATCCTCCCTAGTGGGAACTTCCCAAAATTTTAAAGTTCTAAAGTAAGGAAGATCCCCAAAAACAACTTAGGGCATTCAAGCATGCTTTCTATCTCATCACTTATGATTATGCCCTTATCCTCCACACCTTCCCAATGTCTCTAGTTAGTTTGGACTTGGATTGGTATAATGCCTTACCCAAAAATTCTATCTTCTCCTTCACCCAACTATCCCAAACATTCTTGGATCACTTTTTGATCAATATCTCAAAGAAATTTTCTATCACCGACCTCTATTCTATCCAATAGTTTGAAGATGAATCCATTACAAATTTTGTGGCTCATTAGAGGAGCCTTATTAACCAACTTTCATTTTCCTTACCTCAACCTAAACTCATAGAGCTCTTTGCTCAAACATGTACCAAGCATATCTCCTCTACATTATGTGTCCAAAGCTTCTAAACCTTTGATAAATATTTTACCATGGCACATAAGTTGGAAAACCGAGCCATTGATGAAGGTAAGCTTAAGCTAAAAAATAAAAACTCAACCTATAATACCAATGAGACTTCTTCCTCCAATTCAAACAACTAGCCCAATACCAACACCAAGAATCAGGGAACCATGCACGCGGTTATCCTAAAATTCACTCCTCCACTTTCTATTAATCAATCTAATTCCCTTGGTTCCTTAAAGCAAAACCCAAAGAACTAAACCTAGAATAACCATAACTAGTTCACTCCATTTGGATAGTCTTATGCTTCTATCTTGGATAAGTTATTGAAATCTAATATCATTCAACTTCCTCCTATGAAACCACCTCAAAAATTTGACTCCTCTCATCCTTCACCTAGTTGATACAATGAGAATGATCTATGTGCCTTCCACCAAGTGATAAGATATGATGTCAGTAGGTGCAACACCTTCAAGAGCCTTGTATAATCCCTCATTGACAAGGGTGAGCTTATGTTAGACAACCCCAATGCACCATCAAACAAGCCTTTGATATATTCATGCAACCTTTTCTAAACTATGCCCCTATAAAGAATGAGAGTAACAACATTGAGTGTTACCACAATACCCATATAGTTAATATGGTCCTTGATGTAATCATTACCAAGCCACCAAGTACCCAATCTTATGATCCTCTACCTCCTCCATCTATTGAGGTAGCATATTCACCTTCCCTTCCATTGGACACCTAAACTAAGGAAACACCACCTTCTCCCCCTCCACTTATAAAGGTAATGGAGCCACTAGTCACCCTTTTAATTGATATAGTAGAACAAGTAGCCATTGCCACCTTACCTTCACCTTTAAATACCAAGCAAACCTCTCTCCTTTCAAAAACCATTTTTGAGGAGATAATCCCTATGACTACTCCTCCCAAAAAGGAACCACCTATCTCAACCTTACATCCTTTGATTGAGGAAGAGGATGAGGTTACCATCCCTATGTCTCCACTTAGAGGCCTATATTTTAGGTCCACCCTTCAGGGAGTCAAACCAACCTATAAACCCTTCTCTAGGCTAGTCTAAAAATTGGCATTTATCTCCAACCTTGAAATTAATTGAATCACCTTCTAGTAGCAATTAGGTCTCCCTTATATTACTCGACCGAAGCCTCCAACCCTTTCTCTGTCTGACCAATCAAACACTTCCATTAACCAACCCCTTACCATATCTACCCAAACTACCAAAACCTCTAACCAACCAATTAAGATCACCAAACCAACCAACCCCAAAAGACTTAAGCCAACTAAAACCCAAGTAACCAAGCCTTCTCCTATCATCCCAACTAGGTCTACTAAGAATCTTGGTATCTTCCCTACATCGAGCCTTAGTCACCCATTTGTTAAAGTGGATCTAGCCCCCTCGAGCCCACCAACCAAATGCCAAACTAAAGCAACCAAAGAGGTAAAAATGAATAAATGATGGAAGGCTTGAATTTTACCTCCCTTAACCTTGCCCTCCATTTTGAGGTCTCATCCCTCTAGCTTGAAGAAGAGGCTAGTTACCTCTACCAAAACCCTAACACCTCTCTTGGTTACACCTTCATAGTTTCTCTCTGATGCACCTCTTTTTACCATGCCAATAATACCTAAGCTACTTACCTTACAATATTCCACCTCTATCTCATTAACCTCCTTACCTAAACCAAAGCCATGGGCTAAGTGCACCACCTTACCTAGGGCACTTGCTACCAAACCTATGTTCAAGCAACCTCTTACTCCAATCACCAAAGCCAAAATTGATACACCTTTACCACCTTTAGCTAAGTCTTACTTTGCCATCCTCCATAGGTTATTATATACTTTTTGTTTAGCCGTACCTCCCATCAAACCCTTTTAACCTCTAGCTTCAAATCTTGCCTGGTATAATGATCACCAAGTCTATGTTTATCATAGGACACTAGGCCATGACATGGAGAACTACAAAGATCTCCAAACCATTATCCACTAGATTTATGATGAGGATGACCTATTAACATATGAACCTCCTATGGATCCTATGCCAATCTAACTGTCAACCATACCTACCCAACACCTACCTACTCCTCCACTCTCACCTAAGAGTGAAGATGAGTCTAACCAGTCTACTACCTCATCCTCTCCATCTACTCATACTATCAACATGGTCACAAGAGCATAGAAGAAGGATAAGGGTAAGGCTAAGGTATCTAATCCTTAGACATACCCCTCCTAAAAATACCAACCATCTCCATCTTTGACCAAACCCAGTGTGTCTATCTTAGGTGCCTTCCAATCTAACCCTTCAAAATCCATCTAGAGAGTTATCCTCAAAAAACTTCATCAAACCCTAATGAAGATGAGATTGTATGAGTTAATCTCTACTTATACCTACCATTTCCAAGTGTTAATAGAGGCTTTACAATCCATTTAATTCCAACATGAGGACCCCCAACCTCTATCCACCTTTGTATACACATAATATTTTCACACCTTTATTGATTACTGACACTTCGTATCTTGTAGGAACCTATCAAGTCTCAATCTCTTTGAGTGTATGCCTTAAGAGGTACACCGAGAAAGGGGTGGGAAAAGATTTAGTGATTTTTAAGATTGCTGTTCCTTTTTCCACTTTTTATCTACACTCTTGCCTCCTAAAACCATGAATCCTAAGGTTATTTCTCTCTTTCCTAACCATTCCTATCATTTGCCATGCTTTATCCCTCTTTTCCTTGCTTTATCTCCCTTTTTCCTATTCAACAAGTTACATCATCTATATGGATTATTAGGCTTCTTACTCAACAAGATACATCAACTTGCTCGACCTAGCATGTTTTGGGTCACTTTTGATCTTTTACTTATTTACCTCCTAGTTGACCTAGCATAGACTTTAGGCACTTGCCCGATAATGTGATAGGTTTTCCTAGTTGACCTAACATAGCCAACATGTCTGAAAGTATTTAGGGTGAGTTACTACTATATATACAAGATCATTCCTTACCATTTAAGAAGAGAGTTGAATTGAGTGAAGAAGTGCAAATGAACTTCTGCTTATTGACCATTCTACTTGAGGAATAAAGATTTAGGGTTCAATAATTTATTTTGTATCTCTAATCTTGTCTTGTAGAGAATTCTTTTGGATTCTTAGGTAGGTCATATAGCCTAGAGATGATTTATCTTGGTTGTATTTACAAGTCACAACAATCTCTTGCAAAGCACCATTGGCCAAGGGAGAGGTTAAGACTCAACAGGTTCATATTCAAAGGTAAGTATTCCTAACTTTATTTATCCTTTATAAGAGTAGATAGATAATGTAGTATGTATTATTCTCTTCCATGTATTAGGATTATGTATACATTGACATGAGTATATGTCTCCTATACATGTCTAGTTTAGTTGTTATTTACTTGTTTTGATCTAACCCCCACTTTGTGCAACAAGATTTGGTGAGCACTAGATTAGTTTTATTTTCTTGTTATTAGATTAGTTTACGTATTTGTTTATTATCATAAGTGAATATATAAACCATGGGACTCTTTTAGGATTGTTGTGTGATTCTGTTAGACTATAGGCTTTGGAACCCTACCTATAACATGATGTGTTATGAAAAATGATACAAGTGATCCCCTAATCGGGTCTAGTGGATCCTCATATTGATCATGATATTTCTTAAAAAGCGTGTGCCCTAATTGAAAGTTTAGGTGTGATATATCTTATCTGATCCAAGATTGATTTTGTACACCATGCAATTTTGATTGCATACATTTTGGTGAACCCGATGTGAAACAAACCCTTGCAAGATTTGTTCACTTTTTTCATTTATTTTTATCATAATTTTATCACTTATTTATTCCTTATTTTCATTCTCTTCATCATCATGAATCCAATGTAATTTACGGTTTGTAAAATGGATAAGTAGAACTCAAGATATAGGTAAAACAAGAAATCAGACCTTATCTGATGTGCTAGGTCGACCTAGTCGACCTAGCATCTTTTTCATCCCCTATACACTGCACTAAGTTGACCTGGTCAGCCAATCACAATTTTTAGTCTTTTCCCCTTTTTTTATCAACTTCTATTATCTGTACTAGGTTGACCTAGTTGACCTTGTATAGTTTTGTAGTCTCTATTTTTATGCTAGGTCAACCTAGTCGACCCTGTACTATTTTTTTGCCTTATTTGTTTGCCGACCCAGGTCATTATCTTTTCTTGTTCACATTTTTTTCATTTCTTTCCAATCATAATGAACCTCTTATCAAATTATTTATTTATAGTCTCAACCCATTTTTAATGTACATGGGTTGTTCTCTCCTACCCTATTTGTCCACCATAAAAGATAACTCTTTATGGTGTAGCTCTTCACCACATGGTTCTAAATCTTCTCAATCTACCCCATACCATATAGTAGATCCGAATAATCCTATTAGACAAATCCCAAATCATGATGATCATATACCTTATACTACTTTTACACCTTCTAAACCTAGAATTCATAAACTCATCAACCCATCTACATCTAATGTTGGAACCTCACATTATGTTCCACCCCCTATGACCAATGTTCACAATTATCATGTTACACCCATAAAAAGAGCACATAGCATTATTACTTCCCAAAGTAACATGGTTGAAACCAATCAAATTGATAATCTAAATGGTTCCCAATTATTCAAAAATCTTGATGATAATACTATCTATACTTCTCACAAGAATGGGGGTTTTTATAAATGTTGGGAATCCTCCACCTACAAATAATATTCCTCATACCAACACTAAAAAATATTTTCCTATCAATACTAATACCCCTCCTACAAACACTAATCCACCTATTGATACATCTCAACTTTTTACATAAGTCATAAATCAAATGACCATCATGCAAAGTTCTAATAAATCTCAAATGATGACCATGAAACAAAATTTATGAAACATGATTAGTCAACCACCTCAAGTCATCATGTCTCAACCAAATCCAAATTTTATCCCTCCTCTTAGATATGCCAATGGGAATATCATCCCTCAACCTCTAATGAATAACAAAATGCTTCAACATCTTCAAAATGAACCTTTAGCTCCATTCATTTCATCCATAAATATTTCAAATATTTCTCCAACTATCACATATAATGGGACTAAGGATCCTACTATTTTTTAAAGTCATTTGGTAAATCTATAAGGAATGGGTCCAAAATAACACCTTTGCTACCACCAATCTCTTAGCCAAAACCTTAGTTGGTGATGCACTTGAATGGTACAACCAAATTTTAGACATTCTATCTCATAACTAGATGATTTAGTCAATGCTCTAGTGAAGGAATTCCAACATGATGACCTTCTTGAAAACTACCTTAGTCATTTTATCAATGCCAAGCAAATTCCTAATGGATCTACTCATACTTTCATCAAACGATGGAAGTCTCTTGATCATAAGGTAGACCATAACATGAATGATGATAATCTTTTAAAATTATTTGTCACTACCTCTTAAACCTTCCCTTTAATGAAAATTTTGAATCTTTTCACCTAAAACTTTAGAAGAAGCCTTAGACCAAGCAAAAAGACAATAATTTCTTATGACTCAATTTGAAACACCTCAAACAAATACTAAAACATCCTTCCAATATTATTCTCATACCATTGATTCATCCAAGTCTCCCCAACCTTAAAATGAAGCATCTAATTCAAATGATTTTAACCCAAACCACCCTCCCTTGAGCTTAAAACAACTTATGATGAAATTTCCACCCTCTAAACCCATGAACTTTGATCCTTCCAAACCTCGTCCTAAATGGTATAATCCTGATATGTTTTGTTGGTGGCATGCTACTATAGTTTATTCTCATGAGTCTTGTCATGATATTCATCGATTTCTTATCTGTTCCTTGCTTGTTCCATATTTCAATCTTGAAACTCTCACAAAATAATGTTATCAAGATTATCTTCAAGCTTCTCAAATTAGATCTCAAGTACCATAATCATATCAACATCAATTACCTAATAAAAAACCCTCATCCTCTAATTTTGTTCAAACAATAATTGATCCTTCTTCCTACACCAATAAAGAAAGGATAGCTAATATGAACAAATTTAAACATATTATGGCATCTATTGAACCTCAAACTCTTAAGTCACATAAACCAAAAGAGTACCTAGTTCAAATGCATACTCTAAAGCATATCATACATGGTCCTCCTTTAGCTCCTTTATCTCCCCATACCTCTCCTACACATCATATGCCATAAGAAACATCCTTAAGAACTAAAAAACTAACACATTTACCTACTTCTAAATGCATCTATCAACCTAATTCAAATCATTCTAATGGTTCAATATTACCTCACTCCAACTCACATGTTGGGGCATCTAGTGATGCCCATCTACATGTTTCTTCAGACTTTAGGGCATCTTAAAATGCCCATCCTTACATTCACTTACCCTTTGGGGCATCTTGTGATGCCCACTCTCATTTAACAATGCATAATAACAAACACATTAAGCTTCAAGAAACATTTCAAGACTTATAAACTTGTATTTCACATGCTTATATTTGATACATATGTTAACATAGATTTTACTTGTTCTTTTTATCTCATGTTTCTTTCTTTCTTTGCATTTTTCTTCTTTTAGTTTCACTTTCCTAAGCATCATCATTTTCATTTATATTCTTTTGGCTTTCTTATACATCATATTTGGCATTTGTTTTCATTTTTTTCCTTACACGTGTCTCTTTCCCTATTGTCATTTTTATATCATTCTTTTCCTTATTAGCTTTATGATCATTTTTGCCCCTTTCTTAGATTTTACCTTCTTGATGTATCAGAGTCTTCATTATCTTACTTTCTACACCCCCTTCTATTTACCAATTTTGATTTGGTGTCCACTGGGATTTTATTTTGTGGGTTGCTTTATAAGACTGTGGATAGGACCCGATGATCCTCACAAAATTACCATTTTTTAATTTTTTCTCATTCTTTTTTATTTTTCTTTTTCTTGCCAATGCTATTTTGTCATCCCTCATGGGTATTTATTTTATGAGTTGTAGAATAAGACCAAGGATAGGACTCAGTAGTTCCTCAAAAAATTACCATATTTCTCTTCATTTTCATTCTTTTGTGGCTTGTTAATTTTGTTTTGGCACCCCTTGGGTTTCTCTTTTGTGAGTTTCAAAATAAGACCATGGATAGGACCCAACAGTTCCCCACAAAATTACCATTCTTTTCATGTTCTTTGTGATCCTTGTTTTTAGACTTTAGCTTTTGCTTCTTTTGCTAGATGAAATTTGCATAACAATCTATGTTAGCATGTTTTCCTCCATTTCCTTTATTCTTATGATAAGGAATCACAATTTTGCTATCATTCTATCCCTTTTTGCCCTTTGTAACATTTTTTACAATTTGAAGAAATTTAAATTGTTCCATGTGTCATTCCTCTTGATTTCCCCCTTTCTTTCATCTCCACATTGGATAAAACAAGGTCAAAGTTAAGATAGCACTTTTATTTTACCTAGATTTACAAGACTCTTAGACCCCATGCTCTTTGAAGTTTCTCTCTCTTAGAAACCTTACCCCAAGTTTTCAAATGAATGTCATCTCTAGAACCCATTTTTGGTCTTCCAAATCCAAATGGAGGTGGAATCTAAAAATAAAAAAAGAGTTGAAAGTCAATCATTTGAAAATAAAAGGCAATGATATCTAAAAGGCAACATACAAATCTTAAAAGTCTAATCGCACCAAAAGACATGATTACAAGCACATTTCCTATCTCTAATTGAAGCTCAAACTCCACAGTTAGCTTTACATAGAGTCAAAGTCCTTTGGGGCGTGGTAGGCTAGTAGATTGGAATAGTGGATTTACAAAAAATCTATAGTGCTACCTACTTTCTAATGTAAGTACCCAACCTTTGCAGTAGACCGACGAATCTATAAGGGGCATTGAGGAGTAGGAAACATGTCATGGGCAGGTAGGTCCATTTTAATTTTCATACATATATCCTTCATGGGATGATCTATATACTCCATTTGTTGACCCAAGACTTTTGTAACTAAGAGAAGTTCTTTAGAGTCCTTAAGGTCGACAGTCCTCTTATTTTGACAAACCAAATTTTAGTGTCTTAACTTTGATAAAGAGTTCCTCTACCTTGGTTTTTATTTCATTCTCCCCTCTTCCCCATTTCATTTCCCCCCTTGATATACAAATTATGATTCCAAATCTATTTTCCCTCTTTTTTACATTCCTTTTCCTTAGTTTATAAAAAACATGCTAGCACTACTTTATTTCAGTTTTATCTATCTTTAGATGTAAAACAACATGTTTGAATAACTATGGATCACTCTTTTATTTCATTTGTCATTATTATACTATCCTTTTGTTATGGACAACTGAGTTCATACCCTTTTGCCATTATTAGACGTTTCTTTTTGTGTATGCCTTCTTCATGTTTATCTTACATCTTGACTTACATTTCATTTGACATTCTTTCATACTTTTTCTTATGTTTGATTCTTTCATGCCTATCTTACATGAGCTTACTTTTCACCTTCTTTTATATCCTTGTTAAGCTTTATCTTGCATTGATATTTCATTTGTCATTCATGTTTTACATGCTTCCCAAAATGATTTAGTATGTTCTACATTTAATTTTTTCCATTTATGTTTTATTTATCATTTGTCATTTATTTATAATCATTTGTCATTCATTTGCCATCATTTGTCATTCCTTTTCTATCATTTGCATTTATCTGTCAATCATTTGCATTTATTTTCCATCCTTTTATCAATAATTTGCCTTTAATATTTTAAACCTTGCTTTACCAAACTTAATTTTATATTTTTTCCTAAAAATCTATGTCTGTACTAACTATTATATGCCTATCTTCTATTTTTTTTTATTTTTGGATATTTTTGCACTAACTTCTATAGGTTCGCCGAGTGTGCTTTACATTGGACACCTTCACTTTCTTTCAATCTTCTTCTCTGGCACTAAAGTAAGTTAAAGGTATGTGTTTTTCAATTCTATCCTTTTATTTATCTTATTTGATTCTTACTATACTTTACTTAACATTAGTGTTATGTGTCATCATGTTCTATCCTAAAGCACCATCCTGTGTTGCACTTATGTGACATGTGTGAGCTTAGGATGGGGCATATGTATATATATAATATTTTCACACTTTTATTGATTACTAACACTTTGTATCTTGTATGAACCTACCAAGTCTTAATCTCTTTGAGTGCATGCCTTAAGGGGTGCACTGGGAAAGGGGTGGGCAGACCTTTGGTGCTTCTTAAGATTGTTGTTCCTTTTGCCACTTGCTATCTACACTCTTGCCTCCTAAAACCTTGAACCCTAAGATTATTTCTCTCTTTCCTAACCATTCCTATCATTTTCCATACTTTATCCCTCTTTTTCTTGTTTTATCTCCCTTTTTCCTATTCAACAAGCTATGTCATCCATATGGATTTTTAGGCTTCTTTCTCAATAAGCTACATCAACTTGGTCGACCTAGCATGTTCTAGTTCACTTTTGATATTTTACTTATTTACCTCTTGGCTAACCTAACACAGACTTTAGGCATGTGATTAATAATGTGCTAGGTTGACCTAGTTGACCTAACATAGTCGACATGTTTAAAATTTTTTAGGGTGAGATATTAATATATATACAAGGTCATTCCTTACCATTTAAGAAGAGATTTGAATTAAGCAAAGAAGTGCAAATGAACATCTACTTATTTACCATTCTACTTGAGGAATAAAGATTTAGGGTTCAATAATTTTTTTTAGAGCTTTGATCTTATCTTATGGAGTAGTCTTTTAGATGCTTAGGTAGGTCATGTAGCCTAGAGTTGATTTATCTTAGTTATCCTTACATGCCACAACAATCTCTTATGAAACACCATTGTATAAGGGAGAAGTTGAGACTCGATAAGTTCATCTTCAAAGGTAATTATTCCTAAATTTATTTCTCCTTTGTAAGAGTAGATAGATAATGCAATATGTATTCTTCTCTTTCAAGTATTAGGATTCAGTATACATTGACATGAGTATATGTCTCTTGTACATGTTTCATTTAGTTATTTAATTATTTTTTTCTAACCCCCACTTTATGCCACATGCTTTGGTGAACACTAGATTAGTTTGCTTTTGTTGTTATTAGATTAGTTTTCTTGCTTGTTTATTATCATAAGTGAATATAGAAACCATAGGACTCTTTTAGGGTTGTTGTGCAATTATGTTAAACTATAGGCTTTAGAACCCTACCTAGCATGATGTGTTCTGAAAGATCCTCATATTGGTCATGCTCTTGCTTAAAAAGTTTGTGCCCCAATTAAAAGTGTAGGTGTGATCTATCTTATTCGATCCAGGATTGATTCATACACACCATGCAATTCTGATTGAATACAACCTTTGTTAGTGCCCTTCAAATTTCCAACCTTGTTACATTCAAAGATTCAAAAATACCCTCCATTGACCCCAAAGACCCAGATCCTCCTCTATTTATCATTTCCTACATCAACCAAACCCACATCAAATAGGTCATGATTGATGTGGGAGCTAACATAAACATCATCTCCTCTCATGCCTATAACCAACTCAACTTGTCAGATAATGTCATGTGTAAATCCTTAGCTGTCCTTCATTATTTCAATGATACCATGGCCACCACATTAGGAACTATCATCCTTCATATCTGTATAAGACCCTATACACTCCCTAAACTATTCTATGTTGTAGAAGGTGAATTCCAATATAATATGTTATTGGGATGACCCTAAATTTGTTTCATGGGTTGCGTTCCCTCTACCCTCCACCATTACATTAAATTTTATCATGAGGGCTAGGTCATCACCATCCAAGTTGACCTAAGTCCTTTATCAACATGCAATATGACCTACCACCCTAATGATGTCCTCATACCCCCATCCAACACACCCTCAATAACTAAAACTCAACCTTTAACCACCAAAGTGGATATCATATCCCATTTCACTGATGAGGCATCAAATAGTTCTTCTATAAATTCACACCAAATCCCTACCATAGACCCTTTAGAATACATGTTTCATCATCTTTCACTAGGGGGATATCAACTTTTAGCACTTAACACTTTCTTTACTCATCATGCATATGGGCAACTTACCAACCAACCATGATATGACCCCAATATCATAACTATCATTCCCTTTGGACCTCCACACTATCAAACCTAATTTATCTATGGGGGACTCAACAAATCCCTTGGTACTTCTACTAACTCTCTTCCACCTTGACCATTCACCTCTAGTTTTTCTTATCTTGATAAACCAAGTTTTACCAAGACATACCTCCATCAGTGTACTTGGAAAGGTTTTAATCTTGGACAATATGAGCATGCCCACATGAATTGGTCACCATAGAAACTAGAAAGACACATGAGATGCATGGGCTTGGTTTCATCTTACCTAATAAGAAGAAATTCAAACAACCTAAAATACCTACCACCACCATTGTTGAGGAAGATACCCCTTCCTCACTGACCTCACCTCTATTTATGTGTGAGGATGATAACATCATCCCACCTAAACTTTTTTTTCATCAACATGATCAGGATTAGAGCCCTGACTTATGTAAAGGAGGGGGTGATGGTAACCACCCCTCTGATCCATCTTAAAATGATAAGAGAAGACTTTCCTACCATTAACACTATCTAGTGTCAAGATGATGATTCTATCCTCACCTACCTTGGTGCCCCAAGTTATTTGATCCACAAATCCCTTCCTCCTAAAAAATTGACCATTTTGAATGAATCCACCATGGATATCAACTTGGGTACTTCAAATAGCCCTCATATTTTCAAACTTGTCTAATCACTAAATGTTGAGGAACTTTAGGACATCTTCTCTTTCCTACAAGACTGAAACATGTCCTTTGCTTGGTCTTATAATGATACACCTAGGATCGACCCCACCATTGCTACTCATAACATAGTCACCCACTGATGACAAACCTATCAACCAAAAGCTTAGATGCATGCATCCTCGTATAACCCTTCTCATCAAAGAAGACTTCTAACATCTCCTATTTGCCAACTTTATTCAGCCTATTGACTACCCCCAATGGGTCTCAAATGTCATACCTATTACTAAATCCATATGAGGACTACACATTTATGTACACTGTTGTGACCTCAACCTCACCTACCCCAAAGATAACTTTCCTCTACCCAACATTGACTAGCTTGTTGATCTTACAGCTGAACATGAGATGTTATCTCTTATGGATGGATTCTTGGGTTACAATTAGATCTTAATCACCCTCGAAGATCAGCACAAAACCACCTTTATGACTCCTGAGGGGACCTTCTATTGTAGAGTCATGCCTTTCAAGTTAAATAACATTGGTGCAACTTACCAATGTGCCATGACCTACATCTTCTATGACCTAGTCCATAAGATTGTAGAGGACTATGTGGATGATCTTATTAGAAAATCCAAACTCTAAAAGGATCACGTATCCATTTTTAAGATCATCTTTGAGTGAATTATCCACTATCATATCTATCTTAACCCCAAGAAGTACATTTTAAGGGTCTTGTCAAGAAAGCTTCTTGGCTTCATTATTTCCCTTCATGGAGTCAAAGTTAATTCTACCAAAATCAAAGCAATCCTAGACACGCTTCCTCTTACCAAACTCAATCAACTTCATATCTTGCAAGGTAAGCTTTAGTCCATTTTTCATTTTATCTCCCAGCTTTTGGATCAGTGCTAACCATTCCACTACCTCCTAAAGAAGGACATCTCTTTCAAGTGAAATAACGATTGTCAAAAGACCTTTGATTAACTCAAAGAGTACCTTTTATCACCACTTGTCCTTACCCCTCTTAAAGATGACCAACCTTTCTACCTATATATCTCTATCATTGACCATTCCCTAGGGGCAATGCTGGCTCACCAAGATGAATAACATAGAGAGCAAGCCACGTACTATATTAGTCTCACATTGATAGAGTAGGAGACTCAATACACTCATATTGAGATTTTGTTTTTATATTTAGTCTTCAAGGCCATCAAGCTTCACCACTACCTTCTTAACCATAAAACCTATGTCATAACCAATACAGACCCACTCAAGTACATGCACTCCAAGTCATACCAAAACTAGAATATGGATAAATGGCTCATGCTCTTAGAGAAGTTTGATCGTGAGTTATTATAGTAGAAGTAAATTAAGGGGAAAGTCATTGCAAACTAATTAGATGAAGCACCATTGTTAGAAAATCAACCTTCTCCCCTTGAATTCCTCGATGAGTCCATCGTAACCCTATCTCAAGAAGATTTCAGCTACCAAGTCACCATGTTCTTTGATGGATAAAAATGTCAATATGGAGGGGGATCTAGTATCATCTGTATCCCCTTTAATGGTAAACATCTACCTTTATCCTTTAAGCTTGATTTTAAATGTACCAATAATATGGCTAAGTACAAAACCCTAATAATAGGCCTTCAAACTACCTTAGCCCTAGGAGTTAAAATAATTAGTATTTTTGGTGACTCCCAACTTGTGGTCAATCAAATCAATGGATCTTACTAGTGTAAGAATGATGTTTTACAATAATACAAGAAACTAGTTGACAAAATCCTAACATCATTTGAACACTACTGCATCCAATCAACCTCATGATCTACCAATAAGTTTGTCAACACCATGGGTTCCCTTGGCTCGTAGATCCCATCTGCACCCTTAGACTCTAAACTGTCTATCATTATTCATAGGATTACCCAATAATCTTATGTTGAGACAAATTCTCCCACCATTTTCAATGTGGAGGAGACCCAACCTAACCTTTAGTACTAGTAAACCTTTGACTACCTAAACCTTGACATTGTTCCCTTAGGCCTTTCTAGGAATTCTCAAAGAGTGTTTATTTAGAGTAACTCATGCTATACCATTATGGGAGAAATTATTTATAAGCATGACTTTGATGGCCTCCTCTTCTATTATTTACATAGTCAAGAATCCTCTCACACTATCAAGGAAATACACAATGGTATATGTGGGGGCCACCTTATTGGCCTTATTGTGGCTAAGCACATCCTTCATCTTGGCTATTAATGGCCTACCCTTAACCAAGATTATTGTGATTATGTGAAAACATGTGTCAAATGTCAATAACTTACTAATTTATATCATACACCTAGCCATAGCCTTCATGTTTCCACTAATTTTTGGCTATTTTCACAATGGGGTCTAGACCTTACTGGGGCAATTAATTTCCATTCCTCATAGTGACACCATTATATTATCACCATGACTAAGTACTTTACCAAATGGGTAGAAGCTATTCCTCTAGTCTCAACCAAAGTGAAGAATATTATCAACTTCATCAACGATCACATCATCTACCACTTCAGTGTCCCTTATAAGATTATCATCGATAATGGTAAGTTATTTAAGAACAAGAAAGTATAAGGTCTATGTGATGCATTCAATATCAAGTTAAGCTTCTCCTCACTTTATTACCCTCAATCTAATAGATAAGTTGAGGCCTCTAACAAAACTCTTAATAACATGCTAGCTAAAATGGTTAATGAATCAGGTTGGGATTAGCATATGCATATCCCCTTCACCTTATGGGCTTATTGTACTAGTATTAGAACCCATACAGGTGCTACTCCATTCTCTTTTGTATTTGGGGTAGAAGCCATCTTGCCTCTTGAATTCAAAATCCCCTCTCTTTGCATATCCTTGCAAGATCTTGTTTCTGAGATTGATTATCATCAACACTATTTAGCCAAGCTTGATCTACTCGATGAGCATCACCTAATGTCCCTCATCCATATTTATATCTACCAAGATCATATCAAATGTGCCTATAGTAAATACATTAAAGCATGAGAATTCAACATCAGAGACCTCATCCTAAAGGAAAATCAACATGTCACTAATATGGCAAAAAGCAACTGGGGCAAGTTTGTTTTCAATTGGTTTGGACCTTATATCATAACCCACAAGTATGGATCAAGAGCTTATCAATTGTCTTCCCTCGAAGGCTACCTAGAACTTGAGCCCCTCAATACTTCACATCTACATCTATTCTTTTGTTAGGAAGGATCAAGTTTACCTTTTGTTTAACTTAAGCTCATCCCTTGTTATCTACCCATATTTATCCCTCTATTTTAGGGGCAACTAATTAAAAATGAATCATGTGATTATCTATCACAGTCATATCTTAATCTTTAACAATGGGTACCATGGTTTTACCCATGGCATGGTTATTATGGTACTTTCCACACCTTCACAAAATGGATTCCCATGGTCATTATCACCTAAACCTCTTCACACCTAATCAACCTTCTTGTGCTTTTAGTTTTGTCTTTATTAAGGTGAACCACTAAGCTAGCCTAAGCAAGTCTATGCCAAGATCAAAGTAAAATAACAAAATTCCTATCCTTAATAATCATGGGTCATTCCTAGCATTTATAGACTACTCCCTTAAAGGACAGCTATTGAAAATTTATTCAAAATTGCCAAATGTAAGGTGGACTTCTCCCTTAAAGGATAACTATCAAAAAGTATTAATCAAAAGCACATAAGCTCAGACCACTCCGTCAAAAGATGGATAAGTAAGAATTTATCAAAAGAATAACAATTATTTGAAAGCTTCCCACATTGATCAACTTCCCACATAAAAAAATAGTAGAGGACCCATTATCACAATCAAAATAAAAGGAAAGTAATATTGAAATAAGTAATTAGCTCTCAAATAACACAATAAGGTGGAAGTCGTAATTGGCTCCCACAAGTAGAATTCCTTTATCAATCAATCTACATAGCTTGGCATAGTCTTATTTATACTGAATCTTGAGAATACCTATAGGAGAGGAAAGCTAGTATCACATATAAGGTTCCATTTTCACCCATCTCCCCTTTACACTATATGCAAGGGATTTTTGAGCTTACTTGACATGATGTGCTCAAGACACCTTTTAACCAACTAACAGATGCTAATGCGATGCATTTAAATGACTTATGTTCATTAAGCCCATCTAAATTCAAGTTTATTTTTAGTCTTTTTCAAATAAGAAGAATTGTGCCCTCTTTTTAGCTTATGGTGCCTAATTGACATTTTCATTATGGCATTTCTCTCTTGATGATATTCTTTGTCCCCCCATCTAGTGTTGTTAATTAACCTACCTTAGGTTTTTTAGCATAACCATTACCAACATAAGTAATAACATCATCATAAACACAAGCATAACCATAATCATACCCATAATCTCATCCATGTACCTTAACCAAACCAAACAATGTGGTACATCAAATTGGGGCAACCCATTTGAACACCTCTAACCAACCTATGGAGAACTAGATTTGGCCTAAAGTTTTTGTTGGATATTACATTCATGAAACTATGTAGGCATCGTCTACTTTCCTAATGCATATGGAGACAACTTGGCCACCCCATACCTAAACCCTTACCAACTAAACTTAACCACCCAACCAACTATTACACCACATCCACCTCGATGTTGGTTATTTTTAGCTTGAACATTTGCATGTTTTACAATGACCTTACAATGGTCTTTTTGACCACACTAACCATTTTTTCCATGTTAACCACTTAAAATTACACCACCTCATGTGTTACCAGACCCTTTGTGTTCTTCATAGGAGGACTTCCTACCTCAGATACTTGCAAGAACACTAACTCTATCTAGAAGACTTGATAGAGTAACTCGATCAGCTATTTCCAATGTTGTTGCCTGGTTACCTTATCACCAGTCCTTCTAGAACTAACCTTAATTTTAATAAAATTGGCAACCTTAGTCTGTGTGATCTTGGTTATCACACTTAGTCACATTTTGTGTGCATGTTAACATCTTGAATACCCAACCACCTTTTTCACCACCTCATGACTCCTTGTCAATCACTTGTCAAACCTAGTGTTTCTATTCAAATTTTGCTTTCAAATTCAAAGGAGAGAAAATGAGAAACTTAAGAAGGAATGGTCAAGGCTTATATGTACCTGGATATAGTCTGTGCATCATAATCCAGACGCTGTGAGTACTCCTCTTTGGCTATGGAGGAATGACACCTGCAAAGAAAAGAAACTTGGACAAAAGAAGGCATTAGATGGATAGATGGTGGGTTGCCAAGCGAAAGCTTGATCCCAAAAGTATGAAGACTTCATTAAGAGATATAAACCCACTAATCAATAAAAAGAAGTGTTTGATAAACAACAGAATGATAAAAAATTGAAATGATAAAAGATGGAATGAAAAAGGGAAGCAAAGGCTTACTTGAAAGAAGTTGTCAAACTGGTCACAGTCACCGGCGTCGGTGGTCCTACCGGCATCGATTGGTCAAGGTGCCGATGTCGGTTAATCTGCCAACGTCGGTTGGGGTAGTGATCGGTGTCGGTAGAGGCAAAGGTCTTTGGACGAGGTTTGGTTAGGTCTATGGTCCGTGGACAGGGTCTGGTCAGGGTCTGGGTTTATTTGAGTGGTCTTGAGACAAAGTTTTGGGCTTGGTTGAATGGTCTGGGGTCTGGGTCTGAGAGTCTGGTTGAATGGACAGAGTGTATGGTCTGACAGAGGATAGAGGCAATAAGGAGATGGAGAAGTAAAGATTCAGGTCTGGCTTGGTTAACAGTCTAGTTTGGGGAGAGGGAGTGTTGAATCTAATTCATAATACTTAGAAGCAAATGACTAAAAAACACAAAGAAAACACAGACAATATACTTACCTGTGCCTTGTTGAAGGTGTGCTACTGATGATTCTCGTACCCGCTGTTGATGTAGCCTGTGTGGAGAACCTGTTGCTGATGGAGAACCCTGAAGCTGTTGCTGTGTTTGAGGGAGAGAGTGAGAGGCTTGACTGAGAGATTTGGCAGATTGACGGATGGTCGAACACTGAAGATTGAAGGATTCATGATTTGCTTTAGAAATTAGCCGATTGTGATTGGGGTCATCAAAGGGTCAGAAAAGTTGGTTAAGTATAACCAATGTCGGTGATTCCATCAGCGTCGGCCAACATTTGACCGACGTCAGCGGGTTTAGAACGGGCAAAAAGAGCCACCAAGCCCATTTTTCATCCGCCAAGTGCACTATCCGTTGGAGAATTTCGAAGGTTGGGCTAAATACGCATGAGAGTTTGTTAGGCGGTTAGAGAGAAGTAAGAATAGGTCTTGGGTGAGTCATAGGATGGGAATTAGTCCAAGGCGAGGTGTCCTAGGTGAGGTGTCATGGGTGATGTGTCCAAGGAGGGGGGTTAATTCAAAATAAGTTTATTATTTTAAATTAGTAATTTTTAGGAATGGGTTAGGAATGGACCAAGGGGGAAGGTGACCAAGGGTTAGACACTATTTTGGTGTCTACATTTGCCCCTTTTTGTCTTGTTGGTTGCTCTAAACAAACTACAAGACAAAAATAGGAGTTGGTTGCCCCAGGTGTGGGATAAGATTGATTTCGTCTTATTGGTTATTCAAGTGAACTGTAAGACAAAAATAGGCGAGGGTTGGTTGCCCTAATTATGGATGAGGTATCCCCCCTCAAAGCAGGAGACGAGAGAAGGGAACCTAGAATCGGGTGCTGATTTGATAGAGAGTGGATGAAAAGGGTGAAGATAGATGGAGAATGATGCAAAAGTTGTGATTGCGCATACACCACTTCACGAGGATGGTCAGGTCAAATTGTCGCAAGTCGAGGGTTAAGGAGTGCCAAAATTAAAATAATCAGGCCCCAACATTTAGTCATCTGCTGATTGGGTTATTCAATCTAAGCTGAAGCTCCAATGGTCGTCATGTTTTAGGTATCCCAAGCTTAGGAAGTGCTCTCAAAAACACGAAAAAGTCACAAGTAGTGCGGATCAACTGGCTTGCAATCCTATACTTGTGAAGGTCAAAAGTTTGTGCACAATTTTGCTAACCAATCATGATGTAGCATATATGTAAAAACAACCGAGGTAGAATTGCTTTGGAAGTAGTCATGGTTAAAGGAGATGGTCATGATCTCCAATGTCTGGTGGTCGATGGATGGAGGCAAAAGTGAGCTCAAGTAGGCCCCAGGGGGCTAAAATGACGTGGTCTGGAGGACTGACTAATTGGGGGCATGATTTTAGGGCAATGGAGAAAAAAGGAGATTGGAAGGATGCCGACGTCTGTGACAAAAACTGACGTCAATAGAGAAAATAGGCCGATGTCGGCACAAATCAGCCGACGTCAGCGAATTAGGGCACGCATATGCCAACGTCGACGGCCTGCCAAATCTAACAAAACTAGATTGGCAGCCCACCAAAAGTCATTTGCTACTTTTTGTCTGAGAGAAAAAAGAGCTCTGGAGTTAATTGAGTGAAAGTAACCTAAAGCTGACCGAAGAGCGGTGCGAGGTGGCAGAGGAACATTGGTGAAGAGAAGGAGTCAATTAGACGTTGCAGGGATGCATGTGGGCTAGCAAGAATGTGCAGAGTCATTAACACAAAAGAGATGGTAGAGGGGAGTAGAGGACCCGTGGGAGGTCCACCACCAGTGGCACCCATCGTGCCACCATGCCGGTGACGCTGAGACGAGGTAGGAGGGTCTCTGAACCCTATTTGATTGATTTTGTTTTGAATTTAGTTTTTTGAATTTTTGGTTGCTTTAGGTAGAAATCAAGGGGGGAGGGTAGCTAAGAAGGTGGGTGGGGAGTCTAGGAGAGATTATGAGTCTTTTTAGAGGGTTTTGGGGGGTGTAGGGGTTAAAAATGGGGAAGCCCTAATTTTTAGGGCTCACCTCGTTCAACCCTAGGGCCAAACCAGTCACCGACGTCGGCATGTTCACTGGCGTCAGCCGACCAGCGACTGACATCGGTTGCTAACCTGTCGACGTCAGTCACTAAGTGATCAATGTCGGTAAGGTGAGTGCCGTTGCTGGCATGCTAACCGATGTCGGTGGCTACTTGGTCAGAAAGGGTGGTAAAAAAATGGTCAAGTCGAAAGGTCAAAGTAATGCCAAGGGCTTCCTGGGTGTCAGGTTAGGCATAGATGGTTAGAGTGGTTGGTAAAATAGGAAGAGTAGGAATAGTTTTAACATGAGATTGACCCTGGATGGATGCAGGTGAGGTAGACTCTAATGTTGCAGGATTGCCTCCTGACCTTGCTGATGTGGATACGCGGAGGCATGACGGTCGAGGAGTGGACACAGATAAGCACAGTGGGGCTAGGTAGTTTGAGATGCTACTGCAGAGTGGCAAGGGATGTGAGCCTCATGGTGGCATTGGTCGAGTGGTGGGACCATGCCACCAACACCTTCCACCTGCCCACGGGTGAGATGACAGTCACGGTCGAGGATGTGTACCAAATTTTGTGGTTGTCGATACACAGAGAAGACCTGTATGCGTGCTCGAGAGAGGCACACGACATTCACATGGTTACACTATTTGGGGAGCACGTCATGGAGATGAGCTACCATTCAGTGAGTTTTGCTTATGAGCCTTTATATGCAGCAGATGAGGGTGCACATTGGCTGGCAGTTTTGATGATGATTGGCATCACAGTCTATGCATTACCAGATGTAGAGGGAGGCAGATTTTTGGTGGCCATGACTAGGGTTTTGATGGACATACTGGAGCAACAGACAGTGTTCGCTTGGGCACCCATCTTTTTGGCCCAGGTATACAAAGAGCTATGGGGCATCAGTCGGTGGCAACGGTACAGTCTGTGTGTAGGCCACCTTCTACACTATTGGGCCTATGAGCATATTGTGGTTACCCGACCTCTCGACCTCCTAGTGGCTATCTAGGCTAGTTTCAGGGTCAGATTTAGGTGATGGCATGAGGTGATGGCAAAGACATGGGTGGATGGAGTAATTAGGGATATTGATCACTACCAAGGGGTACTGAAGGCCCTGATTCTAGCAGATATCATCTGGAGACCATACTTGGTGTATCTAGCATTCAGAGACCAGGGTGAGTAGATGGTCAGGACTCAGAGCATCTGATGGGTTAGAGGTAGGTGAGCTGGTGAGCTTGAGAGGATTCCAACAGAGAGAGTGCGGCACCAGTATGGGTTGCTATAGGATGTACCTCTCACATTCCTATAGTACAGGTGGGATGATATAGAGGCACCGCTCCCACTGCCAGAGGAGACAGAGGAACCAAATTTTGAGGAGTTATTAGCAGGACCTGGGGTGGCTAACCCAGGTTGTATAGAGGCCTACATGGCATGGTGGGTAGGGCAGTATACAAGCATACAAGTGGGTCCCCAGCCAGATCTACAGGCCATTACCAGGGAGCAGGATACAGCCTGCGAGGAGAGGGACACTGCACGGCTGGAGAGAGACGCGACACAGGCCCAAGTCACAATTTTGTAGGGACAACTGGCAGGGGTTACAGGGCAACTGATGGAGATGACGAGTCGAGTGATAGTGTTGATAGATCAGGTCATACTACTATAGGGACAGCTCATCGTAGCCCAGGCACAGGCAACAACAAGATAGGTTTTGAGAGGTCAGGGTTTGATGCAGTAGCCCTCACAGTAGCTGGCATTTTCATAGGGGCCAAGATAGTCAGCATCGATGTAGTTAGGTCAGCCACAGCCACAAAGGTCAGGACAGGGCATAGTAGCAGGGCAGATGGGTCCACCGCAAACTATATCTCTAGTTAGATACAATGATGTGCTAGACGAGATTGCTTATTATGAGAGGGCCATCAGGGGGTTCCCTCAAATACAATGATACTCAGAGATGAGGGCAGAGTAGAGCCGACAGTGGTCTATGTCTCAAGCGACAGCTTTTGGGTCTCGCAGATGCATAGATCAGAGGGGGGAGAGGATACAGCATCTTTCCAGCCACCGCCACCACCACCACAACCACAGCCTTGAGGGCAGATCTTGAGAGTTTATTTTTGATGTATATACCGGCCTGTGAGCCGTTAGTGCGAGATGTATTATATTTTGTTGAGAGAGAGAGATAGAGATAGATTGTGTCATTGTATAAAAGATTTTGATATATATATGATGATGGTTTTGGATCATTGATGTGTTATGGATGTTGTTTAATGTTTAATGTATTGAGCATTTTTAATTATGATGATGATGCATGTTTTGATATTATGTTTATGATTATATTGTTATGATGATTAAATGTGATGATGATAATATTATGGTTAATGATTATAATGATGATGATTAATATAATGATGCACTATGATAATGCTAATAATGGTCATGACTTTTAGATTAGATGATGATGCATATGGATTATGTGATAGTGATATTTATGTTATGACTTGCGGATTATATGATGTGAATGCTTAAGTGTGTGATGATGATAATGTGGTTGTGATTAATGAATATGATATAAATGATGAAAATATGTGATTGGTTGTGATGTGATTGACAGGTGACGAGAGAAGGAGATGGAAGAAAGTGACGAGAAGAATGGCCGAGCTAACCCCAGAAGACCCCATGTCAACTGAGTGCTACCTACATAGCCCCTGTCGTTAGGGCCTTAGGCTAATGTAGTTCTCCCAAGAAGGGAGGAAAAAGATCGAAGTGGTTGATTTTGGTCATGATAAAGATATAGCATTTCCCATATGTCTGAGGGTACATGCTTGAAGTGACAAGGAGGAGATGATGTTACAGCATTTTCCAAATGGTGTAAGCTGTAACATTGGTCGGGGTTTTTCATCCCTAGCAACTATCCATATTCGTGATGGATGTTTGCTAAAAATGAATTGCAGGTCGATTTATGTTTCAGCAAGTAATGGTTTATGCTTGACATAAATTGTGTGGTTGAAAAGAGTTGGATTGAATAGTTTTGACAAATGATGTGGGTGAATGTGACCAAAGTATAGGCAGAAAGTAAAAGGCATAAACACCCTTTTATTGACAAGGACCAAAATGAAAACATAGATAGGGGTTGTTAGAACTAAGAGCCCCATTTATGTGTTGCATCATTGACCATAGTTATGTTAGAGCGGTAATCGAATCACTTTTGACATTAAAGTGAGCTCGAAGTCCCTTGAGTAGGTGATATGATAGGAGGAAAAGGGTAACCCATTTTAGAGTATGGATAACTTTGCCCCTTTTTAGAGGAGACCCTGAGACAACTACAAGTCAAGTCCATGATCCGGTTTTTTTTTTTTTAAAATTTTTTAGAGAGCGAACTGATCAATGCGGGAAGTCCACATAAAGATGTCATTTGTTTGGTGGTCATTTGTGAAGCTGATCGATGTGGGAAGCTTCAAAGAAAGTGCTATTTGTAGCAAGATTTAGTCATAGCCATCCTTCGAGGGAGTGATCTATACTTTGCTTTATAGATTTAAGGGCTTTTGAATAGCTGTCCTTCGAGGGAGCAGTCTATTAGCTACAACAATGATATTACAGCTGTCCTTCGAGGGAGCAATCTACTTTTTGATTTGATTTTGTGACCTTGGATATTTTGACATCTTGATTTAGTTTTGACAGAATATTGAGTCATGGACAAGACTTATAGAAGGTCAAGGGCTCCCTTTTATTAGGATGAAGCATCCATACGTCATAAAAGGATTGTAGAGGATTTTGTTAAGGGAAAAAGGGTGAAATGGATTAAGGATTAAAAGGACAAGGATTGCTCAAGGGACAAGCTCAAGTTAAATGTCAAGTGGATGAGTACTCGACTAACAGTAGAATGGTCATAGATGCAAAGCATTAAGGGGCTCAGGTTCTGGTCGACCTTCAAGAGAAGATAGATGATAAGTCCCTGATCCATACTTGTGCATGATGATATAAGGTCCGAGCCAATTAGGAGCAAATTTGCCTCGTTTACTCCATTCCATATTGGTCACATGTTGGTTCTCTTTGAGGATGAGGTCTCCGATATTGAAATCTCATTTTCTCAGAGTTTTGTTATAGGCACGCTTGATGCGATTTTGATAGACATGGAGATGATTGAGGGCAACAAGACGACGTTCGTCAAGTAACTCAAGTTGAGCTAATCGATCTTGATGAAAGTCATCATTAGAAAGAATGTCATGGAGTGAAATGTGAAGAGATGAGATCTATACTTTGAGAGGTAAGACAACCTCTGTTTCATATACTAGAGAGAAAGGGGTAGCACCCGTAGAGGTTCGGATGCTAGTGCGGTAGGCCCACAAAGTGAAGGGTATTTGAACGTGCCAATTCCTTCCAGTGTCATTGACCACCTTCATTAGAATTTTAGTTAGGATTTTATTAGAAGCCTCAGCCTGCCCATTTGCTTGTGGGTAGTAAGACGAAGAAAGGCTGAGTTTGATGCCAAATGAGTCGCAGAGTTTTTAGACGGTCTTGTTTTTAAATGACTTGCCATTGTCGATGATGATTTTGTGAGGTACATCGAAACGACAGATGATGTGTGTGTTGATGAAGTTGACAATCTTGTCAGCTTTTATGGAGACAAGAGGAATAGCTTCCACCCATTTAGTGAAATATTTGGTGGCAGTGATGATGGACTGATGACGAAGAGACGAATGAGGGTTAATCTCGATGATGAGATCTAAGCCCCATTGTGAAAAAGACTAAAAATCTTGAGCGACTTGTAAGGCATGACTGGGGAGATGAAGCAAGTTAGCATGCTGCTGACATTTGATGCAACACTGAACATAATCACTACAGTCTTGATGAAGAGTGGGCCAATAATAACCCAGGTGAAGGATGCGCTTGGCAACTGAGTTACCACTGAAGTGTCCACCACAAATCTTGTCATGGGCTTGTTTAACAACATGAGAAGCTTTAGTGGAGTTTAAACAGTGAAGAAGAAGGCCGTCAAAACCTCTTTTATAGAGAAGGCCCCCTAGCATGGTATAGCGAGTGGTGCGCTTGATGAAATCCCACCGCGCATTGCTAGAGAGGTTGGGAGGAATGATAGAATGAGCCAAGTAGTCCTCAAGTTGTTTATACCATACATCTTGTGAACTAGAGTCTATGGTGTGGATGAGATTGACATCAGTGGAAATGTATGAAGGCAATGGCACACGATGTACCATGACATAAATTTTTGATGAGGATGATGAAGAAGAAGGAATATGCGAGGCGAGGGAAGCCATGGTGTCAGCAAACTTATTCGTAGATCGAGGAACAGTCTGTAATAAGTGATGGCCAAAAGATGCTAGAAGAGTGTCAACATGGTGCTTATACCTTTATAAAATTTCATTTTTACAAAGATATGAACCATTGATTTGATTGACAACAAGTTGTGAGTCACCGAAGATGTTGATGGACTTGATGTTTAAAGAAAGGGCAGTTTGAAGTCCCAAAATTAAGGCTTTGTATTCGGCCATATTATTGGTACATTCAAAGTCAAGTTTGAAAGATAGGGGCATGGGTTCACCTTCATGTGGAATGAGGATGACTCCCGCACCCCCACCAAGTTGACATTTAGAGCCGTCGAAAAACATCATCATTTGGTAGAATGTGTCATCAGTCGAGAGAGTGGCGATAGATTCATTGGGAAACTCACACTGAGAAGGTTGATTGTCGGGAAGAGGGGCATCTGCTAGTTGGTCAGTGATTGTTTGCCCTTTAATAGATTTTTGCTGGACAAATTCTAAGTCAAATTCAGCAAGAAGCATGAGCCAATGAGCCATACGCTGGTTTTGATATGGTTTAGAATGCATGTATTTAAGGGGATCAGTGTGGGTGACAAAAAAAGTTTTGTGATTGAGAAGATAGTGACGGAGCTTGGTAGTGGCAAAGACTAATGCCAAACAGAGTTTCTCGGTATGAGTATACCGGATTTCATAGTCGACAAGTGTTCGGCTTATGTAATAGACTGCTTGCTCACGGTGTTGCTTGTCTCGATGCGCTATCATGGCACCTAACAAATGATTGGTTGCTGAGATGTAGAGGTAGAAGGGTTGGTCATCTTTTGGTGGAATAAAGACTGGTGGAGAAACCAAATAGCGTTTGAAGGCTTTAAAAGCATCTTGAAAATCTTTATCCCATTTAAAGGAGATGTCTTTCTTGAGGAGGTGATGAAAGGGTTGGCAACGGTTAGAAAGCTGCAAAATAAAACGACGGATGGATTGGAGCTTCCCTTGTAGATTGCAAAGTTGTTTGAGATTAGTTGGAGGTGGCATTTTGAGGATAGCGTGAATTTTGGCAAGATCTATCTCGATGCCACAAAAAGAGACAATGAATCCCAAGAGCTTTCCTGAGAGGACCCTAAAGACACATTTCTTGGGGTTAAGATGGACCTGGTACTGAAGAAGGTGAGAGAAGATGATTTTGAGGATAGTCAAATGGTCGTGATGAAGCTTAGACTTGCCAAGCAGGTCATCAACATAGTCCTCCATGATTTTATGGAGGAGATCGTGAAAGATGTAAGTCATGGCATGCTGATATGTGGCACCTACATTTTTTAGACCAAAATGCATGACTCGATAGCAGAAAGTTCCCCATGGTGTAATGAAGGTGGTTTTGTGCTGATCTTTTGGTGCAATCAAGATTTGGTTATATCCTGAAAATCTATCCATGAGTGATAACATCTCATGGCCAGCCGTAAGATCAACAAGTTGGTCAATGTTTGGAAGAGGAAAGTCGTCCGTAGGACAAGCTAGGTTAAGGTCACGATAGTCTGTGCAGATTCGGATCCCCCCAGTCACCTTGGTGACATAAATGATGTTAGAGACCTACTGTGGATAATTGATGGGTTGGATGAAGGAGACAGAAAGAAGGTGCTAAAGCTCTTCTTTGACAAGAAGTGCAACATGAGGATGCATTTTGCAAAGCTTTTGCCTAACAGGCTTAGCCTCTGGGTTTGTGACAATGTTATGAGTGGCAATGTTAAGGTCGATGCCAGGCATGTCAGCGTAGGTCCAAGTAAAGGCTTTGCGATTGTCAGAGAGAAATGTGGTATAGTCGATCTGCTCTTGGGTGTCTAAAGACTGACCAATCTTTAAGACATGAGGAACATCAGAAGATGAAAGGTTAATGCCAATGGTTTATTCATTTAACATAACCTATGTTTCAGAAGGGAGGGAGCACTAAATGAAAGAATCGTCGGCACCCATATAGGTAAGAATGGCATCATTGTCTATGCAGTGGACTGTGTTGATGGTTATCGATTCATCATCTATCATGCTAGGATAAACGAGAGGGAGAGACTTGGGAACCCCGTTGAGCTGATAGGTTAGGGGTTCCAAGCGGATGGTGTTTATGCAAAAAAAACTAGGAGGGATGGAAACCACCGACTCCATAGGTGAGGATGGAAGAATAGGCGAGTCTAGAAGAAATTGGTCGATGGTTGGTTCAGGGCAAAGGTTTGTGGAAGCCTCAGTGGGTTCTTGGAAACCCAGTCCATACTGTTTCTTTGGGTGGTTCGATAGGCCGATGGGAGCCTTGTTCGTAACGTCCAAAGCCAAATCCCTTCCATGCACACCTATAAAGGTAGGTATGTGCAAAGGTGGGGTTGCCAAGAAAGGAGAAATTAGATGTGAATATTTGAGGTGAGGAAGAAGGATTTGATTCAGTAGGAGCTTGATCTAGCCCCCCATAGATGAGATTGGTTCAAAGGCTAGGAGGACCATAAAGAATGACCATTTCGATCTGACAGTCATAGCTTGGGTTTTGATGAAGCTGTCCATACTCTTGAGGAGTCTGGAACATGTCTAGAGCAAGTAGGCGATATTCCCCCAGTGAAAGTCTTTGGAAGATATCATTCATGGGGTCCTTGGTTGTTACTTGAGAAGATGATGTGGTGACAACCGCTGTTTGTGTACTAGTTGACGCTTCTGCGGATGGAGACGATGTTTGGGTTGATGCCTTGAGCAGGATAAGAACGTCGTTTGGGTGATAGGTTGTGTTACAAGTTTTAAAAGGGGATGGGCCGACAGGAATGACATGGACTTGTTTGTCATGTTCAAATTTGACACAATGGTGGAGTGTTGAAGGGATGCAAGCCATGACGTAGATCCAAGGTCACCCTAATAGCATGTTATATTGGAATTCTCCCTTAATGATGTAGAAGAGCTCTGGGATTATGTGTGGACCAATGCGGATATGGAGGACAACAGTGCCAATAGTGTTAGCAGTGGTGTCATTAAAGGATCTAAGGATTACATCGGTTTTCGATACATAATTCTTGGGAAGAGCCAATTGATCAAAGGCATGGGTGGAAATAATATTAATGCTGGCACCCCCGTCGATCATAACTCATTTAATATGGGTTTGATCAATGTAGGCTGTGATGAAAAGGGCAGCATCCTGATCTTCTAAAGTAGAGGTTGGAATTTTAGAATCACTGAAAGTGATAGAGGCGACAGGTGATAAAGAATGGACTAAAGAAGCTAGTGGTTGAGGGTCTTCAGGTTGGACTTCCGCTACCTGTAGGGCTTTCATTAGAGCCTGGAGATGCTGGGGGGAGCTTTGGATAAGGTCATATAGGGTCATCTTCATAGGCGTTTGGTGAAGTTGTTTTATCATAGATTCTGTGATTACCTCTAAAGAAGGAGGTTGAGACGCACCTAAGATGCAAATCTTGGGTTTCAGTGGTTGAGGTGCCTGGACAAAAGGATAGGTCCAAGGAATAACAAATTTTTCTTTCTCCTTGTCCTTTTATGACCTAGTGGTTATATGGATAGCATTGATTTCAAAGATAGGAGGCGAAGAAGGGGTTATGCCCTGTTGGTGAGATGTTGATGTGGTTGAAGAGGTTAGGTGGGAAGGTGTCGAGGGTCAATCAAGAGTGTCCTCAAGGAGAAGAGTGTTTTTCTCCATATAGCGGTGAACGACTGCCTTGAGGGCACAACAAGTCTCGGTATCGTGTCCTGGCGTGTGATGGTATAAACAAATCTTCGTGTCGTCGAACCAAGATGGTTTTGACCCGAGGGGTTGGAATGGCTTGATAGAAGGAAGGGTAATGCTAGAAGTCTGCAAAAGTTGGCATAATATCAAAGCATATGAACCTACTAAGGGGTCCATGCTTGTTGATGCATGACGCGCTGGTGACTTTTGCTTGGGGGATGTTGAAGAAGATTTTCGTACCACCTTTTGGTTTGATGGTGTGGTGACAGGTGAAGACGACACTTTCTTTGTGAGAGGTGCCAAATTTTTGAGAGGGGGTTGACTTGTGGTTGGCAAAGGAAGTAATGGAGGTAATTGGTTTTGGTTAAGGGTCAGAGTAGGAAGCACGCCAATTAGGGTAGAAGGGTGAGGGCCTAAAATGGAGGGCAAAGTTGATGGTGGAGGAGGGGTTCGCTTCTATGGTCTGGCAGTCTTCTTCGACTTGGTTGGAAGACTACTTTTGGTCGAGGTCTGGTCTAAGTCCACCTTCACTTGCGGGTGAGTGAGGGTAGAAATAGGATGAATGCTGAGGGACTTGATCAGTTTAGATTGGGTAGATGCAGGTTTAAAAGTGAGAGTTTGGTCCTTGTTGGGAGTCTTGGGAGATTCTGCCTTGGGAGAATTGGCAGCATGAGATGAGAGGGCACGGGAATGTTGAAGAACTTTAAGACGCTCCCACAATCCTCGATGCTCCACTTTCCTTGAAGGGAGAAGTTTGATTTTCTCCACTTGTCAGGAAAATGGTTGAGAGGATGTTGGATGAGGTTGGGATCCTTGAGAGGATGTGTTAGGTGTGGCAGTAGTTTCGGACCCAAGGTGTGTGGAAGTTATAACTAGATTGTTGTTGGTCGAGGAAGATGGAGAGTCAGGTTCTTCTCTTGGTGGAGAAGGAACTGGAGAGTGGGACTCCTCAAGCGGGTAAAGGGCAGGGATTATGGTGCCCTCCACTTGCGGTCGAGGAGTAGGTAAAGTCAGGTCCTCCATAGGTAGAAGAAAGGAGGATGGTGAGACCGGTGGTGCCGGTAAGGTTGAGGCGTCCTCCAAGATGAGAGAGGTTGATGGAGAACTAACTGGGGAAAGAGGTTCATCCACATGTGATGGACTGGTAGATGGACTAACCTCTTGAGGTTGGTTGGGGATGAAGGGCGAGACCGTATTGACTGTTCGAATGTCGTGTTCATGAGTGTTGTCAATCAAGGTCTGGACATTATTTTGGGTTGGTGGATGATTAGGGAATGGTTGCTTGAAAATATCAATGCCCTAATTTGGAGGTGCATTGGGATTATCTAGAATGAGCTCACCCTTTTCAAGCATGTCTTGGATTATGTTTTTAAAGGTTTTATAGTTCCTCGTGTCATGACCTTTGACACGGTGGAAATTGTAGAAGTCATTTTCCCTATACCACGCAGGGATGGCACATGAGGGATCAAATTGTGGTGGTGGTCGAATCTGGGGGAGGTTGAGAATCCCCTGTTTAACAAGTTTTTCCAGTATAGACGCGTAAGATTCTCCAAGAGGAGTATATTATCATTATATGTATCTCTATTGGAATTGATGGGTGGCACTCTGAGATGTGGATGGCTCAGGCTGATTGGTTGAAGAGGACGAAGGTCTAACGACTACAACGTTAGCTGAAGCTTTAGACTTAGGATTAGATGATGAAGGTTTAGAAGAAGAGGAGTCATTGGTCTTAGAGTTGGGGTTCTTGCTCCACAACTTGACTTTATTCTCCTCGATGGCACGTAATTCAAGTTTACAGGCCATCGTGAAGGCTTCGTCAAAGGTGCGGAAGGTCTGAACCCACAAGGTGGAGGAAATATGTTTAGCGCAGGCTCAAGAGAATAGTTCAATAAGTTCAGGTTGAGGTAAGGAAAAGGAGAGTTGATTGACGAGGCCTCTCCAGCAAGCAACAAAGTCAGCTATTGATTCATCCTCGAATTGGCAGATAGTGTAGAGGTCTGTGATCGAGACCTTCTTGGTGATGTTAATGGAGAAGTGATCAAGAAAGAGCTGGGCCAGCTGTGTAAATGTGAAGAGGGAATGGCTGGCAATAGAGCTGTACCAGTCAAGCGCAGCGCCAGAAAGGGACATAGGAAATGTGCGCAAGAGCAATGCATCGTCATGGGCAATAAGGTAACAGGCATGTCTGAATGCCCGTAAGTGTTGCTGTGGGTCTTCCTTGCTTTGAAAGCGAGAAAATTTGGGAAGCTCCCACTGGTTGGGGTATGGTCTAATTGGAATGGAAGGATGAATAGGATCATTGCAAATTTGCTCATATGAGAGAGCATTGCTTGAGCCAAAAATGGAAGTCTCTAAGCTAGACATCTTATCCATCAATATTTTGATGATATCTGTTGACGGATTGGCGGGTGGAGTGCCCCCTAGATTATAAGGTGCTTGAAAGATATTGGGAGGGGCATATGACGTGGTTGGTTGCATAGACGCAACATATGGGTAGCTGGTTATGAGAGCAAAAGTTGGAGCCAAGGGCACTTGTGTTATGGGATTGGTAGGCAAAAGTTGGATAGGGGCCGTCAAGGATGGTTGAGGAGTGGCTACGCTTGTTGACGGGTAAACGGTTACTCTTGTGTTTATAGGTGCAAGAGTAGGGGGGATAGAGACTAGTAGGTTTTGGAAAGGTGTGGGGTTTGGTTGAGTGATTTGAGGTTGAGGGAGTATCGGAACCCCCATGGAGGTAGGTTTAGATGGAGAGGTTATATTTTGAAGGTAAGACACGGTTGGGTTATTGGTGGAGGTATTGTCTAGTGGCTGAATTGTAGGTGCGGTTGATGTGATTCTTGTCTCGACTAAGGAAGTCAGCATCCCATAGATTGGGTTGCCTAGGGAGTCTCACATTTGGATATGCATGAGATAGTGTTGTAAGGCTTTGACGTTAAGGTCCAAGAATCGTGCGAAATCTTGGTTCCCTTCTGGGACAATAGGAGTTTGAGGCGGGGTTGGGCGAGTAGGAGTTCTTTCAGTCTCCGAGTGGAACTCCATTATAGGACTAGTTATAGATGGTGAAGGTGGAAGCAGTTGTTGACTAGCGTGGTTAAGAAGGGCCTTGGTTTGACTGCGTGTCAAAACCATTTAAGGCAAGAAAGGATCAGATTTTAGAAAACTATGTTTTTTTAGTCTCAAAAAACCAGAATGGATGTTTAGACAGCAAGAAAGTTGGATTTTAAGTTTGCTATTTTTGGAAAAAAGAAAATGGATAGTGACCGACGTCGGTATAAAAACCGATGTCGATGAAGAATACTATCGATGTCGGTCAGATAACCGATGTCGGTGCAGAAAAGTGGCCGACATCGATTACAGAACCGATGTCGGTTACTGTGTTTTCCAGAAACTCAGAAAAAAAGTTTGTGGAAATGAAGAAGACGTCCTTACCAGCTCAAAAAAAATAGATAAAAACAGAAAATATGATGATGACAGACAGATCCTAGTGTTAAATCCCTAGAAACAATTTTATTAGGATCGTGTGGCTTATGCCTTAATGTGATGTTTGAGGAGGTTGGCTTTTAGAAGGGTCCTAGAATAGGTAATCTAAAGATGGTTCTAGGTATGTTTAGGCGCTTAAAAGTCTGTATTAGGTTCCGTACAGGCCTGGTGCTAAGGAGCAAGCTCCCCTCACTTCATGATTCCAGTGGTTAGCTGGTCTCACTTAGCCAAAATATACTTTCCTTATAGTTTAGACTCTACCAGAGAACAGAGTGGGCTTTCCCCTTGGTGGTGAAATCCAAGTAGGATCGCCGGGATGCGTAAGGTATCCACTGGGTGATGAAATCCAAGTCAGGCCTTGTCTCAAGTGAGTTTTATGTTTAATTGAGTGCACGTGGTCTGGTTGTGTAACATCAAGTGATCTACGATTTATTCAAGATGCAGTTTACTAATTACTAAGTGTGGACTAAGAAATGCAAGAAAGCAGGAAATGGAATGTAGTATAAGTTTTAAGCCCAAGTCGAAATGTTAAGTTGGAATGAGAACAAGTTTGAGAAAGGGTTGAAGAAAATGATTTTTTGACTAGTCTAGAAATGCAAGAAAAAGAAAGGAAAAGTTATTTTTATTCCTGTTTATGATGTCTTTTTTAAAAAAGAAAAAAGAGGTGAAGAGGAAGAAACCTAATGCACCTAAATGAACAAAGAGGGAAAGGAACCCAAGGAAGGCCCTAAGGGTCCCACCAAGTGTGCCAGAATGTTTCTATTCAAATTTTGCTTTCAAATTCAAAGGAGAGAAAATGAGAAACTTAAGAAGGAATGGTCAAGGCTTATATGTACCTGGATATAGTCTACGCACCATAATCCAGACGCTGTGAGTACTCCTCTTTGGCTGTGGAAGAATGACACCTACAAAGAAAAGAAACTTAGACAAAAGAAGGCGTTAGATGGATAGATGGTGGGTTGCCAAGCGAAAGCTTGATCCCAGAAGTATGAAGACTTCCATAAGGGATATAAACCCACTAATCAATAAAAAGAAGTGTCTGATAAACAACAGAATGATAAAGAATTGAAATGATAAAAGATGGAATGAAAAAGGGAAGCAAAGGCTTACTTGAAAGAAGCTGTCGAATTGGTCACAGTCGCCGGCGTCAGTGGTCCTACCAGTGTCAGTTGGTCAAGGTGCCGACGTCGATTAATCTATCAACGTCGGTTGGGGTAGTGACCTGCATCGGTAGAGGCAAAGGTCTTTGGATGAGGTCTGGTTAGGTCTGTGGTCCGTGGACAGGGTCTGGTCAGGGTCTGGGTTTATTTGAGTGGTCTTGAGACAAAGTTTTGGGCTTGGTTGAATGGTCTGGGGTCTGGGTCTGAGAGTCTGGTTGAATGGACAGAGTGTATGGTCTGACAGAGGATAGAGGCAATAGGGAGATAGAGAAGTAAAGATTCAGGTCTGGCTTGGTTAACAGTCTGGTTTGGGGAGAGGGAGTGCTGAATCTAATTCATAATACTTAGAAGCAAATGACTAGAAAACACAAAGAAAACACAGAAAATAT
>JARHVA010002635.1:447500-507500 GCA_037957365.1 Torreya grandis
ACTCCATGAGGATCATCAGTGTGCATTATGAAGGTTTAACCAATCATATGCAGTATAAATAAAGGTTTATAAGTTGACTATGTAGTCATTCATGGTGACTGTGTGCATAGAATGTTGATTGATATTTTGAGGATGTCAAAGGAGTCATATGGAATGGGTCCATGCATTTGAAAGTGGTCCTGTGTTCTTATTTTTATTGGATAAATGTTAAAGAGGTGCATGGGTTTCCATAAGACCTAAAAGGTGACTTAGGCCTATTTGAAATAAAGTTGTGCTTAAGTGTGACCCATGTAAGATGCCTTAAGGATGAAGACATGTGTTTTGGACAATAGTAAAGGTTTTGATCTTGATAATTCATAAATTCTCTATAAATAGTGAAACCAAATGTGGTGGTTTCTAGGCTTATGGAATACTTGTGAGAATATTTATGCAAGGTATATGTGAGCGTTGTAGAGTGAAGGAGAGGTAGAGTACCCAATTAATGAATTGATAAGTAGAGAAGATTGATGACTATGTGTATGAAATATAGTTTATGTTTTTGATGTCAAAAAAGTGCTTTTGTAGTTTGAGGATATGTGAAGAGGTCTGAGTGTGCATATGAGGACAATTTGAGTGAAGAAGAAGAGAGATTGTGGCATGCCTATGTGAGAGGTCTATATGAGTTATAAAAAGAGTTTGTACAGTGGTTAAATAATCATAGATCCATCATTAGGTGTTGAATACATCAGTACTAAGGTGGAGGTGTTCAAATGAGGGTTTAAAGGACTTGAATATTCCTTATGGGTAGTTTCTCCTTGTGAAATAGGGGTTTCACTAAGGACCTTTGGTCAGGAGTATTTGATCAAGCTTTTATGGTCTAAAGGAGTTGACCAGTATCTTGTTTGTAATTTCTTATAAGACATATAGTCCATGTGTTACAAGTTTGAGAGTGAGTTTTATTCCCTATGAGGTTTATTGATCCAAAACTTGAAAGATTTGGTTGAAAGATAATTCAAGAAACAAAAACATAACAATTTAAATAATGATATCTTTGAGAAGAGATGTTTTATTGATCAAATTTGTAGACCCAAACATATGCTTATCTCTAAGAAGAGATGTCTGATTTCCATTTCAAGATACATCTTCATTTATACAAGTTTTGAAGGTGTGCAGAGGATGTGGAAGGTCACCAATCATGAGGGAGATGAAGTGGTTCGACTTTCATGATTTATAACAATATAGAATTTGAGGAATTACTATTTTTAAAACTTATTATTTTTAGACTGCACTACTAAAATTGAAATTTGGGGCACTTACATTGAGTTTTTGGGGGTCAAAATTAATTAAGTAGAGCTCAATTCCATTTCACCACGTTCTCCTCATATTAGCTTTCCAAAAGTTCAAATGGTGAGTCAATTAGAGCTATGGTGCAAAAGTTATGGTTCCCATAAGTTTCGTCATCAATTGGAGCAGACCTGTCACCTAAATTATTGCTTGAATTGTTACCCAGATCAGTCCTCCCTCCTTGGGAAGCAATGGTCCCCATTACATCAACATTTTTCATCAAGTGTGGTAGTTGTACTTTGATTTGATTTCTGATGCATACTTGGAATGGACTCTGATTTATAAAACTGTGTAGGGCTAGATTGTTCACCATTTTTATCTGACCATCAGTCTATGGATGAAAGGCCATGAAATTCTTTAGCTTGGTATCAATTTAATTCTATTGTTGTGTTGTTTGTGTAGTTAGAGCTCTAACATTAGCCCTTTTTAATTCTTGTGGCTTGATCACCATGAGAAAAAATTTCTTAGCACTAATTGTTGACGTAGTGGATTACACCCATGGGCAGGAGGCCGAGCTCTTGCCTTTTCCACATGCAAAAATGGAAACTCCCCTCTCACCTATGGGACCAACGAAGTTGGAGAGGAGAGTCTCTAGATAAGGGCTAGCTCCCTCTGATGTATCTTTTAGGCCCTGGTTTCTCCTACTGCTAACAAATAAAATGAAAAAAGGGGGGGATGAAAAGGGAGAGAGAGATGCTAAAAATAGAACCTAAGCCTAAAAAGTAAAAGGTGATATGCTATAAAATGTGACCCACCTAGCCTGAATATACACTTTTCACCAAAAAGAAGCACTTATACACTTCATTTGAAGTGGGAAATTCTTCTACAATAGTCAGCTAGGGGTCAGTGGAAATACAGGGAGGAAGGAACTAGCAGAGGTGTTTTGGGACACACTTTGACATCCTATTCACAGGCACCTATATTCTTTCTATAAACACTTCTAGAAAACCTATAGAAAGAAGACTTCATAATGCACTGGACATGCTGTGATCGATCTGTGAAAGCATGAAATACAATGACTTAACACAAAGGAGAAAATAGACATATACTTTAAAGTGCAAGTCCAGATGGCGGTAAAAATGCGAAGCCCTGATTCAAGGTAAAAATTTGGTAGCCCTACCTTACAAGCTCGAGAGATTTTTGGGCAAAGTTTTACCTTAAGGCTGAGAGTGGATCCTTCTCAGAATGAGAAGTTTACAATTTATAGAGGAAGAAAAAGGGGCCATTTTGGCACCCTTGTACAAGTGACCCATGTGCTTTTTGAGCATTGGGATGAGGAAGCTGCTTGAATATAATGCTATGTCAGCCCCTGTCATGATTCAAAATTATGGGCCACACCATTTGTCTATTCATTCATGCAAAATGAAGAAAAATGGGTTGCATCATTCACTATTTACACCTCTTGATGATCACATGTCAAGTACTATATCAACCACTAGAATAACTCCTTGAGTTGACACTTTCCCATGCCACTTGGATTACTTTATCTATTTATGTGCTTGGCTACTTTGTCTCCTCTAGCTCCTTCTGCTACTCCTTTGGCTCTTAGCTGAGAGTGCATCTACTTCTGACATGTGTCACAGTCTATTGCTTGGACACTTAGCACACACTTTGAAACATGGACATTGACATGTAGTGGCTTTTATAGAGATGATGATGGGATATGTGGCAGCATCCACTTAACTTAGATGGTCTTTTGAGAGTTAGGTAGAAGTTGACACGTGGCCACTTCTACTTACTTTGAGAGAAACCTACCGTTGAAGCTTAAGAGAGACCTGAGGCTTTAGATGCAGACACTTGTCACACTCTACTGAGATGGGTGAGGACATGTGGTGGCATCCACTCACCTTTGAGGGTCCCTTGAGGGTTATGTAGAAAATTTTGAGATTTCTATGGAAGGTGAGATGTGGCCACTTCTACAGAGCCTTTAGCTGCCCATTCGAGCCCCTTCTTTGGTTCTCACAAACACTGACACTTGGCATGCTCTACATAGCTCATAGCAACTCATTTGGGCCCACCATAGTCTTCTTTAAAGCTAATAGGAGAAACCCATGGATGTTGACACTTGTCAGCTTCCACCGAGCCTTGCAAGGAACACGTGGCATGTTTTGTTGCTCCTAAAAAGCATGTCAAAGTCTTCCACGATTGCCACTTGGTGCCTTCCATGCTTTGGCTTTCTTGGGAAAGATTTTGACATTTATGTGCCTATTGTCACTTGAAAACCAATGGCTAATCCATCTCCTTAAAATTGATGGTTTTTGGGATGTCACCATCCCTAGCAAATTTTGTCAGATCTTTTCTATGGGATTTTTCCCCGCGGGTCTTTTATGCAACCTCCCCCGAATTCCTTCAGATAATTTTTTTGAAAGAATTAAGCCTCAAACAAAATTTTGAAAACTTACCTTTCAGCTACCTTTCCTTTGAAGTGCTCCCTACCCTCTGTAAGGGCTTTTGAACCCAGCACTGCCCTCCATAAGGGCACCTACCCTTCAATTTTGGGATTTCCCCTTGAACCAAGCCATTCAACCAATCGATTGAACCAAAAAGGTTTAATGGTTTAACAGTTCAACACTGCACACTGAGCCCTTTGAACCATTCGCTTTGAACTTTTCTCTCTTGAACCAACCATTGAACCTAGCATTGAACTAAAAGATTGAACTTATGTGTTAAATTAATGCATTGAACTAGTTTAATGGTTTAACATTGCATGCCAATGAACTTGCTGATGAGCTGATTGATTGAACTAAGCTGATTGAACCAAGGCCGATGAACCTAGTGGTTGAACCAAACGATGAACCCATCGATTGAACTCAAGCTGATTGAACTAGGCACTGAACCAATGTGTTAAACAAAGTTGAAGTGTTGGACCAACTGAGTTGAACCAGGAAATAAACCAAGACCGATTGAAATTTCCATTGAATCGAAGCTTGATGAACTCATGCAACCCAAAATTTACTGGCTTCAAATAGCAAGGGAAGAAGGGGACCAATTTTGGCCTATTGGGCAAAAATGGTCAACAAATTGGTGACTCTTAGGGGAAGCATGCTTGCTATGCTTAGAGACCAGTTGCCTTCTAGTCCATTAGGCATGGAGTTAGATGTAACTATGAAAGAGTCAGTCACTACCTTGAGGGATCCTAGAATCAAACATGAAGCCTTTTACCCCACACACAAAGGAAAACACACACAAGGCTAAAAACACTACCTGTGCAAACTACACTTAGGGAAAGCATGAAAAGAAATTAAAAACAACTAATATATACAACTGACCAGGTATATCCACTTCCCTTCTAGATCAAAGGGAAAATTCTTTAAGTCCCCTTCCTAGCAAGAAGACTTATAGTGCTAGGCAAGTGGCTGAATGAAATAAAGAGTTGGTGACTTGCTCCTCTTGCCTGTCACCTGGATTGGCTTGTATCTGAGTAGATCTGATTCAAACATGCTTCCAACATATACATACTCTGTTTGTTCTTCTTATTGGTTCTTCAGGCTGGTGTATCTCATCAAGAAATCAATTGCTACTGGCTCATCACCATAAGCCCCTTGATATGCATCATTAACTGGCTTGTTCTCTTCTGCCTTATGCTTGGGTTCTATGGTATGACCATCCTCTTGATGATTAGAAGAAGGTATCTTCATATTCACTAACCTCTTAGAGGGATAAATCTAAAAGCCTACAACCCCTTTGCAAACTTATTTGATTCCCAATGCTACCTTCTCTGCTCTTATCCAGCTCATAGCCTCCTTGAAGAACAATGCAACCTACCCCAATGAATTCAAATGAATCATTCAAAAAATGGACAAGAAATTTTCCATGCTCCTTCATGACATTAATGGTGATCTCCTCCTCATTTGTACTCATGAAGTCTCCCTAGTCAGTCATGAACTGAGCATAATCTATATCAAGCAGGACCTGATAGCTTTCTTAGAGGTGTGTGGATGGAGTGTATTCAGACATAGAAATTTCTATTTGGTCTGAAACATCCATCACACGTTCACAGAGGAAACTTGCTCTAGATTCCAACTCTGCAATCTGCCTATCTATATCTTCATGGAAGAGTCTTTCTTGGAAGTCACAATCATCATCAGGAGCAAGAGAAGCCTCATCTTTTTTAAGGTTTTGAACAAAACCTTTCTCCTCCTCTTCCTTTCTATCCCATGATCCCACTATTTGCTTCCAACTCATGATCTTGGGATTGGAATCTTGCTCCTATGAACATGTAGCAACTTTATCCTCTTCGAGGTCCTGAGCTGGTTCATGATATTCCTTCTTCTAGCTTAGAATTTGGAGATCATGTTGAGAGACCTGAGGAGGTTGGGGAAGATTTGGGATGGTTAGCTCATGTACAAGAAGAGCTGCCTAAAAAGAGGTGTGCTAAAAATCTAGGAATACAAGGTTAGAGATAGAACCGATTGATGCATCGGATGAGTCAGAATGAGCAAGTGTCATCTGACAAAAAGGATTTGGCACACAAGAAAGAGTTTTCTCTAGGATGGGAGGGGCCAGACCTTAGGCCAAAATTCCTTGATTTTCATCCCTCCACTTTACCAACACTTCATTAATATTGAAATTAGCTTGTGGATTGGTGGAAGGGGTGTCCTTTGGTGTCGGCTCCTCTACAGGGTCTAAAAAATCCATCTCTCTTTCTCCAAGAAGTCTCATCTTAGCTTCCAACTCCTCAATCTGCTTAGCCAGATTATCCTTATTTTGTATCTCTTTGAGCTCATAGGAATCATTATAGAGATGGGGAGTGCATGAAGGTTGCCATGAAATGCAAGAAGCTTTCTGAGGAAGGGTGGGAGGGACATGAAAAGGACTAACCTCATTTTGTACCTCACACTCTTGGACAATGTCTTTCTCCTCCTTGCTATTCCATGACTCAACCACTTTATTCCAGCTCAAGACATTCGTACTGGGCATCTCCTTTTGGGGTGATGGGGCCACAGTGTGAGAGGGTAGTGAGTGTTTGGATTCCAGTTCCCTTGCTGCCAAAATGGACTGCTGCATCTGAAGATTTGCCAATTCGATTTGTCTATCAAGATTAGCCTTAAACACAAGATTTGCTATTTCAGAACTCTCCTCAACATAATTGGGGAATGGACTTTGACAGGCTTGACTTTGCTTATAAGCAGGGGCTGTGCATGACTGATCTGATACTTAGGGCAATGAGTATGCTAATTGATAGACTTGGTAAGGCTACCTCTCATGAATACTCAGCTTCTCTTCCAAAGATACAATCAAACCACTCACATCCAACATTTCACTTATAAGCCTTTGCCAATTGGCTCTTTCAATAGGAGTCCATTCACTCTTAACCTGATCCAGTGCATTTCTCACTTGATGGATGATATGATCAAGAATTTCTTGGCCACATCCCTTTTTGGTGTTGATCTTTATTACATATTTTTCATATCCCAATAGTGCTCATTTGAAGGTGGAAATGGGTTGATTGGCAAAACAACTGGGTTGAATGGGAGAAGTGGCATATTGAGAAGACTGGGCATAAGGCTAATATAACTTATGATAGGGCTGGGACCAGTCATATCAGACCTAATAAGGATCAACATAAGGCTGGTGATGATCATAGCCATGCTGGCCAAGGAAAATAGGGTCCATGGCTCTAAATAATGGGATTATACATACCAGAATATTGTTTCTTGATGGTACGGTACCAGAACTACTTAACCAATTGATTTAACTCAGAGTCACCATTGGTGTTTGGTGAAAAAGCCTCCAAAGGCTAGTTGGTCGAAGAACACATCAAAAAATATTCAACTCTATGGACACAACTTGTCCTAATTGGTCCCATTGAGCATGCCAAAAACTATTGATGTAGTGGATTACACCCATGGGCAAGAGGCCGAGCTCCTACCTTTTCCACATGTAATAATGGAAACTCCCCTCTCGCCTATGGGACTAGTGAAGCTAGAGGGGAGAGTCTCTAGATAAGGGCTAGCTCCCTTTAATGTATCTTTTAGGCCCTAGTTTCTCCTACTGGTAACAAATAAAATGAAAAAAGTGGGGGGGGGATGAAAAGGGAGAGAGAGATGCTGAAAACAAAATCTAAGCCTAAAAAGTAAAAGGTGATACACTAGAAATTTTGACCCACCCAGCCTGAATATACACTTTTCACCAAAAAGAAGCACCTATACACTTCATCTGAAGTGGGAAGTTATTCTGCAACAGTCAACCAGGGGTCTATGGAAATACGAGGAAGGAACTAGCAGAGGTGTTCTGAGACACACTTTGACATCCTATTCATAGGCACCTATATTTTTTTTGTAGACACTTCTGGCAAACCTGCAGAAAGAAGACTTCACAATGCACTGGACATGCTGTGATTGATCTGTGAAAGCATGAAAGACAATGACTTAACACAAAGGAGAAAATAGACATGTACTTTAAAGTGCAAGTCCAGATGGAGGTAAAAATGCTAAGTCCTGAGTCAAGGTAAAAATGTGGCAGCTCTGCCTTACAAGCTTGAGAGATTTTTGGGTAGAGTTTTGCCTTAAGGCTGAGAGTGGATCCTTCTTAGAATGAGAAGTTTACAATTTATAGAGGAAGAAAAAGGGGCCATTTTGGTGCCCTTTTACAAGTGACCCATTTGCTTTCTGAGCATTAGGATGAGGAAGCCACTTGAAGATAATGCTATGTCAGCCCTTGTCATGATTCAAAATTATGGGCCACACCATTTGTCTACTCATCAATGTAAAATGAAGAAAAATGAGTCATATCATTCATTGTTTACACCTCTTGATGATCGCATGGTAGGTACTATGCCAACCACTAGAATAACTCCTTGAGTTGACACTTTCTTGTGCCACTTGGATTACTTTGTCTATTTCTATGCTTGGCTACTTTGTCTCTTTTGGCTCTTTTTGCAACTCCTTTGGCTCTTAGCTGAGAGCACATTTGCTTCTGACATGTGTCACAGTCCCTTACTTGGACACTTATAAGACACTTTAAAACATAGATGTTGACATGTGGCGGCTTCCATAGAGCTGATGATGGTATATGTGGTAGCATTTGCTTAACTTAGAGGGTCTTTTGAGAGTCAGGCAGAAGTTGACACGTGGCTGCTTTCACTTATTTTGAGAGAAACCTACCATTGAAGCTTAAGAGAGACTTGAGGCTTCAGATGCAGACACTTATCACACTCTATTGAGATGGGTGAGGACACGTGGTCACATCTACTCACCTTTGAGGGTCCCTTGAGGGTTATGTGGAGCATTTTGAGATTTCTATAGAAGGTGACACATGGCCACTTCTACAGAGCCTTTAGCTACCCATTCAGGCCCCTTCTTTGTTTCTCAAGGATGCTGACACTTGGCATGCTCCGCATAGCTCTTAGTAACTCATTCAGGCCCACCACAGTCTTCTTTGAAGCCAATAAGAGAAACCCACAGATGTTGACACTTGTCAGCTTTCACTGAGCCTTGTAGGGAACACATGGTACGTTTTACTGCTCCTAAAAAAGCATGTCAAAGTCTTTCATAGTTTCCACTTGGTGCCTTCCATGCTCTAGCTTACCTGCAAAATATTTTGACATTTGTGCACCTGTCGTCACTTAAAAACCAATGGCTAGTCTGTCCCCTTAAAATTGATGGTTTTTGGGATGTCACCATCCCTGGAAAATTTCATCAAATCTTTTCTATGGGCTTTTTCCTTGCGAGTCTTTTTTGTAGCCTCCCCTGAATTCCTTCAGACTTTTTGTCTGAAGGAATTCCTTTGAACAAAAAGTCCAAAAGAATTCAGCTTCAAACAAAATTTTGAAAACTTACCTTTTGGTTGCCTTTCCTTTGAACTACTCCCTGCCCTCTGTAAGGGCTTTTGAACCCAGCACTACCCTCCACAAGGGCACCTTCCCTTTAGCTTTGGGATGTCCCCTTGAAATGAGCCATTGAACCGATTGATTAAACTAAAAAGGTTCAATAGTTTAACGGTTCAACACTATGCGCTGAGCCCTTTAAAACATTCACTTTGAACTTTTCCCACTTGAACCAACTGTTGAACCTAGCATTGAACCAAAAGATTGAATTGATGCCTTGAACTAATGTATTGAACCAGTCCATTGAACCAATTTAATGGTTTAACACTGTGCACTGATGAACTTGTCGATGAACCGATTGATTGAACTAAGTCAATTGAACCAAGGCCGATGAACCTAGTGGTTGAACCAAACAATGAACCCAATGATTGAACTCAAGCTGATTGAACCAGGTGTTGAACCAATGTGTTGAACCAAGCTAAAGTGTTAAACCAACTAAGTTGAACCAAGTGATAAACCAAGACCAATTGAACTTGCTGTTGAACTAAAGCTTGATGAACTCATGCAACCTGAAATTGACTGGCTTCAAATAGCAAGGGAAGAAGGGGACTAATTTTGGCCTATTGGGCAAAAATGGTCAACACTAATCAAAGAGACAAATGTAGAAGGTGGTACCTTTGGTACCTTGTAACACCATATTCTAAGAGTGAGAGTAATCCTTCGAGTTCTAGATTTATAGATGCCATGTCGATCATACATGAATGGCTGATCAAAGAGTACATCATAAATATCTAGATTGACCACATCACATAAGAATTCATCTTGGAAGGGTTTTATTGCATATGAGAGAGGTCATTGGTGAGTGACATAGAAGATTCTACTTGGACTCAACCATCCAATACTGTATGGCTTTGGGTGAGGCTTCATGGATAGATTTAGGATTTTCACAACATTAGCAGAGATTAAATTCTTTTGACTTCCACTATCAAGAATGAAATGTAGAGGCTTACCTTTCACCCATAACTTAGAGTGAAACAACCTTTCCTTGTCATCTAGCCTCTCCTCATGGGTCTGTGATGAAGCAAGAATGGCTTTAAGCTCAACATCTATAATCTCTTCTTCAACCTCTTCAACTACAGGGTCTATATGTGGTAGAGCAGTAGATGTTGAGGATTGTGACTCAGAAAAACAATGTTGATTACACTTATGAAAGCAATAAAATGTGGAATTAAACTAGAAAGATAAGTAACTAGAATCAAAAATAGCAAAGAACAAGAGATACAAGAAACCACCTTGAAAACTTGTATTAAACTCTTTACAAAAGGAATACAATTGAAGAAAATTCTTTTCTTCCACACCTCTCACAGATGTATAGATCTCTCTCTAGATCTCTTTCCCTCAAGAGCTCTCTCTCTCAATTACAATCAACTCCAACAACCTAGAATGATTCACATATACAATTATGTACTGTTCTATTCAACACATTCAATAAGCTAAGAAGATCTATCCTATTATATAATAATTAGGAAACATGAGCATACAACTACAACCATCAGATGCACCTCCTAATCAAGGGCTCTAAACAGTCTTATTAATAATAGAGATGCAGACTTAAAACTATCACTTAATCCTAACATGCAAACACTCTGTTCTATCCACAGAAATAGCTTTTTGGATGCACAGGTAACCGACATCAGTTCCTTCCTATTTGCCTGTGACCAAAGTTGGTTGATCCATGATCGACACCAGCATCTCCTGGTCTGCTCTTGACCGATGTCGGTTGCTCCTGACCGATGTCGGTGACTGTGTAAACCTACAACTTTGCAAAACGCTCCTTTGGTGAAGATTTTATCTCTACACCTTAACACTATATGTGGTAGAGCAGTAGATGTTGAGGATTGTGACTTAGAAAGTAGGGACTTGATGGCTTGAAATTCTTCTTTGGAGTGAGTTCTAGATTTTTGATAATCACACCACTTCCCAACCTTTCCTTCCTTCTGCTTCCAATTTTGGCCTTGTGTTTGACCTTCTTTGTCACATTTCTATTTGAAGTCTGACTCTTCATATTCATTCTTCCATGCTTCTACTCAATCTTTACTATGAACTTATATGCCTCACCAAGGGTTTCCAAATTGAAGAGTTCCATTTCTCCCTATATGTACCATTGTAGTCTACCATGATATTTAAGAACCTTGTGTTTCTCACTTTCTTGTATGCCCAATCTCATAAATAGAGAATGAAAAATATTAGTGTAATCTTAAACAGATTGTTCCTTCCCTTGGCAAAGTTGTTGCCACTCTATATATAGATCATCATATGCTCCAATGGGGTAGTATTCTTCCTTCACAACTTCTATGAAATCATCCCAAGTAGGTTCTGTCTCAAGGCCAATATCATCTGCACTGAATCTCTTTGTATACACTTTCCACCAATTTTTTATAGGCAATGATGCTTGTAAAAGAGCAAAAGTGATCTTCTCTTTATCGATGAATTTATTTACAAAAAAATAAGAAGATAATTGATCCAACCAATTTTCTACTATATCAGCATTGATTTTTCCTTCAAATGTAGGGATATCAAAATTCACCTGAACCTTGAAGGGTGTCAGAGCATTGAAAGGATGTGGGGGTGCATATGAAGAGCTAAAATTTCCCATCAAGATTTATTGGATAATTTGAGTGAATTGTTGTAGCATCTATTCTTTCTGATTTTGGAGGGCTTCATTCACCATTTCCTTGAAAGGATCAGATGTCTCAGTGTTGTCTACCATTTGAAGTCATTTGGAGAGAATAGGTGGATAGTATGCTGATTCTATTTTTCACCCAAGCTTCCTATAATCTAACCTCATCCTCAAGATCATACACTCTAAAGAAAAATTTCTCTAATACCACTGATCCAAAACTCAAAATCTTTGGTTGAAAGATAATTTGAGAAATAAGAACAAAATAATTCAAATAATGCTATCTCTAAGAAGAGATGTTTTATTGATCAAATTTACAGACCCAAACGTATGCTTATCTCTAAGAAGAGATGTCTAATTTCCATTTTGAAATACATATTCATTTATACATGTTTTGATGGTGTGGGGAGGATGTGGAAGGTCACCAATCTCGAGGGAGATGAATTGGTTTGACTTTCATAATTTACAATAATACAGAATTTAAGGAATTACTATTTTTAGAAACTTAATATTTTTAGACTGTACTAGTAAAATTGAAATTTGGGGCACTTCCATTGGGTTTTCATGGGTGAAAATTCATTGAGAAAATCTCAATGTCAGTTCACCATGTTTTCCTCATTCTTAGCTTTCCAACGGTTCAAATGGTGAGTCAATTGGAGCTATGGTGCAAAAGTTATGGCTCCCAAAAGTTTCGTCATTAATTGGAGTGGACCCATCACTTGAATTGTCACATGAATTATTACCTAGATCATTCCTCCCTCCTTGAGAAGCAATGGCCCCCATAACATCAAGATTTTTCATCAAGTGTGGCAGTTGTACTTTGATTTGATTCTTGATGCATACTTGGAATGGACTCTGATTTATAGAACTGTGTAGGGCTGGATTGTTCACTATTTCTGTCTAACCATCAGTCTGTGGATGGAAGGCCATGAAATTATTTAGCTTGGTATCTATTTGATTCTATAGTTGTGTTTTTTGTGTAGTTAGGGCTGTAACATCAGCCCTTTTAGATTCTTGTGGCTTGACCACTATGAGAACAAATTTCTTGGCACTAATAAGAGAGATAGATGTAGAAGGTGATACCTCTGGTACCCTATAGTGTTGTATTCCAAGAGTGAGAGTAATCCTTTGAGTTATTGATTCATAGATACCATGTCAATCATACATGAATGGCTGACCATAGAGTACATCATAAACATCTAGATTGACCACATCACATAAGACTTCATCTTGGAAGGGTTTATTGCATATAAGAGAAGACATTGGTGGGTGACACAAATGTTGCTCCTTGAACTCAACCATTAAATACTATATGGCTTTAGGTGAGGCTTCATAGACAGATTTAAGCTTTTCACAACATTAGCAAAGATTAAATTCTTTTGACTTTCACTATCAAGAATGAAATGCAGAGGCTTACCTTTCACCCATAACTTAGAGTGAAACAATCTTTCCTTGTCATCTAGCCTCTCCTCATGGGTCTATTATGAAGCAGAAAAGGCTTCAGGCTCAACATATATAATCTCTTCTTCAACCTCTTTAACTAAAAGGTCTATATGTGGTAGAGCATTAGATGTTGAGGATTATGACTCAAAAAGTAGGGACTTGATGGCTTAACATTCTTCTTTGGAGTGAGTTTTAGATTTTCTGATAATCAAACCACTTCTCAATTTTTCCTTCCTTTTGCTTCCAATTTTGGCCTCATGTTTGACCTTTTTTGTCACTTTTCCATTTTAAAGGTTGAATCTTTGTATTCATTCTTCCATGCTTCTGCTCAATCTTCACTACAAACTTGTATGCCTCACCAAGGGATTCTAAATTGAAGAGTTTCATTTCTACCTGTATGTACCATTGTAGTCCACCATGATATTTGAGAAGCTTGTGTTTCTCACTTTGTTGGATGCCCAATATCGTAGATAGAGAATGAAAAATATTAGTGTAATCATGCATAGATTGTTCCTTACCTTAGCGAAGTTGTTGCCACTCTATATACAGATTGTCATATGCTCCAATGGGATAGTATTCTTTCTTCACAGGTGCTATGAAATCATCCCAAGTAGATTCTATCTCAAGGCCAATATCATCTACATTGAATCTCTTTTTACACACTTCCCACCAATTTTTGATAGGTAATGATGCTTTCAAAAGAGCAAAATTGATCTTTTCTTTATCAATGAATTTATTTATAGAAAAATAAGAAGATAATTGATCCAACCAATTTTCTACTTCATCAGCATTGATTTTTCCTTCAAATTTAGGGATATAAAAATTCACTTGAACCTTGAAGGGTGTTGGGGCACTGAAAGGGTGTGAGGGTGTAGATGAGGAGCTAGAATTTCTCATTGAGATTTGCTAGAGAATTTAAGTGAATTGTTGTAGCATTTGTAATTGTTGTTGTTGGAGGGCTTCATTCACCATTTCCTTGAAAGGATCAGATGTCTCGGTGTTGTCTACCATTTGAAGTCATTTAGAGCGAATAAGTGGATAGTCTGCTAATTCTATTTTCCACCCAAGCTTCCTATAATCTGACCTCATCCTCAGGATCATACACTCTAAAGAAAAACCACTCTGATACCAATGATCCAAAAATTGAAAGCTTTGTTTGAAAAATAATTCAAGAAATAAGAACAAAACAATTTAAATAATCCTATCTCTAAGAAGAGATGTTTTATTGATCAAATTTATAAACCCAAACATATGCTTATCTCTGAGAAGAGATGTCTAATCTCCATTTTAGGTTACATCTTCATTTATACATGTTTTTAAGGTATGGGGAGGATGTGGAAGGTCACCAATCTCGAAAGAAATGAATTAGTTCAACTTTCACGATTTACAATAATACAAAATTTGAGGAATTACTATTTTTAGAATACAATACTAAAATTAAAATTTGGGGCAATTTCATTGGGGTTTTAGGGGTCAAACTTCATTAAGTAGAGCTCATTTCCATCTCACCGCATTCTCCTCATTCTTAGCTTTCCAATAGCTCAAATGGTAAGTCAATTGGAGCTATGGTGCAAATGTTATGGCTCTCAGAAGTTTCATCATCAATTGGAGTGGATCCATCACCTAAATTGTTAACCGAATCATTCCTCCCTCCTTGAGAACCAATAGTCTCCATTACATCAAGATTTGTCATGAAGTGTTGCAGTTGTACTTTGATTTGATTTTTGATGCATACTTGGAATGGACTATGATTTATGGAACTGTATTGGGCCAGATTGTTCACCATTTCTATCTGATCATTAGTCTATAGATGGAAGGCCATGAAATTCTTTAGCTTGGTATCTATTTGATTCTATCATTGTGTTTTTTGTGTAGTTATGGCTGTAACATCAACCCTTTTGGATTCTTGTGGCTTGACCACCATGAGAACAAATTTCTTTACACTAATTAGAGAGATAGATTTAGAAGGTGGTACCTCTGGTACCTTATAGTGCCATGTTCCAAGATTGAGAGTAATCTCAAGTTTTTGATTCATAGATGCCATGTCGATCATACATGAATGGCTGACCAAAGAGCACATCAAAAACATCTAGATTGACCACATCACATAAGACTTCATATTGGAAGGGTTTTATTGTATATGAGAGAAGACATTGGTGGGTGACATAGAGGTTTCTCCCTAGACTCAACCATCCAATACTGTATGGCTTTGGGTGAGGCTTCATGGACAGATTTAGGCTTTTCACAACATTAGCAGAGATTAAATTCTTTTGACTTCCACTATCAAGAATGAAATGTAGAGGCTTACCTTTCATCCATAACTTAGAGTGAAATAACCTTTCCTTGTCATCTAGCCTCTCCTCATGAGTCTGTGATAAAGCAACAATGGCTTCAGGCTCAGCATCTATAATCTCTTCTTCAACCTCTTCAACTGTAGGGTCTGTATGTAGTAGAGTAGTAGATGTTGAGGACTGTGACTCAAAAAGTAGGGACTTGATTGTCGACATTATTCCTTAGAGTGAGTTCCAAATTTGTGATAAGCACAACACTTCCCAATATTTCCTTCCTTTTGTTTCTTGGGCTAATTTGCTTTCTACATTCGAAAAGTTGAATAAAGAAACTAGAGAAAATGGATGAGGTTAGGAATACCTGGATGTCGACTGCGCACCGTGATCCAGACGCTTGTGAGCACCCCTCTTTGGCTGTGGAGGAATGACACTTGCAAAAGAAAAGAAAACTTGGACAAGGGGATGTTAGATAGATAGACGGTGGGTTGCCAAGCGAAAGCTTGTCCCCGGAAGTGTAAAAACTTCCTCAAAGGGAGGTCAACCCACAGATGCAAGACAGATAAAAGACTGAGAAAGTATAAGATACGAGAATACAGAAATGATGAATAGATTGAAAATGAAAGAAAACACCAAATGGTTACCTGAAGGAAGCAGTCGGGCTTATGACAGTCGCCGATGTCGGAAGTTCTGCCGGCGTCGGTTATGAGGCCTGCCGGCGTCGGTTATCCTACCGACGTCGGTTGGGGAAGTGACCGGCGTTGGTCGGGGTAATGGCCTGTGGTCAGGTCTGAGATGTGTTCTGGACTGTGGATAGGTCCGGGATGCTGAGGATGTCGAGACAGAGTCTGGGGACGGGTCAGAATGGACTGTGGAATGGTCTTGCCCTATACAGGGTCTTTTGTGGACAAAAAGGGGGATGGGGGAGTTGTCTGGAACTGGGATGAAGAGTGGGGCAATGGGAGAGGAGGATGGACAGAGGACAAGTCTTGAGAAGGCCTTGCAGCCTCTCAGGGGGGAAGGGTAGAAGGAAGGCAAGAAACAATAGATAACTGAAAGCTCAAATAACAGAATCAAATAATAGACTTGCTTACCTCTTTGCCTGCTGAATGAAGAGTTGAAGGAGCTGTTGTTGGAGCCAGGGAGGATTCTGCAAGAAGAGAATTCTGATGAAGAGCCTTTGCACCTGCTGCTGTTGTTGCACGAGGTTCAAAATGAAGACAAGATGAATGCCAAACGCCAAGAGAGTTCTGTTTGCAAGCTCAGGAGTCCAGGGGTTGCAACGGATACAGGACGGGGTCTTGAAGGCTGCCGACGTCGGCAGTCTCGCCGACGTCGGCCGCAGGGTCGCCGACGTCGGTAGAGTCAGAATGGAGACAGAGACTAAAAATAGCCTCTGCCCATTCTTGCACGCCGCCGGATGGGGGATTGTGGGAAGAACGGTTATGAGCATGCTAAAATGGACGCGGGAGGAATATAATGGGGGGATTTTGGACAATAAATGCTAAGGGGAAGGTGGAGGAATTCAAGGGAGGATCCAAGGTGGCAAGGGTGAGGTGGAAAAGGGGGCCTCAATTAATTAAAAGATGTTAATTTTTAATTAATAAGACCTAGGTGGGTTAGGGACCAAGGAGGACTAGGAGGGAGAAAGGACCAAGGGGGAGAACCAAGGTGCAGACACGTTTGCGGTGTCTACATTTTCCCCTTTTTGTCTTGTTGGTTGTTCTAGACGAACTGCAAGACAAAAACAGGAGTTGGTTGCCCCAGAAAAAGGATGAGGTGTTCCCCCCTCAAAGCGATAGTCGAGAGAAGGGAACCGAAGATCGAGTGTCGATTTGACAAAGAAATGGATAGAAAAGAGTGAGTGAAAACGCTGCCATAGTCATGATTGCGCGTAGTCCACTTCACGAGAGGGTCAGGTCAAATTGTCGCATGGTCAAGGGTCAAGGAGTGCCAAAATTGAAGTAACCGGGCCCCAGCATTTAGTCGTCTGCTGATCGGGTCACTCAATCTAAGCTGAAGCTCCAAATGGTCGTCGTGTCCCAGGTATCCAGGGCTCAGGAAGTGCTCCCAGAAACACGAAAAAGGCCACAAGTAGTAGGGATCAACTGGCTCATGATCCTACACTTGTGAAGGGTCAAAAATAGTCTACGAACAATTCTGCTAACCAGCCGTGGAATAGCATACACGCAAAAACAACCAAGGCAACATTGTCTTGGAAGAAGGTCAAAGAAGAAGGAGATAGGCATGGTCGCCAATGGTCTTTGGTCAAGAGGATGGATGGACGAAAGGATGCGGCCGAGCTAACCCCAGAAGACATGTTATCTGAGTGCTGCCTACATAGCCCTGGTGACAGGGCCTCAGGCCGATGTAGTTCTCCCTAAAAGGGAGGGGGGGTCGGAGGGATTGATAGGTCTTGGTCAAAGTCGATGATTGGTCTTGGTCAAAGGTCTATGATTGGTCTTGGCCAAAGGAAATGATTGGTCTTGGTCAAAGGTCTATGAAGTTGGGTGTGATAAGAGTCAAAGAAGAGAAGGTTTGTCCATCACAGAGACGAACAAACGGGGGTGGTCGAGCTAACCTCAGAAGATGTGGTATCTGAGTGCTGCCTACATAGCCCTGGTCGTAGGGCCTCAGACCAATGTAGTTCGGACAAATTGAAAAGATTGGTCGATGATGAGATTGGATGTGGTCAAAGTTGTCGATAGACTGGTCGTGGTCAAGGTCAAGGTCGCAAAAGAGAAGGTTTGTCCATCAAAGAGACGAACAAACGGGGGTGGTCGAGCTAACCTCAGAAGATGTGTTATCTGAGTGCTGCCTACATAGCCCTGGTCGTAGGGCCTCAGACCAATGTAGTTCGGACTAATTGAAAAGATTGGTCGATGATGAGATTGGATGTGGTCAAAGTTGTCGATAGACTGGTCGTGGTCAAGGTCAAGGTCGCAAAAGAGAAGGTTTGTCCATCAAAGAGACGAACAAACGGGGGTGGTCGAGCTAACCTCAGAAGATGTGGTATCTGAGTGCTGCCTACATAGCCCTTGTCCTAGGGCCTCAGACCAATGTAGTTCGGACAAAGAGGGTCAAAATGGTCAATGATGAGATTGGTCATGTGTCGAAATGATGAGGCTAAGATGAGGATAAAAGGATGCTACAGATGGTGTATTCTGTAGAAGTGGTCGAGAGTCTTTCATCTCTAGCAAGTTTCCATAGTCGTGATGGATGTATGCTAAAAATGAATAAAAGGTCTATTTATGCTTCAGCAAGTATTGGTTTATGCTTAACATAAATTGGGTCTGGTCGGTAGTTTCCATGGGTATTGGTGTCCATAGAAACTATGCGAAAAAGACAAGGATGATGCCTGATGTCATGCTGGAAATGTCGAGGCTGTTTTGAAAAAATGTTGAAGTTGGCTGGGTTTAAGGATGAGTCGATAATTGACGTGGCCAAAGCGTGACCACAGTGTAGAGAAAAGGTGAAAGGCAAATTGCTCTTTCATTGACAAGGACCAGAAAGGAAGCATAGATAGGGGTTATTAGAACAAAAGCCCCGTTCGTGCATTGCGTCAATGACCAGTGTTGAGTTAGAACGGTAATCGAATCACTTTGACATTAAAGTGAGCTCGAAGTCCCTTGAGCCGGTGATAGAAGGGGGATAGGGTAACCCAGTTTAAGAGCAGGAATAACCTTGCCCCTTTTGTAGGAGACCCTGAGACAATTACAAGCCAATGTCCGTGACTCTTTTTTTTTTTTTTTTTTTTTTGTGTCAGGCTGATCGATGCGGGAAGCCTGCATAGAGATGTCACTTGATGTAATGGTCATGTTGCGAAGCTGATCGATGCAGGAAGCTTCTAAGAAAAGTGATGTTTATTGCCAGAGTAGTCATAGCCATCCTTCGAGGGAGTGGTCTATATTTTTGCTTTATATAATGTTTGAATAGCTGTCCTTCGAGGGATCAGTCTATTAACTACAGCAATGATAGTACAGCTGTCCTTCGAGGGATCAGTCTGTCTTTTTGATTTGACTTGACTTGATTTAGTGACCATGGATATGTTTTGACATCTTGATTTGGATTTATTGATAGGAATGAGAGTCACGGACAAGACTGTAGAAGCTCAAGGACGCCCCTTTTTATTAGGACAAAGCATCACTGCATCCTAAAAGGGTTGTAGAGGACTTGTTAAAGGGGAATAGGGTTGAAAGGGATGAGGATTAAGAGGACGAGGATTGCTCAAGGGACGAGCTCAAGTTACGTGTCAAGTAGACGAGTACTCGACTAGCAGAAGAAAGGTCGAAGATGCAAGACAGAAAGGGGGGCTCAAGGTCTGATAAGTCCCTGGGCCATGCTAGTGAGTTAAGGTCTGAGTCAATTAAGAGCGGACTTGCCCCATTTGGCTCTTTCCAGATTGGTCAGATGTTGATGGTGGATGAGAAGTTGACTGATATGGTTGTTGATTGGTCGAGACTTGGTTGAAGATTGGTTGAATGGTATTTGGTTGTTGATTGGTCGAGGATTGGTTGAAGTGTGGTAAAATGTTTGGTCAAAGTTTGTTGAAGGTTTGGATCCCCCCAGTCGCTTAGGGAGAATGTTGGATAGATTAGTCAAGATTGACTGAGGCTTGGTGATTAAATGGACTGTGTTAATGTCAAATAATGGGGTCAAAGGCGGCAAAGGGACCACAGTCTGGCGTGGAGATCCCGATTTAGGTGATGAGGTTGGAGAGGCATGAGTCGAGGTTGATGTTTTGTCGAAGAGGTGGTTAAGAGGGTCCTTGGTGAGAAGGAAAGGATTTCTCCGTTGTTGACGAATGACAGCTTTGAGAGCACAACAATGCTCAGTGTCATGTCCCGGAGTATGATGATAGTTGCAAAATTTAGAGTTGTCGAACCAAGATGGCCTTGATCCGAGAGTTGATGAATGGGGCGGTGTTGAAGGTTTGTTGATGACGTGGTCGAGCAGAGAGGTGTCATTCGCCAGACATTGGCGAATGGCAACCTTGAGGGCATGACAATGCTCCGTGTCGTGCCCGAGCGTGCGATGATACACACAAATGCGAGTGTCATCGAACCAAGGTGGTTTAGGTCCGAGAGATTGATATTGTCTGAGAGGCGGGAGGTCGAGGCGAGATGACTGCAATAGGTGCCGTAAAAGCAAGGTATAAGAACCTGCTAATGGATCTAGATGTTTTATTGCAGTGAGGGTTGATGATGTTGGTTTAATAGGCATAAGAAGCGTTGGTCAATGGTTTGAGGGAGATATATGTTTGATGGGTTGAGGGAGTAATGGAGGCGACGTGCCTCTGTGAAGGATGGGATTAGGCAGTACTCCTATTAAAGTGGATGGATGCGGGCCTAAGATTGAAGGCAATGATGAAGGTGGGGGAGAAATTCTCCGATGTGGTCTAGTAGCTTTCGTTAGTTTGGGTCGAGGGCCACTATTATGTGAGGCAAGGTTGGATGTGGGTTTGGGTTTGGATGTGGACGAAGGTGAGTGAGATGTAACAATCTCAGGCAAAGGGCAAGAGGAAACCGTGACTGGGTCTTCCTCGGTTGAAATGGGTAAAGAGACTGGTTCTTCTCTTGGTGGAGAAGAAATAGGAGAGGGTGGCTCCTCCAGATGGCAAGAGGCAGGGATTATTATGCCTTCCGCTTGTGCTTGAGGAGTAGGCAAGGTATGGTCATTGGATGAAGGTGCGGCTAATGGTATAGGTGTGGTCAAGGCGTCCCCCAATGTAGGAGAAATAGATGGAGGACTAACAGGAGAAGAGGGTTCTTCATCTTGTGATAGATGAATAGGAGAAAACTCTTCTGCCTGTGAAAGAGATTGATCAGAGATAAGAGGTAAGATAGTGTTAATCGTGTGAATGTCATGGTCATGAGGATCTTGGGTTATGGTTTGGATGTTGTTTTGAGTAGGCGGATGATTTGGAAAAGGGTGTTTGAAGATGTCGATATGTTGATTAGGTGGGGCATTCGGGTTATCTAAAATAAGATCCCCCTTGTCGATCATGTCTTGGACGATGTTTTTGAAAGTTCGGCAGTTGTCAATGTCATGGCCTTGGACGCGGTGAAAGTGGCAGAAGTCAGCCTCTCTATACCATGTAGGGAGGGCTTTAGAGGGGTCAAATTGAGGTGGTCGGATTGGAGGGAGATTGAGGACCCCCTGCTTGAGAAGTTTTTCCAAAACGGAAGCGTATGGTTCTCCAAGTGGAGTGTAAGAACGCTGGATATACCGTTGTTGGAATTGTTTGGTAATGCTGGAAGATGTCGAAGGTTGGGAATAATTCGTCATTGTTGAGGATGGTGATCTAACAACCACAGTGTTGGCCACTCCTTTGGATTTGGAGTTGGCAGAAGAAGAAGGTCTGAAAGAAGAATGGTCAGTAGATTTTGCGTTGGTATCACGCAATTTGACCTTGTCTTCTTCAAGGGCACGGAGTTCGAGCTTTCGCGCCATGATGAAAGCTTCGTCAAAAGTGCGAAATGTCTGAATCCGCAAGGTAGAAGAGATGTGGTTGGCACATGCTCGCGAGAAGAGCTTGATGAGCTCGGGTTGAGGCAAGGAGAAGGAGAGCTGGTTAATCAGACCTCTCCAACGAGCGACAAAATCGACTACAGATTCGTCATCAAATTGTCTGATGGAGTAAAGGTCTGTGATAGAGACTTGTTTGGTGATGTTGATTGAGAAATGGTCAAGAAATAGTTGAGCGAGTTGGATGAATGAAAAGATAGAGTGTCTGGCAAGAGAACTATACCAGTCAAGGGCAGGGCCAGAAAGAGACATAGGGAACGTGCGTAGAAGTAACGCATCGTCATGGGAAATAAGATAACAGGCCTGTCTAAATGCCCGTAGATGTTGTTGTGGGTCTTCCTTGCTGTGAAAGTGAGAGAATTTAGGAAGCTCCCAATGGTTAGGATATGGTCGAATAGGGACGAAAGGATGAATAGGCTCGTTGCAAATTTGCTCATATGACAAAGTATTGCTTGAACCGGAAATGGAGGCCTCGAGACTGGACATTTTGTCCATCAGCATTTTAATGATGTCTGCTGACGGATTGGCGGGTTGAGCGCCCCCTAGGTTGTAAGGCGCTTGGAAGAGGTTAGAGGAGGTGTGCGACATAGTCGGTTGTACAATGTACGGATGACTAGTCGCAGGGGCGGAAGTGGAGGCTAGAGGTGGTTGCGTTATGAAGGTTGAAGGCATAAGTTGACTGGGCACCGCCAAAGGTGGTTGAATGGCGGCACTGGTAGCAAGCAAGGTGGGCACTCCTACATTTGTGGGCGCAAGAGTGTAAGGGGTCGAGACAATCAAGTTCTGATATGAGGTAGAACTTGGTTGAATTGCAGGTGGTTGAGGGGGTAATGAAACCCTGGTGGAGGTCGGTCTAAAAATAGACGGGGAGGCCAAACTTTGCGTATTGGCCATGGTTGGGTTAATAGTTGAGGCGAAAGGCTGAGTCAAAAAGGGTTGGGTGGCGAATGGTGTGGATGTTGTCGCTACGTCACCCGAAAGGTCTCGCGTTGGGTTTCTTGCGAGATAGTTTTGGAGGGCTGCGGTATTGAGGTCCAAGAATCTCTCGAAATCTCGGTCCCCTTCAGGGATGATGGGAATTTGAGTCGGGGTCGGGGTCGGTCCTGTAAGAGTTCTTCCAGTCTCCGAGTGGAACTCCATGATAGGACTGGTTAGAGACAGGATAGACTGGAGCGGCTGTTGGTTAAAGTGGTTAAGAAGAGAGTCCTGGTTCCAGAAACTGTGTTTTGGGCAGTCTCAGAAAACTAGAATGGAGTTTTTGACAGAGAAGGGATAGGTTTCAGGCTGCTGGTTTTGAAGAAAAAGGACAATGACAGAGACCGACGTCGGTTAAAAAACCGATGTCGGTAGGAAATGAGGCTGGCGTCGGTCAGATAACCGATGCCGGCAACAGATGAAGCCGACGTTAGTATCAGAACCGATGCCGGTGATAGGGGAGGGCCGACGTCGGGGGCAGAACTGATGTCGGTCACTGTGTTTTCCAGAGAGCCAAAAGGTTCTTGGAAAAACAAAGAAGAAAGCGTCCTCACTTACTCAAATAGACAGATGAGAAGAGAAAACAGAGAGAGACAGACAAGCCTAAGCGATAAATCCTAGGAATTAACCTTAGAAGCTGTGGCTTATGCCTTAGATGAATGTTTGGGGAGATTGGCTGAAAAATGGGTCCTAGAAGAAGGCAGTCTAAAGATGGTTTCGGGTGTTGTTTTAGGTGCTCAAAGATCTGTGTTAGGGTCTGGTACGTGGCCTGGTGCTAAGGAGCAAGCTCCCCTCACTTCACGATTCCAGTGGTTAGCTGGTCTCGCTTAGCCAAGATATACCTCGCCTAGAGTTTAGACTCCGCCAGAGAACGGAGTGGGCTTCCCCCTTGGTGATGAAATCCAAGTAGGGTCACCGAGACGGGTAAGGTATCCGCTGGGTGATGAAATCCCAGTCGGGCCTTGTCTCAGGTATGTTATATGTTTGTTTAGTGCATGTGAGTCGATAGTGTAACATCAAGTGTCTAGATTTATTCAATATGCGTTTAAGTTACTAGATGTGGACTACGAAGATGCAAGCACAAGCAGAGATGAATGCAAAGTGTTTTAATGCCCAAAGTCGAAATGTGATATTGTTATGAAGACAATGTTTTGAGAAAGGGTCAAGAATATGACGTTTAGACTAGTCTAGCATGTGTAAGAAAGAAAAGGAGGATTCGTTTTAGTTCTTGCTTATGGTGCCATTGAGAAAAGAAGAAAGAGACAAGAGAGAAGGAGCCTAAATGCACCTAAATGAATAGAAGAGAAAAGGAACCCAGGAGGAACCTAGGGTCCCACCGGGCGTGCCAGAATGTTTCTTGGGCTAATTCGCTTTCTACATTCGAAAAGTTGAATAAAGAAACTAGAGAAAATGGACGAGGTTAGGAATACCTGGATGTCGACTGCGCACCGTGATCCAGACGCTTGTGAGCACCCCTCTTTGGCTGTGGAGGAATGACACCTGCAAAAGAAAAGAAAACTTGGACAAGGGGATGTTAGATAGATAGACGGTGGGTTGCCAAGCGAAAGCTTGTCCCCGGAAGTGTAAAAACTTCCTCAAAGGGAGGTCAACCCACAGATGCAAGACAGATAAAAGACTGAGAAAGTATAAGATACGAGAATATAGAAATGATGAATAGATTGAAAATGAAAGAAAACACCAAATGGTTACCTGAAGGAAGCAGTCGGGCTTATGACAGTCGCCGATGTCGGAAGTTCTGCCGGCATCGGTTATGAGGCCTGCCGGCGTCGGTTATCCTACCGACGTCGGTTGGGGAAGTGACCGGCGTTGGTCGGGGTAATGGCCTGTGGTCGGGTCTGAGATGTGTTCTGGACTGTGGACAGGTCCGGGATGCTGAGGATGTCGAGACAGAGTCTGGGGACGGGTCAGAATGGACTGTGGAATGGTCTTGCCCTATACAGGGTCTTTTGTGGACAAAAAGGGGGATGGGGGAGTTGTCTGGAACTGGGATGAAGAGTGGGGCAATGGGAGAGGAGGATGGACAGAGGACAAGTCCTGAGAAGGCCTTGCAGCCTCTCAGGGGGGAAGGGTAGAAGGAAGGCAAGAAACAATAGATAACTGAAAGCTCAAATAACAGAATCAAATAATAGACTTGCTTACCTCTTTGCCTGCTGAATGAAGAGTTGAAGGAGCTGTTGTTGGAGCCAGGGAGGATTCTGCAAGAAGAGAATTCTGATGAAGAGCCTTTGCACCTACTGCTGTTGTTGCACGAGGTTCAAAACGAAGACAAGATGAATGCCAAATGCCAAGAGAGTTCTGTTTGCGAGCTCAGGAGTCCAGGGGTTGCAACGGATACAGGACGGGGTCTTGAAGGCTGCCGACGTCGGCAGTCTCGTCGACGTCGGCCGCAGGGTCACCGACGTCGGCAGAGTCAGAATGGAGACAGAGACTAAAAATAGCCTCTGCCCATTCTTGCACGCCGCCGGGTGGGGGATTGTGGGAAGAACGGTTATGAGCATGCTAAAATGGACGCGGGAGGAATATAATGGGGGGATTTTGGACAATAAATGCTAAGGGGAAGGTGGAGGAATTCAAGGGAGGATCCAAGGTGGCAAGGGTGAGGTGGAAAAGGGGGCCTCAATTAATTAAAAGATGTTAATTTTTAATTAATAAGACCTAGGTGGGTTAGGGACCAAGGAGGACTAGGAGGGAGAAAGGACCAAGGGGGAGAACCAAGGTGCAGACACGTTTGCGGTGTCTACACCTTTTTCTTCTAGTTTTGGCCTCATGTTTGAGCTTCTTTGTCACTTTACCATTTTGAAGGCTGATTCTTCGTATCCATTCTTCCATGCTTCTACTCAATCTTCACTGTAAACTTGTGTGCCTCACCAAGGGTTTCCAAATTTAAGAGTTCCATTTCTCCTCATATGTACCATTGTAGTCCACCATGATATTTGAGAACTTTGTATTTCTCACTTTTTTGAATGTCCAATCTTGCAGATAGAGAATGAAAAATATCAGTGTAATCTTGAACAAATTGTTCCTTACCTTGGTGAAGTTGTTACCACTCTATATACAGATCATCATATGCTCCAATGGGGTAGTATTCTTCCTTCACAACTTTTATGAAATCATCCCAAGTATGTTCTATCTCAAGGCCAATATCATCTACACTGAATCTCTTTTTGTGCACTTCCCACCAATTTTTGATAGGTAATGATTCTTTCAAAAGAGCAAAAGTGATCTTCTCTTTATCAGTGAATTTATTTATATAAAAATAAGAAGATAATTGATCCAACTAATTTTATAATGCATCAACATTGATTTTTCCTTCAAATGTAGGGATATCAAAATTCATCTGAACCTTGAAGGGTGTTGGGGCACTGAAAGGATGTGGGGGTGTAGATGAGAAGCTAGAATTTCCTATCGAGATTTGTTGGAGAATTTGAGTGAATTTTTGTAGCATATATGCTTACTATTGTTAGAGGGATTTGTTCACCATTTTATTGAAAGGATCAGATGTCTCGGTGTTGCCCACCATTTGAAGTCATTTGGAGCGAATAGGTGGATAGTCTGCTAGTTTTATTTTTCACCCAAGCTTCCTATAATTTGACCTCATCCTCAGGATCATAAACTATAAAGATAAACCACTCTAATACCACTGATCTAAAACTCAAAATCTTTGGTTGAAATATAATTCAAGAAGCAAGAACAAAGCAATTCAAATAATGCTATCTCTGAGAAGAGATGTTTTATTGATCAAATTTATAGACCCAAACATATGCTTATCTTTGAGAAGAGATGTCTAATTTATATTTTAGGTACATCTTAATTTATACATGTTTTAAACGTGTGGGGAGGATGTGGAAGGTCACCAATATCGAGGGAGATGAATTGGTTCTACTTCCATGATTTACAACAATACAAAATTTAAGGAATTACTATTTTTAGAAACTCACTATTTTTAGACTGCACTACTGAAATTGAAATTTTGGGAAATTCAATTGGATTTTTAGGGGTCAAACTTCATTGATCAAATATCAATGACATATCACCATGTTATCCTTATTCTTATCTTTCCAACGGTTTAAATGGTGAGTCAATTGGAGATACGATGCAAAAGTTATGGCTCCAGAAGTTTTGTCATCAATTAGAGTGGACCCATCACCTAAATTGCCACCTAAATTATTACCCAAATCATTCCTCCCTCCTTGAGAAGTAATGGTCCCCATTACATCAATATTTGTCATCAAGTGTGACAGTTGTAGTTTGATATTATTCCTGATGCATACTTAGAATGGACTCTGATTTATGGAACTGTATAGGGTTGGATTGTTCACCATTTCTATCTAACCATTAGTATGTGGATGGAAGATCGTGAACTTTTTTAGCTTGGTATCTATTTGATTCTATTGTTGTTTTTTTTGTGTATTTAGGGCTATAACATCAACCCTTTTGGATTCTTGTGGCTTGACCACCATGACAACAAATTTCTTTGCACTAATCAGAGAGACAGATGTAGAAGGTGGTATCTCTGGTACCCTGTAGCACTGTGTTCCAAGAATGAGAGTAATCCTTCAAGTTCTTGATTCATAGATGCCATGTCGATCATACATGAATGGCTGACAAAAGAGTATATCACAAACATCTAGATTGACCACATCACATAAGACTTCATCTTGGAAGGGTTTTATTGCATATGAGAGAAGACATTGGTGGGTAACATGGAGGTTTCTCCCTAGACTCAACCATCCAATATTGTATGGCTTTGTGTGAGGCTTTATGGATAGATTTTGGCTTTTCACAACATTAGGAAAGATTAAATTCTTTTGACTTCCACTATCAATAATGAAATGTAGAGGCTTACCTTTCACCCATAACTTATAGTGAAATAACCTTTTCTTGTCATCTAGACTCTTCTAATGGGTTTGTGATGAAGAAATAATGGATTTAGGCTCAACATCTATAATCTCTTCTTCAACCTCTTCAACTATAGAGTCTATATGTGGTAGAGCAATAGATGTTGAGGATTGTGACTCAAAAAGTAGGGACTTGATGGCTCGACATTCTTATTTAGAGTGAGTTCCAAATTTATGATAATCAAATCACTTCCCAACCTTTTCTTCATTTTTATTCTAATTTTGGCCTTGTGTTTGACCTTCTTTGTCACTTTTCCATTTTGAAGGCTGACTCTTCATATTCATTCTTCCATGCTTCTACTCAATATTCACTGTGAACTTGTACACCTCACAAAGGGTTTCTAAATTGAAGAGTTCCATTTCTCTCTGTATGTACCATTGTAGTCCACCATGATATTTGATAACCTTGTGTTTCTCACTTTCTTGGATGCCCAATCTCGTAGATAGAGAATGAAAAATATCAATGTAATCTTGAACAAATTATTCCTTACCTTGGCAAATTTGTTTTTGCTCTATATACAGATCATCATATGCTCCAATGGGGTAGTATTCTTCCTTCATAGCTTCTATGAAATCATCCCAAGTAGGTTTTATCTCAAGGCCAATGTCATATGCATTGAATCTCTTTTTGTTCACTTCTCACTAATTTTTGACAGGCAATGATGCTTTTAAAAGAGCAAAACTGATCTTCTCTTTATCGATGAGTTTATTTATAAAAAAATAAGAAGATAATTGATCTAACCAATTTTCTATTACATCAGCATTGATTTTTCCTTCAAATTTAGGGATATCAAAATTCACCTAAACTTTGAAGGGTGTTGGGGCACGAAAAGGATGAGGGGGAGCAAATGAGGAGCTAGAATTTCCCATCAAAATTTGTTGAAGAATTTGAGTGAATTGTTGTAGTATCTACACTTATTACTATTGGACGGCTTCATTCACCATTTCCTTGAAAGGATTGGATGTCTCAGTGTTATCCACCATTTGAAGTTGTTTGGAGTGAATAGGTGGATAGTCTGTTGGTTCTATTTTCCATCTAAGCTTCTTATAATCTTAATGTCATCCTCAGGATCATACACTATTAAGACAAACCACTCTGATACCATTGATCTAAAACTTGAAATATTTGGTTGAAAGATAATTCAAGAAATAAGAATAAAACAACTCAAATAATGCTATCTCTGAGAAGAGATATTTTATTGATCAAATTTACAGACCCAAATATATGCTTATCTCTGAAAAGAGATGTCTAATTTCCATTTCAGGTTACATCTTCATTTATACATGTTTCAAAGGTGTGGGGAGGATGTGAAAGGTCACCAATCTTGAGGGAGATGAATTGGTTCAACTTCCATGATTTATAATAATACAAAATTTGAGGAATTACTATTTTTAAAAACTTACTATTTCTAGATTACACTACTAAAATTGAAATTTGGGGCACTTCTAATGGGTTTTCAAGGGTCAAACTTCATTGAGCAAAGCTCAATGTTATCTCATAGTGTTCTCCTTATTCCTAGCTTTCTAACGATTTAAATGGTGAGTCAATTGGAGCTAGGGTGCAAAAATTATGCCTCCCAGAAGTTTCATCATCAATTGAAGTAGACCCATCCCCTGAATTATCACCTAAATTGTTACCCAGATCATTCCTCCCTCCTTTAGGAGCATTTTTCCTCATTAAATCAAGATTTGTCATCAAGTGTGGCAATTGTACTTTGATTTTATTCTTGATGCATACTTGGAATGGACTCTAATTTATAAAACTGTGCAGGGATGGATTCTTCACCATTTCTGTGTGACCATCAGTCTATGGATGGAAGGCCATGAACTTATTCAACTTAGTATCTATTTAATTATGTTGTTGTGTTGTTTGTGTAGTTATGGCTACAACAGTAGCCCTTTTGGATTTTTGTGGCTTGACCACCATGAGAACAAATTTCTTGGCACTAATAAGAGAGATAGAGGTAGAAGGTGGTACATCTGGTACCCTATAGTACCATGTTCCAAGAGTGAGAGTAATCCTTTGAGTTCTTGATTCATAGATGCCATGTCAATCATATATGAATGACTGACCAAAGAGTACATCAAAAACATCTATATTGACCACATCACATAAGACTTCATCTTGGAAGGGTTTTATTGCATATGAGAGAAGAAATTAGTGGGTGACATAGAGGTTTCTACTTAGACTCAACCATCTAATATTGTATAGCTTTGGGTGAGGCTTCATGGATAGATTTATTCTTTTCACAACATTAGCAGAGATTAAATTCTTTTGACTTCCACTATCAATAATAAAATGCAGAGATTTACCTTTCACCCATAACTTAGAGTGAAACAACCTTTTCTTATCATCTAGCCTCTCCTAATGGGTCTATGATGAAGCAAAAATGGCTTCAAGTTCAGCATCTATAATCTCTTCTTCAACTTTTTCAACTACAGGGTCTGTATGTGGTAGAACAGTAGATGTTGAGGATTGTGACTCAAAAAGTAAGGACTTGATGACTCAACATTCTTCTTTGGAGTGAGTTATATATTTGTGATAATCACACCACTTCCTAACCTTTCCTTTCTTTTGCTTCTAGTTTTAGCCTCATATTTGACCTTCTTTGTCACTTTTCCATTTTGAATGCTAACTCTTCGTATTCATTCTTCCATGCTTCTACTTAATCTTCCTTGTGATTTTGTATGCCTCACCAAGGGTTTCCAAATTGAAGAGTTCCATTTCTCCCCATATGTACCATTTTAGTCCACCACGATATTTGAGAACCTTGCATTTCTCACTTTCTTGGATGCCCAATCTCGTAGATAAAAAATGAAAAATATCAGTGTAATTTTGAATAGATTATTTCTTACTTTGGTGAAGTTATTACCACTCTATATATAGATCATCATATGCTCCAATGGGGTAGTATTATTCCTTCACAAATTCTATGAAATCATGTCAAGTAGGTTCTGTCTCAAGGCCAATATCATCTACACTAAATCTCTTTTTATACATTTTCCACCAATTTTTGACAGGCAATGTTGCTTTCAAAAGAGCAAAAGTGATCTTCTCTTTATCGGTGAATTTATTTATATAAAAATAAGAAGATAATTGATCCAACCAATTTTCTACTTCATTAGCATTGATTTTTCCTTCAAATGTAGGGATATCAAAATTCACCTGAACCTTGAAGGGTATTGGGGCACTGAAAGGATGTGGGGGTGCAAATGAGGAGTTGGAATTTCCCATCAAGATTTGTTAGAGAATTTGAGTGAATTTTTGTAGCATCTACACTTAATACTATTGGAGAGTTTCATTCACCATTTCCTTGAAAGGATAAGATGTCTCAGTGTTGTCTGAAATTTGAAATCGTTAAGAGTGAATAGGTGGATAGTCTGTTGGTTCTATTTTCCATTCAAGCTTCCTATAATCTGACCTCATCCTCAAGATCATACATTCTAAATATAAAATGATTTGATACCATTAATCCAAAACATGAAAGCTTTGGTTGAAAGATAATTCAATAAATAAGAACAAAATAATTTAGATAATGTTATCTCTGAGAAGAGATGTTTTATTGATCAAATTTGTAGACCCAAATATATGATTATCTCTGAGAAGAGATGTCTAATTTCCATTTTAGTTAACATATTCATTTATACATGTTTTGAAGGTGTGGGGAGGATGTGGAAGGTCACCAATCTCAAGAGAGATGAATTGTTTTGACTTCCACGATTTACAACAATCTAGAATTCGAGAAATTACTATTTTTAGACTGCATTACTAAAATTGAAATTTGGGGCACTTACATTAGGTTTTTTGTTGTCAAACTTCATGAATAAAATCTCTATTCCATCTCACCATGTTCTCCTCATTCTTAGCTTTCCAACGGTTCAAATGGTGAGTCAATTAGAGCTACGGTGCAAAAGTTATGGCTCCCAAAAGTTTCATCATCAATTGGAGTGGACCCATCACCTAAATTTTCACCTAAATTATTACTCAAATAATTCCTCCCTCTTTGAGAATAAATTATCCACATTACATCAAAGATTTTTCATCAATTGTGGTAGTTATACTTTGATTTGATTCCTGATGCATACTTAGAATGGACTCTGATTTATGGAACTATGTAGGGCTAGATTGTTCACCATTTTTGTCTAACCATCAGTCTATGGATGGAAGGCTATGAAATTCTTCAGCTTGGTATCTATTTGTTTCCATTGTTATGTTGATTGTGTAGTCAAGGTTGCAACATCAACCCATTTGGATTCATGTGGCTTGACCACCATGAGAACACATTTCTTTGCACGAATCAGAGAGACAGATGTAGTAGGTGGTACCTCTAGTTCCTTGTAGCATTGTGTTCTAAGAGTGAGAGTAATATTTTGAGTTCTTGATTCAAATATGCCATGTCGATCATACATGAATGGCTGACCAAAGAGTACATCACAAACATCTAGATTGACCACATCACATAAGACTTCATCTTGGAAGGATTATATTGCATATGAGAGAGAACATTAGTGGGTGACACATAAGTTTCTCCCTTGACTCAACCATCCAATACTATATAGATTTGGTTGAGGCTTCATGGATAGATTTATGCTTTTCACAACATTAGCAGAGATTAAATTCTTTTAACTTCCACTATCAAGAATGAAATGTAGAGGCTTACTTTTCACCCATAACTTAGATTGAAACAAACATTCCTTGTCATCTAGCCTCTCCTCATTGGTCTATGATGAAGCAACAATGGCTTCAAGCTCAACATCTATAATCTCTTCTTCAACCTCTTCAACTGCATGGTCTTTATGCGGCATAGTAGTAGATGTTAAGGATTATGATTCAGAATGTAGGGACTTGATGGCTTGACATTCTTCTTTGGAGTGAGTTTTAGATTTATGATAATCACACCACTTAACAACCTTTTCTTCCTTTTGCTTCCAATTTTGGCCTCATGTTTGACCTTCTTTTTCACTTTTCTATTTTGAAGGCTGACTCTTTGTATTTATTCTTTCATGCTTCTGCTCAATCTTCACTATGAACTTGTACACCTCACCAAGGGTTTCTAAATTAAAAAGTTCCATTTCTCTCCATATGTACCATTGTAGTCCACCACAATATTTGAAAACCTTATGTTTCTCACTTTCTTAGATGCCCAATCTCATAGATAAAGAATAAAAAATATCAGTGTAATCTTAAACAGATTGTTCCTTACCTTGGCAAAGTTGTTGCCACTCCATATACAGATCATCATATGCTCTAATGGGGTAGTATTCTTCATTTAGAGATTCTATGAAATCATCTCAAGTAGGTTCTATCTCAAGGCCAATATCATTTACGTTGAATATCTTTTTGTACACTTCCCACCAATTTTTGATAGGCAATGATGCTTTCAAAAGAGCAAAAGTGATCTTCTCTTTATCGATGAATTTATTTAAATAAAATAAGAAGATAATTGATCCAACCAATTTTCTACTACATCATCATTGATTTTGCCTTCAAATATAGGGATATCAAAATTCACCTGAACCTTGAAGGTTGTTGGGGCACTGAAAGGATGTGAGGGTGCAGATGAGGAGCTGAAATTTCCCATCGAGATTTGTTAGAGAATTTGTATGAATTATTGTAGCATCTACACTTGTTGTTGTTGGAGGGCTTCATTCACCATTTCCTTGAAAGGATCGGATGTCTCAGTGTTGTCTACTATTTGAAGTCATTTGGATCGAATAGGTATATAGTCTACTAGTTTTATTTTCCTCCCAAGCTTCCAATAATTTGACCTCATCCTCAAGATCATACACTCTAAAGACAAACCACTCTAATACCACAAATCTAAAATTCAAAATCTTTGATTGAAAGATAATTCAATAAATAAGAACAAAACAATTCAAATAATGCTATTTCTGAGAAGAGATGTTTTATTAATCAAATTTGTAGACCCAAACATATGCTTATCTCTAAGAAGAGATGTTTGATTTCTATTTTGGGTTACATCTTCATTTATACATGTTTTTAAGGTATGGGGAGGATGTGGAAGGTCACTAGTCTCGAGGGAGATTAATTGGTTTGACTTTCGTGATTTACAATAATACAAAATTCAAAGAATTACTATTTTTAGAAACTTAATATTTTTAGACTACACTACTAAAATTGAAATTTGGGGTACTTCCATTGGATTTTTGGGGTTCAATCTTCATTGAGTAGAGATAAATGACATCTCACCACATTATCCTCATTCTTATCTTTCTAATGGTTTAAATGTTGAGTCAATTAGAGCTACGGTGCAAAAGTTATGGCTCCTGAAAGTTTCATCATCAATTGGAGTGGACCCATCACTTGAATTGTCGCCTGGATTGTTACCCAAATAATTCCTCCCTCCTTGAGAAGTAATGGTCCCCATTACATCAAGATTTATCATCAAGTGTGGTATTTGTACTTTGATTTGATTCCTAATACATACTTAGAATGGACTCTGATTTTTGGAACTATGCAGAGCTAGATTGTTCACCATTTCTGGCTGACCATCAGTCTGTGGATGGAAGGCCATGAAATTATTTAACTTGTTATCTATTTGATTTTATTGTTGTGTTTTTATTGTAATCAGGGTTGTAACACCAGCCCTTTTGGATTCTTGTGACTTGACCACCATGAGAACAAATTTCTTGGCACTAATCAGAGAGACAAATGTAGAAGGTGGTACCTATGGTACCCTATAGTGCAATGTTCTGAGAGTGAGAGTAATCCTTCAAGTTCTTGATTCATAGATGCCATGTCAATCATACATGAATGACTAACCAAAGAGTACATCACAAACATCTAGATTGACCACATCACCTAAGACTTCATCTTGGAAGGGTTTTACTGCATATGAGAGAAGACATTGGTGGGTGACACGGAGGTTTCTCCCTGGACTCAAACATATAATACTGGATGGCTTTGGGTGAGACTTCATGGATAGATTTAGGCTTTTCACAATATTAGTAGAGATTAAATTCTTTTAAATTCCACTATCAAGAATGAAATGCAGAGGCTTACCTTTCACCCATAACTTAGAATGAAATAACCTTTTCTTGTCATCTAGCTTCTCCTCATGGGTCTGTGATGAAGTAATAATGGCTTCAGGCTCAACATCTATAATCTCTTCTTCAACCTCTTCAACTGTAAGGTCTATATGTTGCATAAGGTCTTAGATGTTGATGATTATGACTCAAAAAGTAGGGAATTGATGGCTCGACATTCTTCTTTGGAGTGAGTTTCAGATTTGTGATAATCATACCACTTCCTAACCTTTCCTTCCTTTTGCTTCCAATTTTGGCCTCATGTTTGACATTCTTTATCACTTTTCCATTTTAAAGGCTGACTCTTCGTATTCATTCTTCCATACTTTTTCTCAATCTTCACTATGAACTTGTATGCCTCACCAAGGGTTTCCAAATTGAAGAGTTATATTTCTCTCCATATGTACCATTATAGTCCACCACGGTATTTGAGAACCTTATGTTTTTCACTTTATTGGATGCTCAATCTGACAGATAGAGAATGAAAACTATTAGTGTAATCTTGAACAAATTGTTCCTTACCTTAGTGAAGTTGTTGCCACTCTATATAAAGATCATCATATGCTCCAATAGGGTAGTATTCTTCCTTCACAACTTCTATGAAATCATCTCAAATAGGTTCTATCTCAAGGCCAATATCATCTACCCTAAATTTCTTTTTGTACACTTCTCACCAATTTTTGATAGGCAATGATGCTTTCAAAAGAGCAAAAATGATCTTCTCTTTATCAGTGAATTTATTTATAGAAAAATAAGAAGATAATTGATCTAACCAATTTTCTACTGCATCAACATTGATTTTGCCTTCAAATGTAGGGATATCAAAATTCACCTAAACTTTGAAGGGTGTTGGGGCACTAAAAGGATGTGGGGTTGCAGATGAGGAGCTAGAATTTCCCATCGAGATTTGTTGGAGAATTTGAGTGAATTACTATAGCATCTATGATTGCTACTGTTGGAGGGATTCATTCACCATTTCCTTGAAAGGATCAGATGTCTCAGTTTTGTCTACCATTTGAAGTCATTTAGAGTGAATATGTGGATAGTCTGCTGGTTCTATTTTCCATCCAAGATTTCTATAATTTGACATCATCCTTGGGATCATACACTCTAAAGACAAGCCACTCTAATACATCTGATCCAAAACTCAAAAGATTTGGTTGAAATATAATTCAAGAAATAAGAACAAAAAAATTCAAATAATGTTATGTCTAAGAAGAGATGTTTTATTGATCAAATTTGCAGACCCAAACATATGCTTATCTCTAAGAAGAGATATCTGATTTCTATTTCATGATACATCTTCATTTATACATGTTTTGAAGGTGTGGGGAGGATGTGGAAGGTCACCAATATTGAGAGAGATGAATTGTTTCAACTTTCATGATTTACAACAATCTAGAATTTAAGGAATTACTATTTTTAGAAACTTAGTATTTTTAGACTGCACTAATAAAATTAAAATTTGGGGCACTTCCATTAGGTTTTTGGTCATCAAATTTCATTGAGCAAAGCTTAATTCCATATCACCATGTTATCCTCATTCTTAGCTTTTCAACGGTTCGAATGGTGAGTCAATTGGAGATACAGTGCAAAAATTATGGTTCCCATAAGTTTTGTCATCAATTCAAGTGGACCCATCACTTGAGTTGTTACCCAGATCAATCCTCCCTCCTTGAGAAGCAATGGTCCTCATTACATCAAGATTTGTCATCAAGTGTGGTAGTTTTACTTTGATTTGATTCCTAATGCATACTTGGAATGGACTCTGATTTATAGAACTATGTAGGGCTAGATTGTTCACCATTTCTATCTAACCATCAGTCTATGGATGGAAGGCCATGAACTTCTTTAGCTTGGTATCTATTTGATTCTATTGTTATGTTGTTTGTGTAGTCAAGGCTGTAACATTAGTCTTTTTGGTTTTTTGTGGCTTGACCATGATGAGAACAAATTTCTTGGCACTAATCAGAGAGACAGATGTAGAAGGTGGTACCTCTGGTACCCTATAGCACCATGTTCCAAGAGTGAGAGTAATCCTTCAAGTTCTTGATTCATAGATGCCATGTCGATCATACATGAATGGTTGACCAAAGAGTACATCACAAACATCTAGATTGACCACATCACATAAGACTTCATCTTCGAAGGGTTTTATTGCATATGAGAGAAGACATTGGTGGGTGACACAGAGGTTTCTCCTTAGACTCAACCATCCAATACTGTATGGCTTTGGGTGAGGCTTCATGGATAGATTTAAGATTTTCACAATATTAGCAAAGATTAAATTCTTTTGACTTCCACTATAAATAATGAAATGCAGAGGCTTACCTTTCACCCATAACTTAGAGTGAAACAAACTTTCCATGTCATCTAGCCTCTTCTCATGGGTCTGTGATGAAGAAATAATGGCTTCAGGCTCAGCATCTATAATCTCTTCTTCAGCCTCTTCAACTATAGTGTGTGTATGTGATATAGCAGTAGATGTTGAGGATTATGACTCAGAAAGCAAGGACTTGATGTCTCAACATTCTTCTTTGGAATGAGTTCTAGATTTATGATAATCACACCACTTCCTAACCTTTCCTTTTTTCTTCCAATTTTGGCCTTGTGTTTGACCTTCTTTGTCACTTTTATATTTTAAAGGTTGACTCTTCGTATTCATTCTTTCATTGTTCTACTCAATCTTCACTATGAACTTGTATGCATCACCAAGGGTTTCCAAATTGAAGAGTTTTATTTCTCTCTGTATTTACCATTGTAGTCCACCATGATATTTGAGAACCTTATGTTTCTCACTTTCTTGGATTCCCAATCTCATAGATAGAGAATGAAAAATATCAGTGTAATCTTGAACAAATTATTCCTTACCTTGGCAAATTTTTTTTCACTCTATATACAAATCATCATATGCTCCAATGGGGTAGTATTCTTCCTTCATAGCTTCTATGAAATCATCCCAAGTATGTTCTATCTCAAGGCCAATATCATCTACACTAAATCTCTTTTTTTACACTTTCCACCAATTTTTGATAGGCAATGATGCTTTCAAAAGAGAAAAATTGATCTTCTCTTTATCAGTGAATTTATTTATAGAAAAATAAGAAGATAATTGATCTAACCAATTTTCTACTACATCAGCATTGATTTTGCCTTCAAAAGTAGGTATATCAAAATTCACCTAAACCTTGAAGGGTGTTGGGGCACTGAAAGGATGTGGGAGAGCAGATGAGGAGCTGGAGTTTCCCATCAAGATTTGTTGAAGAATTTGAGTGAATTTTTGTATCATCTACATTTACTTTTGTTGGAGGGATTCATTCACCATTTCCTTGAAAGGATCAGATGTCTCGGTGTTGTTAGCCATTTGAAGTCATTTGGAGCGAATAGGTGGATAGTCTACTAGTTCTATTTTCCATCCAAGCTTCCTATAATCTAACCTCATCCTCAAGATCATACACTCTAAAGACAAACAAATCTGATACCACTGATCCAAAACTTGAAAGCTTTGGTTGAAAGATAATTTAAGAAATAAGAACAAAATAATTCAAATAATGCTATCTCTGAGAAGAGATGTTTTATTGATCAAATTTGCAGACCCAAACATATGCTTATCTCTAAAAAGAGATGTCTGATTTCTATTCCGGGTTACATCTTCATTTATACATGTTTTGAAGGTGTGCAGAGGATGTGGAAGGTCACCAATCTCGAGGGATATGAATTGTTTTGACTTCCATGATTTACAATAATACAGAATTTGAGGAATTACTATTTTTAAAAACTTACTATTTTTAGACACACTACTAAAATTGAAATTTGGGGCACTTTCATTGGGTTTTGGGGGGTCAAAATTCATTGAGTGGAGCTCAATGCCATCTCACCGTGTTCTCCTCATTCTTAGCTTTCTAACAGTTCAAATGGTGAGTCAATTAGAGCTACAGTGTAGAAGTTATGGCTCCCAAAAGTTTCATCATCAATTGGAGTGGACCCGTCATCTAAATTATCATTTGAATTATTATCCAGATCATTCCTCCCTCCTTGAGAAGTAATGGTCCCTATTACATCAAGATTTATCATCAAGTGTGGTAGTTATACTTTCATTTAATTCCTAATGCATACTTAGAATGGACTATGATTTATGGAACTGTGTAAGGCTAAATTGTTCACTATTTTTGTTTGATCATTAGTCTGTGGATGGAAGGCTATGAACTTCTTTAGCTTGGTATGTATTTTATTCTGTTGTTGTGTTGTTTGTGTAGTCAGGGCTGTAACATTAGCCCTTTTAGATTCTTGTGGCTTGACCACTATGAGAACAAATTTCTTGGCACTAATCACAGAGACAGATGTAGAAGGTGGTACCTCTAGTACCCTATAACACTATGTTCCAAGAGTGAGAGTAATCCTTCAAGTTCTTGATTCATCTATGCCATGTCGATCATACATGAATGGTTGATCAAAGAGTTCATCACAAACATCTAGATTGACTGCATCACATAAGACTTCATCTTGGAAGGGTTTTATTGCATATAAGAGAAGACATTGGTGGGTGACATAGAGGTTTCTCCCTGGACTCAACCATCCAATACTATATGGCTTTGGGTGGGGCTTTATAGATAGATTTAGGCTTTTCACAATATTAGCAGAGATTAAATTCTTTTGACTTCCACTATCAATAATAAAATGGAGAGGCTTACCTTTCACTCATAACTTAGAGTGAAACAAACTTTCTTTATCATCTAGCCTCTCCTCATGGGTCTGTGATGAAGCAACAATGGCTTCAGGCTCAACATCTATAATCTCTTCTTCAACCTCTTCAACTACAGGGTATGTATGTGGTAGAGTAGTAGATGTTGAGGATTGTGACTCAAAAAGTAGGAACTTGATGGATCAAGATTATTCTTTGGAGTGAGTTCCAGATTTGTGATAATCACACCACTTCCCAACCTTTCCTTTCTTTTGCTTCTAATTTTGGCCTCATGTTTGACCTTCTTTATCACTTTTCTATTTTGAAGGCTGACTCTTCATATTCATTCTTTCATGCTTCTACTCAATCTTCACTATGAAATTTTACACCTCACTAAGGGTTTCCATATTGAAGATTTCCATTTCTCCCTGTATGTACCATTGTAGTCTACCACGATATTTCAGAACCTTGTGTTTCTCGCTTTCTTGGATGCCTAATCTCATAGATAGAGAATGAAAATTATTACTGTAATCTTGAACAGATTATTCCTTACCTTGGCAAATTTGTTTTTGCTCTATATACAGATCATCATATGCTCTAATAGGGTAGTATTCTTGCTTCACAGCTTCTATGAAATCATCCCAAGTAGGTTCTGTCTCAAGGCCAATATCATTTGCACTGAATCTCTTTTTGTACACTTCCCACCAATTTTTGATAGGCAATGATGCTTTCAAAAGATCAAAAGTGATCTTCTCTTTATCAGTGAATTTATTTACAAAAAAATAAGAAGATAATTGATCCAACCAATTTTCTACTGCATCAGCAATAATTTTTCTTTATAATGTAGGCATATCAAAATTCACCTAAACCTTGAAGGGTGTTGGGGCATTGAAAGGATGTGGGGGTGCAGATGAGGAGCTAGAATTTCCCATTGAGATTTGTTGGAGAATTTGTATGAATTTTTTTATCATTTACACTTGTTGTTGTTGGAGGGATTCATTTACCATTTCCTTTAAAGGATCGAATGTCTTGGTGTTGTCCACTATTTGAAGTCATTTGAAGCAAATAGGTAGATAGTATGCTGGTTTTATTTTCCTCCCAAGCTTCCTATAATCTGACCTCATCCTCAGGATGATACACTCTAAAGACAAACCACTCTGATACCACTGATCTAAAACTCAAAATCTTTGATTTAAAGATAATTCAAGAAATTAGAACAAAACAATTCAAATAATGCTATCTCTGAGAAGAGATGTTTTATTGATCAAATTTTGCAGACCCAAACATATGCTTATCTATGAGAAGAGATGTCTGATTTACATTTTGGGTTACATATTCATTTATACATGTTTTTAAGGTGTGGGGAGGATGTGGAAGGTCACCAATCTCAAGGGAGATTAATTGGTTTGACTTCCATGATTTACAACAATATAAAATTCAAGAAATTACTATTTTTAGAAACTTACTATTTTTAGACTACACAACAAAAATTGAAATTTGGGGCACTTCTATTGGGTTTTCAAGGGTTAAAATTCATTAAGTAAAGCTTAATTCCATCTCACCATGTTCTCCTCATTCTTAGCTTTCTAATGGTTCAAATGGTGAGTCAATTGGAGCTAGGGTGCAAAAGTTATGGCTCCCAGAAGTTTCATCATCAATTAGAGTAGACCCATCACTTGAATTATTACCCAGATCATTCCTCCCTCCTTGAGAAGCAATGGTCCCCATTACATCAAGATTTCTCATCAAGTGTGGTATTTTTACTTTGATTTGATTCCTTATGCATACTTGGAATAGACTCTGATTTTTGGAACTGTGTAGGGCTAGATTGTTCACCATTTTTGTTCGACCATCAAGCCATGAACTTCTTCATCTTGGTATCTATTTAATTTTGTTATTGTGTTGTTTGTGTAGTTAGGGTTACAACATCAGCCCTTTTGGATTCTTGTGGCTTGACCACCATGAGAACAAATTTCTTGGCACTAATTAGAGAGACAGATGTATAAGGTGGTACCTTTGGTACCTTATAACTCCATATTTCAAGAGTGAGAGTAATCCTTTAAGTTCTTGATTCATAGATGCCATATCGATCATACATGAATGGCTGACCAAAGAGTACATCACAAATATCTAGATTGACCACATCACATAAGACTTCATCTTGGAAGGGTTTTATTGCCTATGAGAGAGGACATTGGTGGGTGACACGGAGGTTTGTCCCTGGACTCAACCATCCAATACTAAATGGCTTTGGGTGAGGCTTCATAGATAGATTTAGGCTTTTCACAAAATTAGCAGAGATTAAATTCTTTTGACTTCCACTATCAAGAATAAAATGTAGAGGCTTACCTTTCACCCATAACTTAGAGTGAAACACACTTTCCTTGATATCTAGCCTCTCCTCATGGGTCTATGATGAAGCAACAATGGCTTTATGCTCAACATCTATAATCTCTTCTTCAACCTCTTCAACTATAGGGTCTGTATGTGGTAGAGTAGTAGATGCTGAGAATTATGACTCAAAAAGTAGGGACTTAATGGCTTGACATTCTTCTTTGGAGTGAGTTCCAGATTTGTGATAATCACACCACTTTCCAACCTTTTCTTCCTTTTGCTTCCAATTTTGGCCTCGTGTTTGACCTTCTTTGTCACTTTTCCATTTTGAAGGCTGACTCTTCGTATTCATTCTTCCATGCTTTTGCTCAATATTCACTATGAACTTATATGCCTCACCAAGGGTTTCCAAATTGAAGAGTTCTAATTCTCCCCATATGTACCATTATAGTCCACCATGATATTTGAGAACCTTATGTTCTCACTTTCTTAGATGCCCAATCTCGCAAATAGAGAATGAAAAATATCAATGTAATCTTGAATAGATTGTTCCTTACCTTGGGGAAGTTGTTGCCATTCTATATACAAATCATCATATGCTCCAATGGGGTAGTATTATTCCTTCACAACTTCTATTAAATCATCCCAAGTAGGTTCTATCTCAAGGCCAATATCATTTGCACTGAATCTTTTTTTGTACACTTCCCATCAATTTTTGATAGGCAATGATGCTTTGAAAAGAGCAAAAGTGATCTTTTCTTTATCAATGAATTTATTTATAGAAAAATATGAAGATAATTGATCTAACCAATTTTCTACTACATCATCATTGATTTTGCCTTCAAATGTGGGGATATCAAAATTCACCTAAAACTTAAAGGGTGTTGGGGCACTAAAAGGATGTGGGGGTACAGATGAGGAGCTAAATTTTTTTATCATGATTTGTTAGGGAATTTGAGTGAATTATTATAGCATCTACACTTACTACTATTGGAGGGTTTCATTCACCATTTCCTTGAAAGGATTAGATGTCTTGGTGTTGTCTACCATTTGAAGTCGTTTAGAGCGAATAAGTGGATAGTCTGCTAGTTCTATTTTCCACCTAAGATTCTTATAATCTAACCTCATCCTCAAGATCATACACTCTAAATACAAACTGATCTAATACCACTAATATAAAACTCAAAAGCTTTGGTTGAAAGATAATTCAAGAAACAAGAACAAAACAATTCAAATAATGCTATCTCTGAGAAGAGATGTTTTATTGATCAAATTTGTAGACCTAAACATATGCTTATCTCTGAGAAGAGATGCCTGATTTCCATTTTGGTTTACATCATCATTTATACATGTTTTGAAGGTGTGGGGAGGATGTGGAAGGTCACTAATCTCAAGGAAGATGAATTGGTTCGATTTCCACTATTTATAACAATACAAAATTTGAGGAATTACTATATTTAGAAACTTACTATTTTTAGACTGCACTACTAAAATTAAAATTTAGGGCACTTCCATTGGGACTTTGGGGGTTAAACTTAATTGAGTGATGCTCAATGTCATCTCACCATGTTCTCTTCATTCTTAGCTTTCTAACGGTTCAAATGGTGAGTCAATTAGAGCTACAACGTAAAATTTATGGCTCCCAAAAGTTTTGTCATCAATTGGAGTAGAGCCATCACTTAAATTGTCACCTGAATTGTTACTCAGATCATTCATCCTTCTTTGAGAATAAATGTTCCCCATTACATCAAAATTTGTCATCAAGTGTGGTAGTTGTACTTTGATTTGATTTCTGATGCATACTTGGTATGGACTCTGATTTATAGAGTTGTGCAGGGCTAGATTGTTCACCATTTATGTCTGACCATCAGTCTATGGATGGAAGGCTGTGAACTTATTCAGATTGGTATCTATTTGATTTTGTTATTGTGTTGTTTATGTAGTCAGGGCTGCAACATCAACCCTTTTTGATTCTTGTGGCTTGACCACCATGATAACAAATTTCTTGGCACTAATCAGAGAGATAGATGTAGAAGGTGTTACCTCTAGTACCCTATAGTGCCATGTTCCAAGAGTGAGATTAATCTTTCAAGTTCTTGATTCATAGATGCCATGTCGATCATACATGAATGGCTGACCAAAGAGTACATCACAAACATCTAAATTTACCACATCACATAAGACTTCATCTTGGAAGGATTTTATTGCATATGAGAAAAGACATTGGTGGGTGACACAGAGGTTTCTCCCTAGACTCAACCATGTAATACTGTATGGCTTTGGGTGAGGCCTCATGGATAGATTTAGGATTTTCAAAACATTAGCAGAGATTAAATTCTTTTGACTTCCACTATCAAGAATGAAATGCAGAGGCTTACCTTTCACCCATAACTTAGAGTGAAAAAAACTTTTCTTGTCATCTAGCCTCTCCTAATGGGTCTGTGATGAAGCAACAATGGATTCAATCTCAACATCTATAATCTCTTCTTTAACCTCTTCAACTACATGGTTTATATGTGGTAGAGTAGTAGATGTTGAGGATTGTGACTTATAAAGTAGGGACTTGATGGCTCGACATTCTTCTTTGGAGTGAGTTCCATTTTTGTGATAATCACACCACTTTCCAACCTTTCCTTCCTTTTTCTTCCAATTTTGGCCTCGTGTTTGACCTTCTTTGTCACTTTTCTATTTTAAAGGCTGACTCTTTGTATTCATTCTTCCATGCTTCTGCTCAATCTTCACTATGAACTTGTACACCTCACCAAGGGTTTCCAAATTGAAGAGTTCCATTTCTCCCCATATGTACCATTGTTGTCCACCACGAAATTTGAGAACCTTATGTTTCTCACTTTCTTAGATGCCCAATCTCATAGATAAAGAATGAAAAATATCAGTGTAATCTTGAACATATTGTTCCTTACCTTGGCAAAGTTGTTGCCACTCCATATACAGATTGTCATATGCTTCAATGTGGTAATATTCTTCCTTCACAACTTCTATGAAATCTTCTCAAGTTGGTTCTATCTCAAGGCCAATATCATCTACACTGAATCTCTTTTTGTACACTTCCCACCAATTTTTGATAGGCAATGATGCTTTCAAAAGAGAAAAAGTGATCTTCTCTTTATCAGTGAATTTATTTATAGAAAAATAAGAAGATAATTGATCCAACCAATTTTCTACTACATCATCATTGATTTTGCCTTCAAATATATGGATATCGAAATTCACCTAAACCTTGAAGGTTGTTGGGGCACTGAAAGGATGTGGGGGTACAGATGAGGAGCTAAAAATTCCCATCAAGATTTGTTAGAGAATCTATATGAATTATTGTAGTATCTACACTTGTTTTTTTTGGAGGGCTTCATTCACCATTTCCTTGAAAGGATTGGATGTCTCAGTGTTGTCTAATATTTGAAGTCATTTGGAGTGAATAGGTATATAGTCTACTGGTTTTATTTTCCTTCCAAGCTTCCTATAATCTAACCTCATCCTTGGGATCATACACTCTAAAGACAAACCACTTTGATACCACTGATCCAATAATTGAAAGCTTTGCTTGAAAGATAATTCAAGAAATAAGAATGAAACAATTCAAATAATGCTATCTCTGAGAAGAGATGTTTTATTGATCAAATTTGCAGACCCAAACATATGCTTATCTCTGAGAAGAGATGTCTGATTTCCATTTCAAGTTACATCTTCATTTATACATGTTTTTAAGGTGTGGACAGGATGTGTAAGGTCACCAATATTGAGGGAGATGAATTGGTTTGACTTCCATGATTTACAACAATACAAAATTTGAGAAATTACTATTTTTAGAAACTTATTATTTTTAGATTGCACTACTAAAATTGAAGTTTGGGGCACTTCTAATTGGTTTTTATGGATTAAAATTCATTAATCAAAGATCCATGTCATCTCACCACATTCTCCTCATTCTTATCTTTCCAATGGTTCAAACAATGAGTCAATTGGAGCTATGGTGCAAAAGTTATGGCTCCCAGAAGTTTTGTCATCAATTAGAGTGGACCCATCACCTGAATTATTACCCAAATCAGTTTCCCATATAAACTATGTTTTATGCATTTGATCTTTTGTATGAATCTAATGAATGAGATCTCTTGTTAATTTTTCTTGATCAAGTTTATATATGCTAATTATTTAATTGTTTAAAAGGATTAAAATTATAATATCTAGGATCACTGATTCACCCACTCTCAATGATTATACCTCTAATAATTGGCATCAGAGCAGGTCCTTTGGTAAAGACTTGGCATCTTAAAGGTGATCCAATGTACAATATGGGTATTCATCAAGGAGGTTTATCTACTAAGAAAGCACCAATGTTTAATGGATCCAATTATGTTTTTTGGAGTGCAAGGATGATGACATACATTGTCTCTAGGGTTTGATGTATGGCAATTTTTTGTGGTTGGTTATGTTGTTCTTACTACTCCTCCATCTAGTGTTGCAAACAAGAATCTATTCGAGAATAATTGTAAGGAAATGAATGCCATTACTTGTAGTCTTATAGAGTCTGAGTTCACCAAGGTAATCCATTGTAAATCTGCTAAAAAGATATGGGACAAAATTAAGATCATTTATGAAGGAGATTCAAAGGTTAATCTTGCTATGTTATAGACTCACATAAGGTAATATGAAAGTCTCAAGATGAAGGAAGAATATTTTGTGACATCCTTTCTGTAGAAAGTTTATGAGATTGTGAACATCATCAGAGGTCTTGGAAAGAACTTTGAAGAAGATAATGTAGTTCAAAAGGTATTAAGGTCTCTATCCATCAAGTTTGATCCAAAGGTATCTGCTATAGAAAAAATTCATGATCTTACTCAATTGAAGATGGATCAATTGCATGGTACCTTTATTGCCTATGAGATGAGAAAGAATGATGATATACCACCAAAGAAGGAAGTAGCTTTCAAGATTGAAATAATACAAAGAAGAAGTACCAAGGTAAGAAACCCAAGGAGGATGACATTTTTGATATACATGAGGATGAACTAATTGATTTTATTTCAAGAAAATTGAAAATAGGTTCATGCAAGTATAATGGCAAACTACCCCTTAAATGCTTTAATTATGGTGAGGTAGGACATTTTGATAATGAGTGCCCTCATAAGTATAAAAAGGATGATTATGAAGAACATGATCAAGGTCATGATGATGGCAAGAGATCATTTAGGTCTAATAAAAAGAAAAAGGAATTTAGAAGGTTTGATAACAAGAAGTAATTCAAGGACAAGAAGAGTCCCTACACCAAAAAAGATTGCAGCTCATTAGATGAGAGTGAAGTCAGTGACTCAGAGTATGATCATAAAGATGATGGTCCTACTAAAGATGAATTCCTATTCATGGTTGAGGACAGTAGTTGATCACATTAAAAGAGGTTTACTTAGAGTGATTTAGATGATGATAAAGATAAGGTGGATTGTGAGATTGAATTGATGAATGCTCTTGAAGAAATAAATATTGAGAAGAAGATCAATAATAAGATGAAATCTAAACTCAAAGAATTTGAGGAGAAATTCAATATATTTGAGGCAATAATGAATGAAGATGCCAAAGATCATGAATATATGGTTAAGCATCTCAGTTATCAATTGGAAGTCCTATTTACAAGTCTGAAAGCTAAAGAAGGTGAATGTTCAAGGTATGCTTCTAAGATTGTGTCTTTGAAAGATGAATTAGAGAAGTCTACAAGTAAGGTGAAATATTTTGTCAAGTTTGATAAAAGTTCTAATGATCTCCTAAAGAGTCAAAAGTTAGCTAGTGATAGATTTGGATTGGGTTTTAATGAAGAGCCCAAAGTTACTTCTCAAGTTGACATGAATGTTAATGAGAGAAAGGTGGATCAACCTCTGAAGATAAATCATTAGACAAGGAATGAATTTGATAATAGAATAAAGACAAATTAGATCAGACAACTAAATGCCATGAGGTGTGTAAATTTTAATAGTTATTTCTATACTTATAATCTATTTGGGCATAGAGATAGAGAATGCAGGAGACTAGTTAAAAATGAATTTGCATGGAACTATGATGGGAGTCATCAATAAAAAGGTGTGAGCAAGGTTGAGTGCTTCAACTATCATGGTGTGGGACACTTTGTAACACATTTTTTGAATAGGTTAAGACAAGCTAATTTTCCATCAAGGAGTATAGTTTTCTATAACTATGAACAGAGAGATCACATTACTAGATTCTACAAGCGAAGGCCATTCAATCAAAATAAGTTCAATTAGTCTCCAAGAGTGAAAAAAAAATGCAAGTTAGCTCATGGAAACCAAAGGTGATTTAATATGAGTTTCTAGGTCCAAGTAATTTATGTGTTATGGTGGATAATGCTACAAAAGGATAAGAGTGCCAAGGGCTCTCATTGTCTACTCACATTGAGAATGAAGAGACCTGTTAGGGTGTGGAGCTAAAAGCTTCACCAAGGAGCATACTTAAACAGGTTCGGGTCTACACAGACGCCGGCGTCGGTCAGGAGTGACCGACGTCGGTTAGTAGCAGTTGCAGAGGCGCCGACGTCGGCAGTAGGGTCGGCCAGCGACGGTCACAGGCGAACTAGCAGGAACCGACGTCGGTTACCTGTGTGTCCAGAAATCTATTTCTGTGGACAGCAGCGAGTGTTTGCATGATAAGTTTGAGTCGTGAACTCAAGCTTGCGTCTCTATTATTAGCAATATTATTTTTAGAGCCCTTGTTCAAGAGGCTTAACTGTTTGTTGTAAGAGCATGCTCAAGTTTCCTATTTCTATATGTAGGAAGATCTTCTTAGCTTAGTATTGTAAGTGTTGTGTGTAGAACTGTAAGAGTAGAACATTGTGAATGTTTGAAGGACAGTACAGAGTTGCATCAATCCAGGTTGTTGGATTTGAGTGTACTTGAGAGAGAGCTCTTGAGGAATAGAGATCTAGTGAGAGATCTTGTGTGCATCTGAGAGAGGTGTGGAAGAACGAAGTTTCTTCAAATTGTATTCCTATTGTAAAGAGTTTCAATACAAGTTTTCAGGGTGTTTTCTTGTATATCTTGTTCTGTGCTATTTATCATTTTAGTTACTTATCTATCTGATTTATTTCTACATTTATTGCTTTCACAAGTGTAATCTATTGTTGGTTTGATCCCCCAACAAGTGGTATCAGAGCCTTGGTTACAGGTTACAGGTTACAGATTACAGGTTGCTCACAGGGTTTCTGCAGGAATTTCTGTTTGAGTGGGAGAAGCAATGGCAGAAGAAAGTAAGCTGAGAATGGAAAAGTTTAATGGCAAGAACTACCAACATTGGAGAATGCAGATAGAGGACTATCTGTATCAGAAGGATCTCTACTTATCGTTAGGTGGGATAGCAAAGAAGCCCAAGGATATGGAGGATGAAGAATGGGAAGTTCTTGACAGAAAGGCTCTTGGGTCTATAAGACTAAGTCTGGCCTCCACTGTGATATCTAATTTGTCACAGGCAAAAACAATGGTAGAGTTGATGACCACGTTAGCAAATATGTATGAAAAACCCTCAGCTTCAAATAAGGTATATCTTATGAAGCAATTATTTAATTTGCATATGAATGAAGGTGGATCTGTTTCTACTCATCTGAATGATTTCAATGGTATTGTAAATTAGTTAAGTTCTGTCAATATTGTATTTGAAGATGAAATAAAAGCTCTTTTGATATTATGTTCTTTGCCTGAAAGCTGGCATGGCTTAGTAATGGCAGTTTCTAATACTGTATCTGCATCAAATATTTTGAAAGTAGAGGATGTGGTTAGTGTTATCTTGAATGAGGAAATACGTAGGAAAAGCACAGAAGAGACATCTAGGAACGCTTTAAATTTTGAGAGTAGGGGAAGGCAAAAAGAAAAGAGCAAGAGGAGATCAAGATCTAAGTCTAAGGTGAGAAGAAGATCCAAATCCAGGAATGGCAGGAAGCCACAATGCTGGAATTATGGAAAGATGGGGCACATAAGCAGAGATTGTTGGTCAAAGCCTAAGGAGGAAAACCAGCACGAAGGAAAGGAAGAAGCCAAGGTTGCAGGTATTGCACAAGATGCTTTAATTTTCTCTTTGCATAATAACATAGAATCTTGGGTATTAGATTCTGGTGCATCTTTCCATGCTACCCCTAACAGAGAGTATTTCAGTGACTATATCCATGGAGATTTTGGAATAGTGTACTTAGGGGATGATGAGCCTTGTAAGATTACTGGCAAAGGTAAAGTGCAGCTGAAGATGCAGAATGGCAACACATGGGTGTTGAGAGAAGTGATGCATGTTCCTAGTTTGAAGAGAAATTTGATTTCTGCAGGTAAGCTAGGTGATGAGGGTTGTACAGTAACTCTCATAGTAGATTCTTGGAAGGTGACCAAGGGTGCACTAGTTATGGCCAGAGGTAAGAGAGAAGGTACTCTCTATTTGTGTAATTGTGTTACTAACAAATCTCCTTCAGTTTTATCTACTTCAGGTGTGGATTGTAAATTGTGGCACTCAAGGCTTGGCCACATGAGTGAGAAGGGGATGTCAATACTTAAGTCTAAAGGTATGCTTTCAGATTTGAAAAGTATGGATCTAGAATTTTGTGAGCACTGTGTATTTGGAAAACAGAAAAGGGTTAGTTTTCTCAAGACTGGGTCTACTAAGAAAAGGCAGAAGTTGCAGCTTGTTCACACAGACATGTGGGGACCAGCTCAGGTAGCCTCTATTGGCGGATCACGGTACTATGTTACATTCATAGATGACGCCACAAGAAAGGTATGGATCTACTGTATTAAAAAGAAATCTGATGTTTTTGAGACTTTTAAGTTTTGGAAGGCTATGGTTGAGAATGAAACAGGCAGAAAATTAAAGTGCCTGAGATCTGATAATGGCGGTGAGTTCTGCAGTCTTAAGTTCAAATTGTATTGTTATACACAAGGAATCTGTAGGCAAAGGATGGTTCCAAGGACACCTCAGCAGAATGGTATTGCTGAAAGGATGAACATAACTATCATGGAGCGTGCAAGATGTATGAGATTGCATGCAGGGTTGCCCTTAGAGTTTTGGGCAGAAGCAGTTGACACCGCAGTGTACCTGATTAACAAAGGACCCTCTATAGCTCTGGATGGTGGAATTCCAGAAGAGGCATGGACAGGTAAAAAGGTAGATCTCTCATATCTCAAAGTTTTTGGTAGTGAAGCCTTTGTGCATATAGATAAGGAAAATAGAAAGAAGCTTGATCCTAAGTCTATGAGGTGCACGTTTATAGGCTATGGCTCAGATGATTTTGGTTTCAGATTTTGGAATCTAGGAACTAACAAGGTAATCAGGAGCCGTGATGTTGTTTTCAATGAAAGAGTGATGTACAGTGATCAGATAAGGAAGCTGGATCAATCTGGGCAGAGCAATAGTGAATTGGACGAAGTTATGGTCCAAAATGAGCTCGCAGGAAAAAGAAATAATCACTTGCAGGAAAACATAGAGACCGACGTCTGCAGGTTAGGAACCAGCGTCGGCAGTACAGAAACTGATGTCGGTCATACAGAGACTGACGTCGACAGACCAGGCACCGAGGTCGGTCAGGAAGAATCGACGACGGTGAGTGACAGGTCTATAGGTGGCTGAGGTTGGTCACTGTCAGAAAATTTGGGTGGACAGATTGTTGAAAACAAGTCCAAGACACCCACTAGGAGGTCTGAAAGGGTAAGTAAGCCTCTAATTAGATATTCTCCTTCCTTATATTATTTATTGCTAACTGATGGTGGAGAACCAGAGAGTTTTGAAGAAGCATTACAGGTGGAGTCCAGGAGTAAGTGGGAGCGTGGCATGGTTGAGGAGATGGAGTCCTTAAGAGAGAACCAAACATGGGATTTGGTTGAGTTGCTAGCTGGTAAGAGAACACTGAAGAACAGATGGACCTACATGTTGAAGGAAAGTGAGGATGGACAGATGCGATATAAGGCCAGATTAGTGGTAAAAGGATTTGCACAGAAGCCAGGTATTGACTTTGGTGAAATTTTTTCTCCAGTTGTTAAAATGACTTCAATAAGGGTTGTATTGTCTTTGGTTGCTTTTGAGGATTTGCATCTCGAACAGCTAGATGTTAAGACAGCATTTCTTCATGGAGATTTGGATGAGGAAATCTATATGGAACAGCCAGAAGGTTTTGAGGTCAAGGGTAAGGAGAAGTTTGTGTGCAGGTTAAAGAAAAGCTTGTATGGCCTCAAGCAAGCTCCAAGGCAATGGTACTTGAAATTTGACAGGTTTATGACTGAGCATGGCTACAGTAGGTGTCAATCAGACCATTGTGTGTATTTTAAGAGATTTGATAACGGTAGATATATTATTCTATTTTTGTATGTAGATGACATGCTGGTTGCAGGGTCTCACATGCAGGATATCTCTGAGCTTAAGGAGAAGTTAGCTCAAACATTTGCTATGAAGGATTTGGGAGCAGCGAAGAAGATCCTTGGCATGAGCATTAAGAGAGACAGGAAAAATCACAGGTTGATATTGTCTCAAGAAGATTATGTGAATAAGGTGTTGGAGAGGTTTAATATGCAGGATGCAAAACCGGTAAGTACACCTATGGCTGGACATTTTAAGTTAAGCAAAGAACAATGTCCCAATTCACATGATGAGGTAGAGTACATGAGTATGGTTCCATATTCTTCCACAGTAGGGAGTTTGATGTATGCAATGGTGTGTACTAGACCAGATATTGCCCAAGCAGTGGGAGTAGTAAGTAAGTATATGGCCAATCCAGGTAAGGAACATTGGAAAGTGGTTCAATGGATCCTTAGATATCTGAGAGGAACCAGCAACAAGCATTTATGCTATGGAGGTTTAGATACTTCTCTACATGGCTATGTAGATTCAGATATGGTAGGGGATTTGGATGGCAGGAGAAGCACCACAGGTTATGTTTTTACTGTAGGTGGAACAGCGGTTAGTTGGATATCTAAGTTGCAGAAGGTTGTAGCCTTGTCAACTATAGAAGCAGAGTATATTGCAGCTACAGAAGCTAGCAAGGAGATGATATGGATGACACGGTTCATGGAAGAGCTTGGAAGGGAGCATGGGAGTTGCAGATTGTATAGTGACAGTCAGAGTGCAATCCATTTGGCCAAGAACTCGGCCTTTCATTCTAGAACCAAGCACATACAGCTAAGGTACCACTTCATACGGCAGGTATTGGAAGATGGTGAGTTGAAGCTGGAGAAGATCCATACAGACAAGAATCCTGCTGATATGCTAACAAAACCAGTTACTAAGGAGAAGTTGAATCTTCATTCAACTTCTATTGGTCTTCATGATTGAGTTGAAGATGGAGGAGCTAGAAGATGATGCTGTATAGGTTGGTGCAGCTGGTTTATCTCGAAGTGGGAGATTGTTAGGGTGTGAAGCTAAAAGCTTCACCAAAGAGCATACTTAAACAGGTTCGAGTCTACACAAACGCCGACGTCGGTCAGGAGCGACCGACGTCAGTTAGTAGCAGTTGCAGAGGCGCCGATGTCGGCAGTAGGGTCGACCGGCGATGGTCACAGGTGAACTAGCAGGAACCGACGTCGGTTACCTGCGTGTCTAGAAATCTATTTCCGTGGACAGCAGCGAGTGTTTGCATGATAAGTTTGAGTCGTGAACTCAAGCGTGCGTCTCTATTATTAGCAATATTATTTTTAGAGCCCTTGTTCAAGAGGCTTAACTGTTTGTTGTAAGAGCATGCTCAAGTTTCCTATTTCTATATGTAGGAAGATCTTCTTAGCTTAGTATTGTAAGTGTTGTGTGTAGAACTGTAAGAGTAGAACATTGTGAATGTTTGAAGGATAGTACAGAGTTACATCAATCCAGGTTGTTGGATTTGAGTGTACTTGAGAGAGAGCTCTTGAGGAATAGAGATCTAGTGAGAGATCTTGTGTGCATCTGAGAGAGGTGTGGAAGAACGAAGTTTCTTCAAATTGTATTCCTATTGTAAAGAGTTTCAATACAAGTTTTCAGGGTGTTTTCTTGTATATCTTGTTCTGTGCTATTTATCATTTTAGTTACTTATCTATCTGATTTATTTCCACGTTTATTGCTTTCACAAGTGTAATCTATTGTTGGTTTGATCCCCCAACAAGACCAAGCTCAAGCAGAAGACCAAGGTGTTGGTTAAGGCTAGTTCTAAAGTGAGTATGAATCCAAGTGATCATTCTACTATTGTTAAGAAAGCTTCATACAGAGAAAATTAATTGTTAGTACTTATTAATGAGGTTTCAAGATACAAGAAATATTATATAGATGAAAAGGTATGCCAAGATTTCATAGTTACTTCATGTGTTGTCAATTCTATCTTAGAAGAGAAGAAGAGTGATATAGAAAAGGAACCGGTTGTCATATTTCAGACTGAGAAGAAGGAAAACAAGAGTAAGAAGTCTTATAACTATAAGAGGATTCTAATGGTTATTGAGGAGATGTGGGCCACTCTTGGTTTCACTTTGTTTTAGAGCATTATGATGCGAATGATGTCTCTATCTATGCTTCTTAAGAGACTCCTTTCAGTAGAGAAGAAAAATTTATTGTGGTGTTCTTGAGATGGTCATATAAGGCTAGATATGAGTGTTTTTAGTTGGTACAAGTATGTCCAAGTGGAAGAGATGTAATGGCGATGTGAAAATGATGTCATAGTTGTATATGGTTAGGTCTACAAGGTTAAATTGAAGGTTTTCAAGTGGAAAAAGAGGATTTGTGATTTTTCAAGATGACATTTTTGCATATAAATGTCTATTGATCTTATTATAGCATTCTCCAGGTGGTTTTTATGGTTTGAAGGTATGTTGAAGACAACTTGGAGATTTTTGTTTGCTCTCAGGTTTTCTAGTTTGTGTTTAAGAGTTTTTTGGTCCTAAAATGGGTTATAGGATATATGGGTTACCAAAGTTTTGGAATCTCAAAACTTGGTCCAAAAGTGTGTAATGGTTGTTTCCAGGTGTATAATAAGTTTTATAGGTGCATGTTGAACAAAAATAGGTTTGTTGACCCATTTGTTTTGAGATTCTAGGGTTTTGGGATCTACTAGAAAAATGGTCTACCTTGTGAATTGAGGTATAAGGGTTATTAATAGGTTGAATGGGCCAAATGGTTTGTCAAATCAAGATTTAAAAAGATTTGAAGTTTTTTGGTTTTTAAATTATTCATGCTTTTGTAAAGATGGAGGCCTAATTGGCAAGTTGGTTTGTGAAGTATATTATAGAGGAGGAGCTAGTTATTATAAATTGGTGTACTTAAGGGGGCAGATGAGAGTTATGTATATATGAAGTTTTAGGTATTGAATGTATGTATACTAAAAGTTGTGTTGATGCTATGGATTGCACCCTTTGAAGGGAGGCTCATCTCTCTTCCTCCACGCGACACAATGGAGACATTCCTCTTGCTGTGGGTGGCAAACATGAGGGATGAATCTCTAGATTATGGGCTAGCTCCCCTTGATGCACCTTGAGGCCCTAGATTTCCTATTACTAACAATGGGGGGGTTGAAAAGGGAGAGAGCTACTAAAATTAGAACCTAAACTAAAGTGGTGATGCATCAAAATGGTTAGTCTACTCAGCTTTGACATACACTTTACACTAGAGAGAAGCAAACATACACTTCATTCAAATGAGAACCTTTCCTATATTAGTGTTTCAATAGGGGATCCTATGAAGATACAAGGAGGAATAACTACTAGAGGTGTTCTAAGACACACTATGGACAACCTATTCACATGCACATATACTCTAAGCTAGACACTTCTTGTTGATCTACAAGAGAACTCATAATACACTAGATATGTTGGCATGAAATTATGAAAGCATGAAAAGAAAATTACTTAAAACAAGATGAAACCATTGACATATGCAAAAGTGCAAGATCAAATGGAGGTAAAAATGCTTCTTGTGATTCAAGGTAGATTCCTTCAGGGCTTTACCATACAAGCTGAGATATAGCTTCTCAAAATGAGAAGTTACAAATATATAGAGAACTAGAAATAGGATAGATAACAAGTCAAGGAATGGAAACCCATACTGAGTTAAACACTTATGTAGAGACCAAAAGACCATGTTGTTGTCACTTTCTTCAAAATGCCTATGGGAGCCATGCTGTAGGCTATCCAAACCATCATTTCTACTATCCTTGGGATGAAAAAGCATGGGAGACCATCCCCAATAACTGACAAGGACATTCTGAGTTGTTGTGACTGACTATGCTCTCTTTAATACTTAGACATGACTTGGATGCACATTAATGGTGAAGTATGAAAACACAAGATGCTGGTCTTTATAGTTTAAAAACTAATATATTTTATTGGTTTAGTAGATATATTTCACCAAATGTATTAATTCTCCTTGCTGAGTCTTCTATGCCACTTGTTTTGGTCTAAGTGGTCATTGATTCTATCATTTATCTTTGTTACTAATTGGAACTATTCCTTGTTTTGTCTTTTTTTGCTTTGTCTTTGCCCGTGTCTTGTCTCCTTCCTTTTACTTCACCTTTGCCTTGGCCTTTTCTTTGCTTTCTCTTTGACTTATCAGGATTTCTTTATCTCAAGATTTTTACTGTGCTTTCCTTCAGATAATTTTTTTGAAGGAACAAAGATTTTTACTGTACCCATCAGATCTTTTATCTTTGTTCTTCACTTTCTCAAGGTGCCCTCTGCAAGGGCACTTTGTGCCTCAAAATTCCCCTTCAAAACTTTTGATTTGGTCCTTCACACTTTTTACAAAACATCTTTCAAGCCATAAAAATGCCCTCCAAAGGAAATGCATTTCCTTTTGAGAACTAATTTAAAAATTTTTAGTTTCTTCAATCACTTCTAATTATAAAAGTAGATATGTAATGCACCTGTGTAAACCTGATTTGCTCTTGGCAAAGTAGAATGAGGGAAATACCTAGATTTTTCATGAGAAAGGTTTGGTAGAGAACATTTTTTCACAAGGCAGTAGAGGGATGATCTATCCAAAACATGTATTGGATGAATTTTTCAAAGAAAAAGGAGTGGGTGCCCAATTTTGGCTTGCAAGACCAAAAATTGGTCAACAAGTTGTGGGCTCTGTAAGTTTTAGGTAAGACTACAAGGAGACTAGATAGGCCTAATAAGTAGAAGAGTGATTTTTGATTAGTTTATCTAAAAGAGAAAGGTGTGTGTGTTTCTAGGAGATTTATCAGGTTGTGTTGGAGCATGTTTCCTTCTTGATGAGTGGTGTGAAGCTATGTTGATGGTTCTTATGGTTGCTTGAGATAGAAGGCTAGTAAGCTTGTATGGTGGTTCTTCATGGTGTGTGGAGATACAAAGATGCTCAAGAGGTGAAATTACTTAAAAATATTAGGGGGAGTCCCTCTCAAATTTTTATTGGTGAGTTCTATCAAAATTTAGTGTTTTGTGTGTTCTTTCTTCGTTGATTGCAGTGCTTGATTAAAGAGAGTGTTGGCATGAAACAAGAGGAAGTTGTTAAGGCAAGAAGAGGTAGGCTTAAGGTAAAGGGGAGTTTTTAATATATTTATAAGATGGCCTAATCCTATTGGTATTATTTTTAGGTCCTCAGGATCAGTTGGTGCCCACTTTGTCATTATGTCAAAGGTGGAGAAAGTTCCTATTGTGACAGTGCTTGAAGAGAGAAAATGAAGGTGAGCTGGATATTGCTATATGATGGGTGTTGACATCAGTGAAAAAGGGGGATATTTTTGGATTATTTTAAATTATGTCATGGTAATTTCATGGATGTGTCTAAGTGAGTGGATGAAGTGCCTTGATAGTCTAAGTGACAATGACAAAGTGTGCAATGCGCTTGTCTTAGTATGCTTGAAGTTGCCTTGGTTAATCTTTAGTTTTAACATGGTTAGAGATGTTGAAGGATGAGTAAGGTGATTTAAGCATGTGAAAGGGGTCCTATTATAAGTTAATAATTATTTGATTACTTGTGTTCATGAGTGTATTTTATTTGGTTGATCATTATTTTCACTTAGGCATTTTGGGTCTTGTGGCAGAAAATCTAAGTACAAAGTTTGCTGATATCACCATTACCACATGTGGATGAGTCAGGGGGATTTAGTCATATGGTTGTGATTAAATTGGTCCCTATTTTTTAAGCACAAAGTATAAATTCTAGACATGAAGTGAAATAAAATATATGCAAGTGAAATTTTGTGCTCTCAGGCATTTTGACAATATTTTACCATACTTAGCCAAATTTGTAATGTGGTAAGAAAAGTTGAGTAGGAATTTTGATAGTGGCATATATTACACATGTGGATGTTTCAATAGAAGGTGATCATATGGGTTTATTAAGTTTTGTGCCTAATTTATTTTCACTAAATTTTAGGTCAAGCACTAAAGCGTAACAAAAGTTATGCATGTGCAAAGTTGGTCTTTCTAGATAATTCATGACATAGTTGGCTCTATGAATAGATAAATTTGAGGAAGCATTTTAATGTCATTATATATCATACTCGTGAGGGTTACAGGATAATTGTTTTATATAGTTATATTCTCCTATGTGAGGAGATCATATGGTCCAATTTTTGGAACTCATGCTTGAGTGAAGCAAAAGATATGAAGGTGAAAAGTTGGCCTTCCAGGCAGATAACAATGGTCCCCATACTTAGCCTATTTTACAAAATATTTAAAGATCAGGACCAAATGAATATCTAATGGCTTATGGGTGAACATATAGTGAACATATATAGTGCATAAAAATTTAAATAGGTCAAAGTGTTTGTTTGTTAATACAGATAAAGTTTGATCTTCTTCTAAGATCCAATGGTATGTAGACATTTGTACAATTTTGATCTAACGGTGCGTGTTGAGTGAGATGGTAAGAAGTACATGATGTTTAATAGTATAAGTGATTATAAGGCATGTGAGTGTGAAAAGTGTCATGCTTATTGTATTTTTTATTAATATTGAATGATGAGCTCTATAAGATAAAGACTTGACTGATCTGTAAAGATTGATGATGCACATTGAGTTAATATTGCAAGAGTGCATGAGATGAGGTCAACATGTTTAAGGTTTAACATCTATAATTGGTGAATTATTTGTTAAAAATTGAGATTCATAAAATAATATTGATAGTGTGTGTTTAATCTAAGTAGTGAGGACTCAAGATGATATTATGGTGTTCAAGGTTTAATTGTGACTGTTTGAATTCATATATTTGAATTTAACAAAAGAAAAACTAGTGTCTGGTTTTTATTCTATGTAGAATTTAACCATAGTGTAAAAATAAAATATGTATAGGAATCCTAGATGCATTTATAAATATATATTTGAGGATATATAAATATGTTTATTCAAAGTTATTAAGGTTTAAAGTTGATTATGTGTTTGAAGTTTATCTGTTAAAGACCCAAGAAGGATAATTAAGCTTGTATTGATGTCATTTTGATGTTTAATGATGAATTAACTATTAGAGAGTGTTTTATAATCCATGAGGATAATATTTATGCATTATGAAGGTTTTAACAATTATATTTAGTATAAACAAAGGCTTAAAAGTTGACTATGTATTCGTTCATGGTGATTGTGTGCATAAAATGTTGATTGAGAAAATTATGCTTTAGAAAAAGAGTGTTTTGGTGAATATTATAATTTGAGGATGTGAAAGAAGTCATGTGGAATGGGTCCATGTATTTTAAAGTGGTCTTATGTCCTTAGTTTTCTTGAGGTAGTGTCAAAGAGGTGAATAGGTCTCCATAGGACCTAAAAGGTGACTTAGGCCTATTTGAAAAAAAAGTTGTGCTTAAGTGTGACCCATGTAAGATGCCTTGAGGATGAAGGTATGTGTTTTGGATGATAGTAAAGGTTATGATCTTTATAATTCATAAATTATCTATAAATAGTGAAACCAAATGTGATGGTTTCTAGGCTTATGAAAGACTTACGAGAAGATTTGTGCAAGGTATATGTGAGAGTTGTGGAGTGAAGGAGAGGTAGAGTGACCAATTGATGAGTAGAGAAGATTGATGAATATTCATATGACTTGTATTTCATATTTTTGATATCAAA